>JAJOZX010003974.1:115000-423010 GCA_023014485.1 Bathynomus jamesi
CATACCAGAATTTTTTCTAAAACCTATCTCTTGGTAACATTAGTTTATTGATATTATCATCTATTAGACTTTATAAACATATATGCATAACTCATAAGTAGGGCAATTTTTTATTGACCTAAAAACAAAAACAAAAACAAAATTGACTTTATTGACCTAATAAATTTGTACCATTAAATTGTCTAATTTGACTTATTGTAAAACAATTTTCGTGATTACAAACTATTAGTTGTGTAATTTTAGTGATAAATTGTATAATCTATTTATAGATTGATACATAAAACTAATATATTATACAACACTCCACATGCAGTCCGTTAACATCTTTAAATACATTATTCTACATCTGCATTATACAACACCGCAATATAGTTTTTAACATTTTTGGATTTGAAGTTTCTGTCTTTGGCTAGGAGTTTTTGAAAAATCGAAAAACTTCTTTCGACTGATGCTGCGGTAGGTTGACAGTTTTTTAGTAGAACGTATAATGATGGAGATATAGCATTCCTGGTCATCAAAATTATGTCCTTGATATTAGTGATGTAGGTCACATCCGCATCCGCGGAACATCCGCACATTTTCTCGCATCCGCATCCGCACTTTGGACTGCGGATGTCGTGCGGATGTGGACCGTTGAGATAAAACGTCATTAATAAGCGGAAATTATCAAATTCTACTATATTAATAGAACTAGTTCATTGTGCGCAAAAGTGATGCAAGCGACAAGACGAGAGGCTGTTCTTGTATGAAGTTACTCTCTTGCAACCTACTTAGATCCACGTTACAAAGCTAAGTTATTTTCACCTAGTACATTAGAACGAGTTAAATCATCACTTGGCAAAGCAGTTGAAGAGCTTCAATCTCTTGAATCTGTCGCTTCGCCACCCACCAAAAGAATAAAAGTTTCAGTGACAGAACCAACACATTCAACAAGCAAATCTATCACAGAATCCGTCTCTCAGTTTCTTGAGTCAAGCAGCAATGACGAGACCTACGCGATGTCAAAAGATGTAGTAAAAATGATCGAGAGTTATCACCAAGAAAAACGCCTGGCTGCATGTGACAATCCTATTAGTTGGTGGAAAAATACGCAGAATATCTATCCATACTTGAGTAAACTTGCAAGGAAACATTTAGCCTGTCCTCCAACAACGTACCAAGCGAGATTATTTAGCAGTGCTGGATTAATATATGATGAAAAGAGAAACAGACTGGCAGCAGAAAAGGCAGAAAAATTAATGTTCCTTAAGCATACCCTTCCTATAATTAAGTTTGAACATTAAACGATGAACATCTTAGTTTACTTTATTTTAATTACTCATTTATAAATATGCTAATAAAACTTTAAACTTAATATAAATAGTTATCAAGCTAATTAAAGATCTCTTTCTATAAGGGTGGAGGTTGGGGAAGAGGTCGGTGGGGTGCATTTGAGTTGGGTTCACGTCCCGCATCCTGGTAACACAATTATGGTTTCTAATTGTGGCTGAAACTCAACAAAATATAACGAATTTATTTGCAGACGAATTCACTGATTGATTTCTATATTTTAGTATGCTTGATATTATTTATATGTTCAGAGAAAAGTACAGCAATTATTGTACAATTAATCAATTATACTACATTATAGCTACAGCTCTCTCTATATAATAACTTATTATATACGTTAAACACAACAAATCTCGAATATATCCTAAAAAATAACGAAAATGTAGACATCCGCATCCGCATCCGCATCCGCGGATGTTGAAATCAAACATCCTCATCCGCATCCGCATCCGCGGATGTGAAAAAAATGACATCCGCTACATCACTACTTGATATCATTTGTTTGCAAACGCTTTTTGATGTAATTTTTTATATTAATATAATCTTCTCCAAAATATATGGTACTGACCGCTTCGTATGTTTCTTTGATAGTAAAATCTGTGCTCTCCATTTTTTCTAAAAGAGAACATAATGAAGAGTACTGTTCTTGCAACTGTAAGAGCTGAAAACCTAACCCATCTGATTTGATGCCAGCTTTCGCTCTTTTAACGAGGATCCCGTTGCCCTCGAATCCTTCCACAATCTGTCTTACTTTTGGAAGATGCCTTGCGTAATAAAACGCTACATTCAACCAACTGGCCCATTTAGTAACGATTGGATCAGGTGGCTTAGATGATTACAAAGATTTTGTATTTTGTTTCAGGGTGCAAATTGTTATTTGACAGTTGAGGCTAAGAAATGTATTTGCGAAATGTATTTAAAAATATGTATTTTCAAATAACAAATACTCTTTCAAAGTATATATATATATATATATATATATATATATATAACCTTTGGTTAGCTTCCTCTCGAATTGTTCATTCTGACGAAGGTCAAGCTTATCACTCCACCTTAGACCTACAGTTTAACGTGGAATCCGAACCACGCCCCACCAGTAGCCCAGCGTCTTAACCACTAGGCCACCCACGGTACCCATTTATCTACCAACCACTTTATTGTGTGGAAGGATGAACAGCTGGGTTTTGCTGCGCGCCGGCTACCGTCACCGGGTCTCGAACCCGGGGCCGATGGATTTGTAGTCAGCGACGCTAACCACTACGTCACCGAGGCGCATCATATATACAGGGTGTCCATAAATGTTTACCCTGAAAACAGTATGGTCTCATGTTTTAATGACGAATCTTACATCCGTTTTCTTTTTACAGGTGATCTCGTACACGCATAGAGTTTCTGTGCTGGTGTGGTGGTGTGTTTCGTCTACCGCATTCGCCGCTAGGAGCGCTGTAGTAGCTGTTCAGTTAAGATGGCGTCTGTGAGAGAGAAGGCACAATGTGTTGTGTGGCTTGCAGAAACAAAATCTCCTGTCAGTGTTCAGCGAAGGTTCAGAACAAAGTATGGAAAGAATCCATCTGATGTGAAGTTAATTAAGTCGTGGATGAAAAAATTCTTGGAAACTGAAAACGTGGAAAAGGGAAAGAGCAGTGGTAGACCATCAGTTTCCGATGGGACGGTGGAAACACTGAGAAAACTGTTTCCGCAACTGTGTACCTGGATATGCTCACCAATTACGCCATCCCCCAGCTGCAGGACAGGCAGCCAACTGTCATCTTCCAACAAGATGGGGCACCCCCTCATTGGGCGCATGTTGTTCGTGAAACTCTCGACGCAACATTTCCAAATCGATGGATTGGCAGGGACGGGCCAATCCCATGGCCCCCAAGATCACCAGACATTACCCCGCTGGATTTCTTTCTCTGGGGGTCATGTTAAAGATTTCGTTTATGCAACAGTTGTTCCAGATATCAGGACATTGCGAGAACGCATTACGGCTGCAATTGCAACAGTTAACCCACAAATGTTGGAAAATGTGTGGCGTGAGTGTGAATACCGTTTAGACATTTTACGTACCACTAGGGGTGCACATGTGAAAGCTTATTAAGTTCATTAACTATGTATCAAAACTTTGTATGTTTATCTACTTATGATTAAAACTGTGTTTGAATAAGCGTGTTTGTTTAAAAGTTATAGCATGCTTTAATCAGGGTAATCATTTATGGACACCCTATATATGTATATTGTATATATATTTTCTGTGTGGCGCGGTATTTAAAGAAATGGAGATAGCAGACTCGAGTATTACAAAAAGGAATGAAATAATGGGGACACAAGAGTCCGGAAATGTCCCAACGAAAAACCGGGTGGATGAGAGAGAGGACGAAATAACGAATAACAGTATAATAACCAGGGACGTGCCCTCTGGGTAGGCAAGGTAGGCAGTGCTTACCCCGAATAAAACTAAAAATATTAAATATAAAAAGTAAATGATTTTCACTTCATTATATAAATGTTAATTTAATGTATGAAATTCAATGTATAAATTTGTAAATGGATAATATTGTGTTAGAAGCACAATTTCCCCGTGCCTTTCAACCTCTATATATATTAACGCTTGACAATGAAATTTTCCCACGTGCCGTGAGTGGAGCTCCAAGCTGTGACAAATACTGCGCTATATAAGCAGATTTAGTTCTGCTTTTCACTCAGTGTTTTGCCGTTCGGGCACATGGTCGGGTGTGTGGCTGTGCGCGCGTCTGTGTTGTCGTTTGCCTCTGGTGATTGAACTAAATTTTAGACATTTTATTTCAAAATTTAACCCTTTTCAAATATGGACAGTGAGTATCTTAAGAATTTTTCTAAACTGTCTTATGAAGAAAGGTTGAATGTGATTAAAAATGGTAGGCCGACACCGGAACTGAAACAGTTGCTACAGCGTAAAGGAACAAAAATAATCAGAACGTTTCAAACGACGTGGTACAGCAAGAAAGAGTGGTTGTGTGGTTGTGTTACAACAGGTAGACACTTTTGTTTTCCATGCTTGTTATTTTCCGTATCTAGTGAAAGTGTGTGGATAAGAACAGGATATTGTGATTTAAATAATTTGACTAATGCTTTAAGTAAGCACGAGAGGTCTGCTGCGCATTATGAAAGTCAAATATCGTTGAAAACATTTGGATCTACACGAATCGACTTGAGCATAGATAAGCAAAAAATACTTAGAATTGAAATTCACAATAAAAAGGTAAAGGAAAACAGAGACATACTGAAAACATTAATTTCTGCTACTTGCTTTTTGATTAAACAAGAACTTCCTTTCCGCGGTGATAATGAAGATAAATCCTCTTTAAATCGTGGAAACTATATTGAGTTACTGAACTACACTGCAAAATTTGACCAAAAATTAGCACAACATTTACAGACTTCATCCGTGTTTTCTGGCGTTTCTAACAAGATACAAAATGACTTGATTGAAGCAGTAGGCATAGCTGTAGAAAATAATATTAAAGAAGATATCGCAAGATCCCCATTCATTGCTATAGAAGTGGATGAATCGACTGATATTTCAAATACAGCTCAATGTTCCACAGTTTTAAGATATGTATTGGATTCTGAAATTAGAGAGGCTTTCATAGGATTTGACGAACTAAAAGACAGAAGAACTACTGGTGTAACAGAATGCATATTTAAAAATTTAGATAAATACAACTGTGCTGAGAAGCTTGTAGCACAGACATATGATGGAGCATCGGTAATGGCATCGCATTTAAATGGCGTTCAAGCTAAAGTAAGAGAAAAGGCATCATCAGCGTTATTTACCCATTGCTACGCTCACAAGTTGAATCTTGTTCTATCTCAGTCAGCGAAATTTATACCTGAATGTACAATCTTTTTCAAGACCATTGATGGTCTTGCTGCATTTTTCAATCACTCTACAAAACGAACGCAATTTCTTGATGAAATAGTACATAAACGCATTCCAAAGGCTGCACCAACGAGATGGAGTTCTAACTCAAAGCTAGTGCAAACTATTTTACACTATCATAGTGACCTTTGTAAACTTTTCAACAACATTGACAGCAATCCTTTATTGTGGGACTCAGATACTTTAGTGAGGAGTAATGGATTTTATAATTGGCTAACGAAAGATTCAACATACTTTCTTCTCATGGTATATGATAAGATTTTCATTAGAACTGACACACTCTTCAATATCTTACAAACTAAAATTATAGATATTCCATATTGCATTGAAAGAATCAATGAAACAATGAATTCCCTCGAGGGTCTGCGCAAAAATTTTGATGATATCTATGAGAAGTTTGAAGAATGTTTCAAAGAAAATAACTTGACTGAATCAAAATGTCGTACAAAAGGTCCAATTAAAAAAGAAAGAGAAAGAATATTCTGTCTAATATTGAATGATATACTGCAGCATATGGAAGCAAGATACAGTGACTTCAAAAATTTACAATTTATTTCATTAGTTGATAGTAAAAAGTTTCTAAAACTAGCTACAGAAATTGATAAGGATGCACTAGAAAGTTTAGAGAAGAATTATGGTAACTTCTTCGATGTCATAAGATTGAAAACTGATCTAGCTGGAATTTATAGTGCACAAGTGTTCAGGGATAAATCAATTAAAGATTTGCTTGCTTTCATATTTCAAAATGGACTTGAACTAACGTTTCCTGAAGCGGTGAAGCTGTTGCAATTGATTTTAACAATTCCCGCTACAACAGTTTCTGTTGAGAGGTCATTTTCAGCTTTGAAAAGAATTAAAAGCTACACCAGGAATAGAATGAAACAGGAAAGGCTTTCATCACTTGCCCTAATTTCAATTGAAAAGGAAAGATTTACTAAAATGGAGCAAAATCCCACTTACAATTTCTTTGAAAAAATTACAGATATTTTTGTTACTAACAAAGAGAGAAGAATGGAATTCATCTACAAATAAAGCGGTAAGTAAATATTTGTTGTTGACCAAAAATTAGCACAAATGGTGCGGAAGGGGTTAATTATGCTTAAAATTCGTTGGTGGCTGGGGCTCCGCCCCGGAACCCGCTGGAGGAGCTCGCGCCCACCCCAGACCCCCTAGCTTGGAACCGCTCGCTTCGCTCGCGCATTGAGTCTGCCTACCCTGAGTATTTACTCACGGCACTTGCCTGAATTAATAACGAATAACAGTATAATAACGAATAACAATATAAACAATATAATACGGAATGAAGACATAGATGAAAGAAAAGAAATAAGTAAAAGTTGCGAAGTAGTAAAACTGTCCAACGAGCGAAATGATAAAAAGATAATAACTAAAAACGTAGGAAATAATCAGCCAAAGAAAAATAATGATAATACCAAAATTAAGAACTTTGAAAATAATAAGGAAACAAGTAGTAGAAGCGTAGAAAATACCGTATGTAAATACTACGCAAAAGGGAACTGCAGATATCGGGTTGGGCAATGCATCTATACACATCCCACAT
Source organism: Bathynomus jamesi (assembly GCA_023014485.1). NCBI lineage: Eukaryota > Metazoa > Arthropoda > Malacostraca > Isopoda > Cirolanidae > Bathynomus > Bathynomus jamesi. The sequence continues at coordinate 121,813 of JAJOZX010003974.1, forward strand.
TATGCAACACAGTGCACAAGTGGATATTGCAAATTTGATAAGAAGTGCAAGTTCCACCATCCTACGGTCTGCAACACCTATGCAAGATATGGGAGGTGCAAATACGGACAAAAATGCCGTTACCACCACCCTCAAAGGAACGCAACAAGTGAACAGGAAAAACGAACATCAAAGAAGGGTACCAATTTTTTAGACGTAGGCAACACATTTCAGCTGTTAAATACTATCCAGCAAATACAAAGTCAGCTGACAAATATAGGAATCCGAGAGCCGGAAAGAAGGCACGCACAAAGACACTTCATGCGTTATCGGGACAACAGGTACCGACAAAGATAAAAAGAGGCAATTTCTCGGAGGACCACAAGGCAACGAAACCGGCACCACCACTGGAAAACGAATCTGAACCACCTGTATGCGAAAACGATAGAGAAAAATAAAAATAATCCTAGCCAACATTCAGGGCCTTAAATCAAATCATTCCCCAGACAGAGTTTTATACCTGAAAGGACTCATGCAAGAAGCCGGAGCAGACTTTGCATGCCTCACGGAAACGCATCTCAAGGACTGCCAGGCGAACTGTGAAAACCGTGAGTCCTGTGTTGACAAAAAAGAAATACAAATTGACAACTATAACACCCTCCGAGCCGACAGAACAATGAGACGTAAAGGAGGATGTGCTACTTACACACGCAAAAGGCATATGGCAGAAATGACTATAAGTACTCAAACATCTACGTAGAATGTGTAGCAGCAAAAGTTGAAAAATTAAATATGGTACTAATTGTAATGTACAGACCTCCAAACACGCCAACCTCAAAATGTTCAGATTCCATTACAGAGGTAAGAAACTGGGTAAAAGATCTACACTCTCTAACCCCAAATATTTTTCTTTATGGTGATTTTAATTTCCCATTCATGAAATATAAAAGGATAGGAAAAAATGTATGTATACACCAGGACAAGGGGGGCATACAGGAAGACCAGGAGCAGGTAAAAATGCTACTAGCTCTAGCTGATGAATTTATGTTAACGCAAGAAATAACAGAAAACACAAGAAAAAACAACTGCCTAGATATGGTATTTACAAACAACAGCAACCTAATTGATAATGTAGAAATATCCCCAACTATAATATCGGACCACAACATCATTGAAATAACAACCAATATAAAAGCAACAGGAAAGGAAAGAACACGAACAACAGAAAGAAGTAAATTTGAAATTTTTAATTTTCACTCCAAAGCTATAAACTGGGAAGATGTTGCATCCAGCATGGAAGTAATAGATTGGAAAACCATTTTCGAGGCCAAGATAACGGAAGAAATGCTAATAACCTCAGTGGAGAAGACGTTAGAAATTGTGGAAAGATATGTCCCAAAAATACAACATAGAGGAAAGAGAAGCAGGTTCGAGAGACAAAAGCAGGGGTGGATTCAGGTTGCGCGGGGCCCGCTGCACATTCGTAACCGGGGCCCCTTGCCTCGGTTACGAACATGGGCGTCGTGGTTAGGAAAAATGAAAACGTAGGTCTGCCATTAGTGAAAAAGTTAAAATTCCATTAAAACATCGCAAAATTGCCAAAAAAAAATGACAAAAATTATGAATTGCAATATAAAGATCAGTGATTACGAGTTACTAGCTCGGGCGAAAGCGTCAATAATCTGCAGCGCAATCGCAATATGCGATATGCATTCGCAGCGCGGGTTCCCCGAAAGCAAGGGGCCTGCGGCGTATGCCGCTTTTGCCATATGGTTAATCCGGCCCTGGACAAAAGAGGTCATTGTTCCGAAAGAGAAAAAGAGTGACTGCAAAATTAAGTAACTGTAAAGATAACATCAGAAAAATATTAAATGATAAACTGCAGAGTATCGATGACGTCATACAGGAACTAATTGAGAAGCATACAGAAAAAGAAGACGACGCTATAGAAGCGATAAAGGTTAACTCAAAGTACTTCTATAATTTTGTAAAAAGAAAGTCAAAAAACCATGCGACTATCGGACCTTTGAAAAACAAGAACAGTGCTTTATCTGATGATCTAACAGAAGTATTTGAAATATTAAGAACTCAGTACGAATCATCTTTCAGTATCCCAAAAACTGACAAACTGATATGCGATAGAAACGTTCTTTGAAGAAGAACTACAAGGGGAAAGTATAACGGACTTTGACTTTACGACAGATGATATTACACAAGCTATAGGGAAACTAAAAACACACTCAGCGGCAGAACCGGATAAATGGAATGCCACACTGATCAAAAACTGCAAGAATGCAATCGCTGAGCCCCTATATTGGATATGGAGACGATCACTAGACACGGGAGAAATATCGGGCATCCTGAAGAGCACGAACATAGTCTCAATATATAAAGGAGGAGATCGATCCGAGGCCAAAAACTATAGGCCAGTGTCGCTTACAGCTCATCTCACTAAAATATTTGTAAGAATAGTTAGACAGAAAATCTGACTGTTTGGAAACTCAGAAAAAATTCAATGATAACTGTGATAGCGTGGGGTAGACACCCCAGTTAGGTTACTTAGGTTCTAGCAAACAATCAAAGACACTTACCGGTGCGTTGAATTAGATATTCCTTTGGGAGCCCACCATTAGATTCCTGTGTCCCACAAACAGCCTACCTAACTCTCTCTTACATTACCAATTTAGAAGCTATAGACATTACCCCTAACTATACTTAAGTACGGACAACTTCCTACCCCATTTGTCACCTTAGAAACACCACCTAATTACACTCAGCAGTCGGAGTCAGCACCAACGATTAGGTCAGATAGGAAAAAACATGTCTAGGCGAGCCCAAAACAATACGAACGAACAGCCACGTTGGTTCGTTTATGCCTTGCTGTTGCCATTCAGCTTAGCTTTAGTGATATTTCCCCTTTAGTGACTTTTAGACTATATACATATATATATACACACACGTCACCTCACTCCTCCCCTACAAGTTTAGTCTGTCAGGGGGATGAGGGACCCTAGACGACCTGCGGAGCGGGGTTGATGTAGTAGGATTAGGTGCAACCTGCATAGGCGGGCGAATTGAACCATTTTCCGGAGGATCAGTTCTCTCTTCCGGAAGACAATGGTCCTTCTGCAATTCACGTTCCCATATCTGGTCCTGATGGCGTTTAATAGAACGACCATCTTCTAGTTGGCACTTGAAGGAAACAGGGCCCGTTTTCTCCTGCACAGTTGCAGGAACTCACTTTGGTCCAGCCCCATAGTTGCGAATCATAACTGGATCATTAGGTTGCGCTTCTATAACGCTCCCTCTTTTAGTGTCGTGGTACAATTTCTGTTTTTCCTGATGGCGTAAAACTCGTTGTTGTAACGTTTCGTTTGGACGTAACAAATCGAAAACTGAACGAATTCCCCGCCCAATCATAAGTTTAGAGGGAGACACCCCCGTCGTGGTGTGAGGTGTTAATCGATATTTAAACAAAAATTTATCCAACACCACTTGCATTTCCTCCTCACGAGAATGACGCAAGGCCGACTTGAAAGTACGGACCATGTTTTCCGCGAGACCGTTAGTACACGGGTGGAAAACACTAGACCGCACATGTCTAATGCCATTTAGGTGGACGAAAGAACGAAATTCCTCACTGGTAAAACAAGTACCATTGTCGGAAACCAGGACTACGGATAAACCCCATCGAGCGAAAACCGAACGGAGTAAACGAATAGTAACACCCGAAGTCGTGGAAGTGGTTGGAAAAATTTCCACCCACTTAGAGTAGGCGTCCACAATGACTAGGAAATAAGTATTATTTATAGGACCTGCATAGTCAACATGGATCCTATGCCACGGTATAGTAAGCCATTCCCAAGGATGAAGTGGACTTTTCCTTGGGAGATCTCTGTTCTCTCGGCAGCTTTGACAAGAACGAACCAATGATTCGAGTTCTCCATCTAAACCAGGCCACCAGAAATAAGCTCTCGCCAGCTCTTTCATTTTTGTTGTGTTCAGCGTGAAGGTCCTTCACTAAATTCAACCTGCCTTCATTTGGAATTATCACTCTGTGGCCCCATAAGAGACAGCCATTTTGAATCGAGAGGCCAGACTGACGTTGATAAAAAGGCTGTAATTCACTCTCAACCTTAGTAGGCCAACCAACTGAGCAGAAATGGATGACCCTAGACAGAATAGGGTCTGATTTTGTCCACTGCTCTATTTGTACCGCAGATACTGGAGTGCATTCCAAAAACTCCAACAAGTGAACCCATTCTGTAGGTATAGGTACACAATCATTTGGATTTTCTAACGGCAACCTACTTAGCGCATCAGCCGTACCTAGAAGTTTACCTGACCGATGTACTAAGTCAAATTTATAGGCTTGTAGAATCAGTGCCCATCGTTGAATCCTACCTGAGGCCATAACTGGAATATTTTTATTAGGTGAAAATAAACCTAAAAGAGGCTTATGGTCAGTAATTAGTTTAAATTCATGACCCCATAGATAGAAATGAATTTTTTTTACTGCAAATACTAAGGCTAATGCTTCACGTTCCACTTGTGCATATCGTCTTTCAGTCTCAGTTAGTGTTCTAGAAGCAAAACAGATAGGCCTATCTACACCATCAATGTGGTGAGATAACAGTGCCCCAATTCCATAAGAACTGCTGTCTGCTGAAACTACGAGAGGAAGTTTAGGATCATAATGCACTAGGAGAGTGGACTTTAGTAGTACGTCCTTGGAAGCCTCAAATGCTTCCTTTTGAGTTTTCTCCCATCTCCACTGTTCCCCAGATCGTAATAGCTTATTTAGGGGTTCAAGGAAAGTCGATGCATTAGGCAAAAATTTCCTATACAAGTTTAGGAGACCTAAATAAGCTTGTAACTGTGTGATGTTTTGTGGAGGTGGTGCATTTTTTATTGCTTCTAGTTTATCCAGCGTTGGATGAATGCCTGAGGCATCTATGCGGAACCCTAAATATGAAACCTCGTTAGTGACCCATGAACACTTTTCTCTCTTTAGCTTAAGTCCTCTATCCCGGAGTCTTTTTAGAACCGTGGTTAATCTAGTTAGGTGTTCTTTTTTAGACGAACCTGAAATGAGGACATCATCTAGAAAACAAAGTACCCCTGGAACGTGACCTAGAACTTGGTCCATTGTCCTCTGAAAAATACCTGGAGCTGATGCTATTCCATAGCATAGCCTATTGTACTTATATAGGCCTCGGTGCGTATTTATGATAGTTAGTTCTTTAGAGTTTTCATCTAAACTTAGTTGAGCATAGGCTTGGGACATATCGAGTTATGTGAAATAGTTACCGCCAGCAAGAGAGCTAAATAATTCATCAGGCTTGGGATAGCAATCTAGAAGGACGGCTCTATTTGCTGTTAAACGGTAATCCCCACATAACCGCACGGTGTGAAAAACTACATAGGGCATTGGGTTGATTGCCTGTTACCCTCATCCGTTGGAAATGTCCAGCAGATTTCAGTGGAGAGTGAACGACAAAAGCCCTATATATTTTCGTTAGAGAGTTATGAATATGTAGGTCTTTAAAGGACCTCTTTATATTTAATTGTTTATGGTAATTTTAGCGTCGGGATTTTAGACGCCCTAGAATGAAAATGAAAATGAAATTACCTCACCTTAATTTTGATGGATCATACATAGTTTACTTCGATGTTGGGCGTTACGATCTTTTTCGGTGTAGGGCCGCCACGATGGAGTTACACGACGAATTAACACTTTGTTACTAATATAGGCAATCACTTATTAACCCCTGAAGGAATAGGCCTACCCTTTTATAGTCATTAGGTTTTATATTATAAGGAATTCACACAGAACTTTAGGGAGGACTTTAGACATCCTCCCGTTTAAAGCGTTTACTGTAACATAAACAGCCCTGAGACTATTCCTTTAATATATCTTCATATTTCTGTATAAATTGCTGATTTTGCAAAGGTTGTTGACTCTTTCTCCCTTGTTTTTGCATGGGTTAGCGAATGGAAGATTTCGTTTCACGTGAAATAAATGAAGGTTTCACGTGGTTATGCAGACCGACGCCTACATACGGTTTCCATGTATGTATGGCAATCATTTCATTCCCATTAGGCTATGTCAACAATCCCGAGCCAATTTTGTATAGATAATTAATTCAATTAATAATTTATATTTAATTATGAAATAAAGGTATCACATACGATACCATGTTGTGGTTTTTCCATATACTGGGGGGGGCCGGAGAAAAATTTGTTATAGATCAAATTTTTTGATAAACTGTGTTTTAAACCATGTGAAATGGATTGAAAAGAATGAAATAGGAATTTAGGAAGAGAAAGGTTACTCAAGACCTATTTAAATATAAAGTTCAAGAGGTTAGCTTCTCAAGTTTGGTTAAAGTTATTTCAATCAGTTCGACTCCCCTTAGGTATAGGAAATTTATGTTATTAAAGTAAAGTTATTAACTTTTGCTCATTATTTATCTGTGTAAATTTTATGTCACCAATTTTTAAATGCTGGTTTACTAATGTTGTTTTGGAGTTTCGTCATGTTTTGTTTTGTTAATGATTTATGTTTTAATTAAAATGACTTCTACGTTGGTGAGTTAATTGAAATGTACTGTACTTCCATGTTATGTTGTTTGGTTGAAAGAGTTTGTACTGTATTCAAACCTCCTACCACTTCAGACTAGTCAATACCCGTAGTTTTAGTGGAGTAAATGTTACTCCTCCACAGGTAGATCTGGAGGGCTTGGGGCTTTGAATCCTGTACTGTTTTTATGCTGTTTGGTCTCTGGCCATTAGAGGCCATAAAACCCTTGTAATAGTTTGGGCTGTGGCCAAGGGGAGGCCACAAAACCCTTGTAATAGTTTGGGTTGTGGCCAAGGGGAGGCCACAAAACCCTTAATAGTTTGGTCTGTGGCCATGGAAGGCCACAAGAACCTTGTTATAGTTTGGGTTGTGGCCATGGTAGGCCAAAAACCCTTGTAATAGTTTGGGTTGTGGCCAAGGGAGGCCACAAAACCCTTGTAATTGTTTGGGCTGTGGCCAAGGAGAGGCCACAAAACCCTTGTTATAGTTTGGCCTGTGGCCAAGGGGAGGCCACAAAACCCTTGTAATAGTTTGGGTTGTGGCCAAGGGGAGGTCACAAAACCCTTAATAGTTTGGTCTGTGGCCATGGAAGGCCACAAGAACCTTGTTATAGTTTGGGTTGTGGCCATGGTAGGCCAAAAACCCTTGTAATAGTTTGGGTTGTGGCCAAGGGAGGCCACAAAACCCGTAATTGTTTGGGCTGTGGCCAAGGGGAGGCCACAAAACCCTTGTAATTGTTTGGGTTGTGGCCAAGGTAGGCCACAAAACCCTTGTAATAGTTTGGGTTGTGGCCAAGGGGAGGCCACAAAACCCTTGTAATAGTTTGGTCTGTGGCCATGGAAGGCCACAAGAACCTTGTTATAGTTTGGGTTGTGGCCATGGTAGGCCAAAAACCCTTGTAATAGTTTGGGTTGTGTCCAAGGGAGGCCACAAAACCCTTGTAATTGTTTGGGCTGTGGCCAAGGGGAGGCCACAAAACCCTTGTAATTGTTTGGGTTGTGGCCAAGGTAGGCCACAAAACCCTTGTAATAGTTTAGGTTGTGGCCAAGGGGAGGCCACAAAACCCTTGTAATAGTTTGGTCTGTGGCCATGGAAGGCCACAAGAACCTTGTTATAGTTTGGGTTGTGGCCATGGTAGGCCAAAAACCCTTGTAATAGTTTGGGCTGTGGCCAAGGGGAGGCCACAAAACCCTTGTAATAGTTTGGGCTGTGGCCAAGGGGAGGCCACAAAACCCTTGTAATCGTTTGGGTTGTGGCCAACGGAAGGCCACAAAACCCTTGTAATAGTAATAGTTTGAGCTGTGGCCAAGGAAAGGCCACAAAACCCATCTTAGATTACCTATAATTAATTTGCGTTTTATTTGTTATTCCATTTTTGTTTTTCCTCACTTTTTAATATAAAAGGTGTAGCATTTTATAAAGTCCTCACTCTTTCCAAAATGTTTTGTATATATTTATATACTGTATGTATAATTTTAATTTTGTGATGTTACAGTTCTGCACTTAATTTTTGTAATGTTACAGTTCTGCACTTAATTTTTGTGATGTTACAGTTCTGCACTTAATTTTTGTGATGTTACAGTTCTGCACTTAATTTTTGTGGTTACAGTTCTGCACTTAATTTTTGTGATGTTACAGTTCTGCACTTAATTTTTGTGATGTTACAGTTCTGCACTTAATTTTTGTGATGTTACAGTTATGCACTTAATTTTTGTGATGTTACAGTTATGCACTTAATTTTTGTGATGTTACAGTTATGCACTTAATTTTTGTGATGTTACAGTTATGCACTTAATTTTTGTGATGTTACAGTTATGCACTTAATTTTTGTGATGTTAATGAGTCTTATAAGTTATATGCTGAAATAAATTTTATAACCTACACCATAGGTTGAATTATAAATTTAGTGTTTTTAGTTAGAATAGGCCTTGAGTGTAAAGAGTAGTGTCTACTTTGTGAGGTAGGCTTCGTAATTTATTATTATTTATATGTAATGAAAAAGCCAAACATGGAATAAATTCTGTTCAGATGTCAAAATGTTAATTTTATTATTATTTGTTTGTTTTAATTCTGTTTTTGTTATTTTATTCAAGGTTAAGGTTTTCACAGCAAATAACCCTTCCCCACATACGGACCACCATGTGAAAAACTACATAGGGCATTGGGTTGATTGCCTGTTACCCTCATCCGTTGGAAATGTCCAGCAGATTTCAGTGGAGAGTGAACGACAAAAGCCCTATATATTTTCGTTAGAGAGTTATGAATATGTAGGTCTTTAAAGGACCTCTTTATATTTAATTGTTTATGGTAATTTTAGCGTCGAGATTTTAGACGCCCTAGAATGAAAATGAAAATGAAATTACCTCACCTTAATTTTGATGGATCATACATAGTTTACTTCGATGTTGGGCGTTACGATCTTTTTCGGTGTAGGGCCGCCACGATGGAGTTACACGACGAATTAACACTTTGTTACTAATATAGGCAATCACTTATTAACCCCTGAAGGAATAGGCCTACCCTTTTATAGTCATTAGGTTTTATATTATAAGGAATTCACACAGAACTTTAGGGAGGACTTTAGACATCCTCCCGTTTAAAGCGTTTACTGTAACATAAACAGCCCTGAGACTATTCCTTTAATATATCTTCATATTTCTGTATAAATTGCTGATTTTGCAAAGGTTGTTGACTCTTTCTCCCTTGTTTTTGCATGGGTTAGCGAATGGAAGATTTCGTTTCACGTGAAATAAATGAAGGTTTCACGTGGTTATGCAGACCGACGCCTACATACGGTTTCCATGTATGTATGGCAATCATTTCATTCCCATTAGGCTATGTCAACAATCCCGAGCCAATTTTGTATAGATAATTAATTCAATTAATAATTTATATTTAATTATGAAATAAAGGTATCACATACGATACCATGTTGTGGTTTTTCCATACACGGACTTGTCCGGTTTTAGTACAGGAACTACTGGGGCAGCCCACTTAGCGTGTGTGACTGGTTCGATAATTTTATCTTTTAGCAGCCTGTCAATTTCTAAATCTACCTTCTCCCGCAGTGCATGCGCAATTGAACGAGCCTTACAAAATTTCGGAGTTACATTAGAATCTACTTATATACAGACCTGATGGCCTTTTAGGTTGCCTACTTCAGGCCCAAAAACAGAAGAAAACTCCCTTAACAATGAGTCTATGTCAGACGGATATGAGAGTGTATGCACATCTGCCTGACCCTTTGGCAAGATTTTGTCAATCGGCATTTTCAAAGCATCAATCCAATCACGGCCTAGTAGAGTAGCCCCTTGCTCATCCACCACTAAAAGGGTTAATGGATGAGACAAAGTTTTCTGGTTGAGTGTAATTGTGACGGATGCTTCTCCACAAATAGGTATTTGTATGTCCCCATATTTCTTTAATATAGTTTTAGATGTTCGAAGTATTTCCCCTTTGAGGATTTACACTAGAGATGTTAAAATTAGAATTTTCACCCTTCGTTTTCTTTGAAAAACACACTTTAGCTATGTGGCCTATTTTACTACAGTTTCGGCAAACTGCTTCTTTAAAAGGGCAGTCCTTCTTCCAATGGTGTTTTCCACACCCCGTACATGGCTTGGATCTTGGAAGGCTTAGTAGAACTAGTAGGCTTCGTCGTATTTGCTTCATACCTTTTATATGCCTGTCTAGTAGGCTCATTAGGTCTGCCAGGCCTAGAAGATTTAAAGCTATTTACGTGTTGGGCTTTACTACTGTGATTGCCAAAAGCTCTAACATCTTTAGCAGCTGCTTCTCTAGCCGTAGCTATTTCTACAGCCTGACTAAAAGTTAGGTCCTGTATGGCTAATAGGGCTCTCTGGGTAGACTCCTCTTTGAGACCCTTTACAAACCTATCTCTTAGCATTTCGTCTAATTTGTCCCCAAATTTACACGTACGGCTATGGCTTTTTATTCCTGCAACAAACTCTGCAATGCTTTCATTTCCCGTCTGATGCCTCGAATAAAATTTGAAACGTTCATAGATGAGAACTACTCGGGGTTTGTAGTGATCGGTTAGGGCCTGTACCAATTCATTATAGGTGCAAGTTTCAGGTGCTTTAGGAGAAACTAGGTCCATTACTAAACCAAACGTTTTAGGGCCTATTATAGTTAAAAAGGTGGGTACTTTCTTAGCATCAGGAATGGAATTTGCCTCGAAAAACAACCTCACCCTCGTGGCATAAGCTTCGAAGTCCTCCCCAGAGTCTTCGTAGGGGCTTATATGGCCAATCACCGACATGCTAGAGCAAAACCGAATTAGGCCAAATAATATGACGTAGGTTAGATTTGGTTTAAATTTGATCTAGTTACTCCCCAGTTAGGGATGAATAGTGAATTGTATTAGAGTTAGGGCTGAGTAGGAATTAGTATTAGAGTTAGGGCTGAGTAGGAATTAGTTTTAGAGTTAGGCCGGCGGGACCTACGCTATAGTACGGTAGCTTACCCATACAAACAAACCAAATCGGACAACCCACTAGGCTACATCCAATTTTCCAAACAACCACTTTAACCCAATAAGCCAAATTAAATCCAATGAGCCAAATTTAATCCAATGAACAAAATTTAATCAAATGAGCCAAATTAAATCCAATGAGCTTAATCGAATCCCATGAGCTTAATTGAATCCCATCCTCGTCGCCAAATGTGATAGCGTGGGGTAGACACCCGAGTTAGGTTACTTAGGTTCTAGCAAACAATCAAAGGCACTTACCGGTGCGTTGAATTAGATATTCCTTTGGGAGCCCACCATTAGATTCCTGTGTCCCACAAACAGCCTACCTAACTCTCTCTTACATTACCAATTTAGAAGCTATAGACATTACCCCTAACTATACTTAAGTACGGACAACTTCCTACCCCATTTGTCACCTTAGAAACACCACCTAATTTCACTCAGCACCAACGATTAGGTCAGATAGGAAAAAACATGTCTAGGCTAGCCCAAAACAATACGAACAGCCGCGTTGGTTCGTTTATGCCTTGCTGTTGCCATTCAGCTTAACTTTAGTGATATTTCCCCTTTAGTGACCTTTAGACTATATACATATATATATATACACGTCACCTCAATAACCAACATGGGTTTCGGTCACGCAGATCATGCCTATTACAACTAATGGAACACTACAACAACATTATTGATGTACTTGAAAGTACTGAAAACTATGATGTAATAATTTGTAATATACACAGACTTTGCCAAAGCGTTCGACAAGTGTGACCATGGAATCATAATACATAAACTGAAGTATATGGGAATAATAGGAAAAGTAGGGAAATGGATATATAATTTCCTTAATGAGCGGCGGCAAGTCGTTACAGTACAAGGAGTATCTTCATCATAATCAGAGGTCCTCAGCTCAGTACCACAAGGAACAGTATTAGCTCCACTACTCTTCATAATCATGCTAACTGACATAGATGAGGACGTTACCAGAGACAGCACAGTAACATCCTTTGCTGATGACACAAAGATCAGTAGAAAAATAAGAAACCCAGAAGATATAGGATCTCTACAAACCGACATGAACAGAATCTACAAGTGGACGGAAGACAACAATATGAAGTTTAACACTGAGAAATTTCAGTTGTTACGGTACGGAAAAAGAGAAGACCTGAAATCCATGGAATATTATACCCCAAATGGACAGGAAATTCAGAGAAATTCTAGAGCAAAAGATCCAGGGGTTGTAATGACTGATGATGCGAAATTTGAAACACAAAATAAGATAGTAGTAAACAGAGCAAAGAGAATAACGGGGCAGATATTGAGAACCTTTAAACGAAGGGATAGGAATGTAATGATTCCTCTACTGAAAACATTGTTCTTACCCAAATTGGAATACTGCTCGGTCCTAACATCCCCATATAAAAAAGTAGACATTAAACAGCTAGAAGGGATTCATAGAAGCTTCACAGCCAAGATGAAGGGGTGCAAAGAACTAAATTACCGGGAAAGGTTACGCGAACTAAACCTATATTCACTGGAAAGGAGGAGAGAGAGATACACCATTATTTACACTTGGAAAATAATGGAGAAACTAGTCCCTAATCTTACTCGGAACCCTGTGACTCCCCAAACAACGGTGGAAAGTAGAAAAGGAAGACTGTGTCGTGTTCCCAAATTAAAGGCGAGACAGGGAACATCTTTAACCCTGAAATAAAATAGTTTTGTTGTGAGAGAACCAAAACTGTTTAATGAGCTGCCCAAAGACCTAAGGAACACGAATGGTGTTGCAGCAGACATCTTCAAAAGAAGATTAGACGCCTGGCTCAGAACAATTCCCGATGAGCCGGGCGTACCTGGCTATATGAGGTGGAGAGTACAAGAAACCAACTCACTGCTTCACCAAGCCAACTCGAGAGGAGGGGCGACAAGCTTGACCTTCGTGAAATGAGGAATCATCGCGCGGAACCTTTGAAAGGTTGTGTGTGCGAGTGCGTCCCCCCTTTAAGAAATGCTGTGTACGCCCCTGTATATATACACGAGGGTAATTCAATAAGTATCCGCACTTTTTATTTTCACAATATTTTCACAATATTTTCTGTCGTGTAACAGAAGAACACCTTCCAACAATCTTCCACTCCGTTTTGTGCAATTTGCTTGCTTTAACTCATTCCGAAGCATGTCAGAATACGATGCTCTTGTTACTGTAGTTCCACGCTCAAGATAATGTGCAAGGTTCTCATTAGCATTATTCGTATTCTGACATGCTTCGGAATGAGTTAAAGCAAGCAATTCGCAATTCGCACAAAACGGAGAGGAAGATTGTCGGAAGTTGTTATTCTGTTACACGACAATGCGCGCCCTCATACCGCTGCACAGACTAGAAAATGCCTTCAAGAACTTAAATTTAAAGTGCTCGACCATCCAGCCTACAGGATGGCACCTTCGGATTTTTACCTGTTTGGACCATTAAAAGACGCTTTGAGAGGTCAGCGATTCCAAGGCGATGATGACCTGAAGGAGGCGGTGCATGACTGGCTACGCACACAGCCAAAAACATTCTTTTGTAATGGCATTAGGAAGTTTGTAGATCGCTGGACTAAGTGTATTGAGAAACAGGGAGACTATGTTGAGAAGTGATGTGTTTATAATCTATCAGATGTGAAAATAAAATTGTGAAAATAAAAAGTGCGGATACTTATTGAATTACTCTCGTGTGTGTGTGTATATATATATATATATATATTATATATATATATATACAGTATAACCTCGTACCTCGTAGCCAGGGCTGGCAGGTCGGACCCAGACCTGGACCCAGACCCGGGTTTAACCCGAAAGTGAAATAAGAACCGGACCCGGACCCGGACCCAGACCCGGGTTTAACCCGAAAGTGAAATAAGACCCGGACCCGGACCCGATAGTGAATTAGAAAAAAGACCCGGACCCGGACCTGAAAGTGAATTTTAAAATTGACCCAGACACAAACCCGACCCGAAAGTGAAGGACCCGCACAGCCGGGTTTTTAGTTTACAAAGTTAGTTTGTGTGCGCGCCTTCAAACTGTGTCACTGAGTGCGAAGTTTGATGTAGGTGTGATACAGTTTGAAAAATGTCCTCGCCTCGCGAAAAAGAGAGATTCAGCTGGGAAACTGATCCATCAAGATTCCATGAAATGGTGGATGGAAATGGGAGGAGAATTAAAACAGGCAGTCCTGGTAGCATTGTCTAATCCATGTGCACACAAGTTAGCGTTGAAAGATTGTTCTCCGCTCTAAGTTTCATTCTGAATCCGCAATGAAATTCTCTTTCGCAATCATTACACTGGTATGCATCAATTTTGCTGTCAAGGGTTTTGTAAGTGATTCTTATAGAGTTCTTCCTGCTGATTTCGAATCTGCAATCCGGTTTTCTCAATCAGCTCAGGTTATCCGGCTATGGCCTCATAAGTAAAATAGAATTTTTCGTGATTTTGTCAAAGCGGAATTGGAACAGTAACATCTATCATCACTTGTTTCACTTGTATAATATCTTTTTTTACTTTTCAGGCATATATATAAAATATTTCATAATGAATAGAGCGTGTAAAAATGATCCCAATAGATTCTGCTACATATGTGGGACGGTTACCATGCCAAATAACCAGTCCCAAATCACTAAATTTGTGAAGACAATGTATAGAGCATACTTTGGAATTAAGCTAGGGGACCAGGACAAATATTTCGCCCCTCATATGTGCTGCAAGACGTGCATTGAAAATTTGAGAAGATGGAGCAAAGGCAGAGTTAAATCTTTGCCTTTTGGAATTCCCATGATTTGGAGAGAAGGAAAGGATCACGTGACAGATTGCTATTTCTGCATGACAAACCTCCAAGGTGGGCTTATAAATTTATTTTTCTTAAATATTTTGAAATCCTCGTATGAAACTTGACATAATATTCACCATAATGTAATATTCACCATATATAGCATAATATTCACCATAATGGTAATCATACATTTACATATACATATTGTTATAGAAAATACATTTACACATACATATTGTTATACAAGTTACATTTACATATACAATGATTGTATATTTTCTTTCTTTTTCATTCATATTGTCCCCGAAGGGACAATATGAATGAAAAAGAAAGAAAATATACAGACTCCATCGACCTATTTCATATCTTACAGACCGCAGCCTTCCCTCACGAGCCGCCACTGTCTGAATGCTTCTTCTATTTCATATGCAAGTTTTATATCCATGTTTCTGTGTTTCTATTTTCAGGAGTTAACAAGAAGAATAAACACATTGTTGTATACCCTGACATTCCTTCTGCTATGAGACCTGTACCCCATGGTCCTGGAATTCCAATACCCGACCCACCTCAAACCCTGGACTTCGATGATTCTGATGATGAATCAATGACCAATGCCAATGACCAGTCCCAGTCGTATATACACCTCAAAATACCGCTTCAAATGAGCCGAGGCCTCTCAACCAGGCCAAACTTAATGATCTTACCAGGGATTTAGGACTTTCCAAATTAGCTGCCGAGATCTTGGGCTCACGACTTCGAGAGGACAACTTGCTGGCTCCGGGAACAACATTCTCCTGGTATAGGAAACGAGAGGAAGAATTCCGCAAGTTTTTTGCAGTGCACAAAAATACCTCTTCCTTAGTGTACTGCTGCAATGTTGAGGGGCTAATCGAATCCTTGGGCCTGCCATATAACGCATCAGAATGGAGGCTATTTATAGACTCGTCTAAACGAAGTTTGAAAGCAGTACTTCTCAACATTGGGAATAGGGTTGCATCAGTCCCTGTAGCACATTCCGTACAACTTACTGAGAGCTACGATAACATGAAAATTTTACTGGATGCTCTCGTATACGACCAACATAACTGGAGGATCTGTGGAGATTTGAAGGTAATACTAATATCATAAGTAAACTATTGCTATTGACTATGTTGTTTTTCCAAAGGTTATTTGAGAGCGTATAAGAACACTTAACTTCCCCACAGAAGTGATACAGTCCAATGCATAGATTTTTTTTATCTGATAGAACAAATTCTCTAAATTCTTTAAATATTTTCATTTTTTTTCAGATTGTGGCATTTGTATTGGGAATGCAAGGGGGATAGACGAAATACCCATGTTTCCTCTGCAAATGGGATAGCCGAGCGGATGAGAAGCACTATGCACAGCGTGAATGGGCATCCAGAAAGAATTTTGAACCTAGGTCGCATAATGTCGTTTCAGTGTCCCTTGTACCACCAACAAAAATTTTGCTCCCACCACTTCATATTAAGCTGGGCTTGATGAAAAATTTCATCAAATCAATGAATAAGGAGGGTTCAGCATTCCGATATCTCGAGAGTAAATTTCCTCATATATCTGATGCTAAACTAAATGCTGGGGTTTTTGATGGTCCTCAAATTCGAACTTTGATCAAGGATACTCAGTTCGAAAACGCAATGACTCCAACTGAGAAGAATGCCTGGCAGGCATTCAAATCAGTTGTCACTGATTTTCTTGGCAAGCGTAGAAGTCCAGAATACGAGTCCGTTGTCGAAAACTTGATGGAAGCTTTCAAAGCTCATGAGTCGCGCATGTCCATAAAAATGCACTTTTTGTGGTCCCACTTGGACTATTTTCCTGAAAATTGCGGGGATTATAGTGAGGAACAGGGTGAACGATTTCACCAAGATATCAAAATAATGGAAGAGAGGTACCAGGGAAACTGGGATATCAATATGCTGGCGGACTATTGCTGGTGTTTGAAGCGAGACGTGCCCGAAGAAAAACACAGACGGAAAGCCAAAAAAACTTCATTCCTTCCTCAATAAACTTTTTTCCATATTCATTGTATGAATAAAAGTATTTATTCACACAATGTTTTCATTTTTCACGAGTGTTCTTATAATATTACTCGTATCTACAGTGTTTAAGCTAAAAAAATCAATAAATTTGGGGATAAAATTGGACTTATAATAAATGGTCAATAGAGAAAAAACCTGACCTGATTGAGGAAAACCAATGTCATTTTCGAATTCAGCATGGTCGAATTATATAATATGAGTTGAAAAAACCCTCACAGCAGACAAAAATTGTTGCAACTTATTACGCAATGTTGCAAAGTGGGGGGTGGGGGTGTTATGCAACATGCTGCAAATGTGGTGGGGTGTTGCAAAGGGGCGGTGTGTTGCAAAGGTGGTTAGGGTATTATGCAACATGTTGCAAAGGGGGTGGGGTGTTGCAAAGGGGGGTGGGATGTTGCCAAAAAAATCCCTGCAAAGGGGGGTGGGGGATGCTGCAGGTGCGAAACTTGGAGGCGGCGTTATCCCCCAGGAGAAAAAAGGAGGAGAGAAAGGAGGAGAGGTGTTCACCTGGCAGGAGCCAAGTGCATATTAAGACTTCAGCCGAGTAGGCGTTGTCTTATAGGCTTCTAATCAGCCAGTTGGCTGAATCAGCCAGTTGGCTTAGAAGGAGCCAAAGGGGGAGGGGTACACCTGAAGGGGTACGGAGAGAGAGAGAGTATCGGCCTTTGTTGCCGATTGCAATGGCATGCAACTTGGAGGCGGAGTTCTCCCCCAAGCTATTTTCGTATACCTAACCTAAGAGGCCTCTAAGGGGTTTTCCCAAAGGGCCAGAAAGAGAAAGGACCAGAGGTCCTTGCTCGGCTGGGAGCCGAGCTTGTATGACTCCGTCATCAGCCTCTCGCTCTTTTATAGACCTCTAATCCGGCTGAGTTGCCAGATAGCGCCATGTATTTAATAGAAGGCTGAGTTGCCAGATAGCAATATTTAAAACCATATATTAATCAAAATACCACAATATATTTATATGATGGTAGTTAATCAATACAGAATTTCTTTTAATTGTTGGAATTAAGAAGATTCATCTGTTTATTAAATAAATAATTTAAACACACGCTCTTTACACAATAAATCACTTAATTCCTATTTTATTATAAATACCACAATTGAATAACAGTTGGAAAAACGAAAGGAAAAGAAACCTTACGAAGAAAGTTGAAATAAACCAAAACACACGGTCGTCCTCCCTCATTCCCCCCAAACCTCTCACCCCATCTGTTTGTGTATATATATATATATATATATATATATATATGAAAAGAAGGATCAACACAACGGCAAACATTTTCATTTATTTGTACATCAGACGTTTCGACAAATCTTTTGTCATCATCAGTGAGTTAAGTCTTAAAACCTTAAAACAAAATTGAAAAGTGAAAGTTACATCAATACAATATTAAGACCATTAAAATTAAAACCTTAAAGCAAAATGAAAATTGCATCAATACAAAATTAAAAACATTTAAATTTCATCACTATAAAAACTAAAATTAAATTAAATTTCATCACTATAAAAACTAAAATTAAATTACCTCAATAGGTAAATACACAATGTTTACATCCACCTCCATACTTGGCAAAGTCTAAGGGAACACTAGGTGGTCAGAGGATTAGAAAGGGTATATCTGTGAAACACGGTTGGTTGTCAAAAGAGTCGTAATTTGTAGGATGAGCTATTATTATTAAGGGGGTTTGTTTCTATAGATGTACAAAGATTCTAAAATTCGGAGTTCTGTAAGGTTATTGGATCTAGTTAAAATTTCAAACTGAGTTTTGTGAAGGGGATGGTCGTTTTCATTACTGTGGTTTCTAATTGCGGATTGTGGAGGGCTACTGAGGGGACGCAATTAGAAACCACAGTAATGAAAACGACCATCCCCTTCACAAAACTCAGTTTGAAATTTTAACTAGATCCAATAACCTTACAGAACTCCGAATTTTAGAATCTTTGTACATCTATAGAAACAAACCCTCCCTTAATAATAATAGCTCATCCTACAAATTACGACTCTTTTGACAACCAACCGTGTTTCACAGATATACCCTTTCTAATCCTCTGACCACCTAGTGTTCCCTTAGACTTTGCCAAGTATGGAGGTGGATGTAAACATTGTGTATTTACCTATTGAGGTAATTTAATTTTAGTTTTTATAGTGATGAAATTTAATTTAATTTTAGTTTTTATAGTGATGAAATTTAAATGTTTTTAATTTTGTATTGATGCAATTTTCATTTTGCTTTAAGGTTTTAATTTTAATGGTCTTAATATTGTATTGATGTAACTTTCACTTTTCAATTTTGTTTTAAGGTTTTAAGACTTAACTCACTGATGATGACAAAAGATTTGTCGAAACGTCTGATGTACAAATAAATGAAAATGTTTGCCGTTGTGTTGATCCTTCTTTTCATCTGTAAGCTCCGGTTCCCTAAGGAGAAGTCAATAGCTTTGATATATATATATATATATATACAGGGTGGGCGGAAAGTAGCTCCCTATTTTGGATTGGTAAAAAAATACGTATATTATCCATTTATTTCAGAAGAAATAATATGAAAAGGTAGGCATACATGGTAGGTTTTCTCTAAAATTCAATGTGGGCTCCAACTCTTTCCACCAGCTTCTGGAGCCGCCCAGGAATGGCGTCCACTGACTTTAGCAGGAACTCCGGCGGGATGGAGGACATGACTTCCCGAATTCGGTCCTCCAGTTCTTCCAATGTCCTCGGTTTGGTGCGGTAGACTTCTTCCTTTACCCACCCCCAAAGAAAGAAGTCGCACGGTTACCGCTGAAAAAACGGCAGAATCGGTTCAGTGTAACGGTGTGGTGTGGTATGACCTCAGATCAGGTTGTGGGCCCGTTCCTTCTGCGCAACACCATGAATGCTGAGCGGTACCTTGCTATGTTGCGAAACGAGGTCTGGCCGGTTGTCAGCACATGGGAGAACATCGACGATCTGATATTTATGCAAGATGGTGCCCCTCCGCACTTCGCTCTTGTTGTCCGTGAGTGGCTGGATGCCCACTTCCCTGGGCGTTGGATGGGTCGTCGTGGTCCACATCAGTGGCCAGCCAGGAGCCCCGACTTGACACCGTGCGACTTCTTTCTTTGGGGGTGGGTAAAGGAAGAAGTCTACCGCACCAAACCGAGGACATTGGAAGAACTGGAGGACCGAATTCGAGAAGTCATGTCCTCCATCCCGCCGGAGTTCCTGCTAAAGTCAGTGGACGCCATTCCTGGGCGGCTCCAGAAGCTGGTGGAAAGAGTTGGAGCCCACATTGAATTTTAGAGAAAACCTACCATGTATGCCTACCTTTTCATATTATTTTTTCTGAAATAAATGGATAATATACGTATTTTTTTACCAATCCAAAATAGGGAGCTACTTTCCGCCCACCTGTATATATATATATATATATATATATATATATATATATATATATATAGAAAGAATCATAATAACCGTGTCTATTTAATTTTGTCATTCCTTATATATATATAAATGGATTTTCACCTTAAAGTGAATTAAAACATTAAAAAATCCTTAAACAATTAAAAGAAACCTTAGGAAGATAGGTGATTGTATATATAATAAACGAATGAACAAATCGTGCACACACACACACACACACACACACACACAACACGCGAGGAAACGCTCCCCGACTCGAATCACACCTGTTTGCCCAGAGGCCTTTTTGAAATGACCACAATTTGACCTTTCTTCCAGTCTACTCGGGATAAACCTCACTTCACTCCGATTCTTAATTTTGTTGTTGTCTACAATGAGACACATTCTCGAAGCGAAGAAAATGTTTTTTATTTACGCGTAATTTGTATGGTGTCATATTCTTAGATAACATCTCTGTTATTGAAAGATATACACACAATTATATTAAATAATAATCAGCGAAAGAAACAAGGTGCATGAGGTGGGCAAACCACCTGAAAGTACTAACAATTGAATGTAATTACGTGTTTTCTGTATAAACGTCTGCAAAAAGAACAGCTTCAGAGTTCATTTACACCATGCGTGCACTTATCTCGTGTACACAGTTAGTGGGAAATAAAAACGTACCAATGAAACTATAGATTCATTGTGAATTCATTCACACCAGGCGTATACCTATCTCGTGTATATATATATATATATATATATGTGTATATATTATATATATATATATATAGAGAGAGAGAGAGAGAGAGAGAGAGAGAGAGAGAGAGTTTTGTTCATTCTTTTAAAATAAATAAAGGAATGGATATATATATATATATATAATATATATATATATATTATAGGGTGGTACAAATTACAGTAGTAATAAAAATTAACTCTTTCTCGCCGAATTGGAAAGCTTTTCATCCCGCCTTAGACCCACAGTTTAACGTGGAAACCGAATGCTCTTTTCTTTATATATATATATATATAGAAAGCGAGAGAGAGTTTTGTTCATTCTTTTAAAATAAATAAAGGCATGGATATATATATGTATGTATATATATAGGGTGGTACAAATTACAGTAGTAATGATAATTAACTCTTTCTCGCCGAATTGGAAAGCTTTTCACCCGACCTTAGACCTACAGTTTAACGTGGATTCAGAAATACATCTCGTCAGGGAATGATTGCTCACTATTTCATCGAGATAATTAAAGCTCATATACAGGACCAGCATTGTCTATAAGATCTGTGGCGCGTGCAGCCTTCAGAAGATGTGAACATCTGTTCTGTGGATCAGTTCAAGAAATACATCTCGTCAGGGAGTCGTTGCTCATCATAATTTCAACATAACAGGAACATTTGATTATTGATCCGTGGGTAGTATGACCGCAAAACATGCACGATTTTTCTCTTTAGTAATAATAACAACTAGCTCTTATGTGGATCAGTTCAAGAAATACATCTCGTCAGGGAGTCGTTGCTCACTCTTCCACATTTCAACATAACAGGAACATTTGATTATTGAACCAGATTTAAAATAACAGGATCATTTGATCCGTGGGTAGTATGACCGCAAAACATGCTAATGCACGATTTTTCTCTTTAGTAATAATAACAACTAGCTCTTCCCCGAATTGTAACAACGGATAAGGTTTCCACTCCACCTTAGACCCACAGTTTAACGTGGAAACCGAATGCTCTTTTCTTTTTTAAAAATATAATTAAAGGAATGGATATATTTATAATTTCTTTATTATAAAATGTGGAACATGCAGTCTTCAGAAGATGTGAACAGCTGTTCTGTGGATCAGTTCAAGAAATACATCTCGTCAGGGAGTCGTTGCTCATCATAATTTCAGCATAACAGGAACATTTGATTATTGATCCGTGGGTAGTATAACCGCAAAACATGCACGATTTTTCTCTTTAGTAATAATAACAACTAGCTCTTCCCCGAATTGTAACAACGGTTAAGGTTTTCACTCCGCCTTAGACCCACAGTTTAACGTGGAAACCGAATGCTCTTTTCTTTTTTAAAAATATAATTAAAGGAATGGATATATTTATAATTTCTTTATTATAAAATGTGGAACATGCAGTCTTCAGAAGATGTGAACAGCTGTTCTGTGGATCAGTTCAAGAAATACATCTCGTTAAGGAGTCGTTGCTCACTCTTCCACATCATAATTTCAACATAACAGGAACATTTGATTATTAGCCAGTTGGCTTAGAAGGTGTAAATGGCTTGTTCAGGTTGAGTTGCCAGATACCACTTTTTAACATTATTATGGAGAGGTGCCAGATACCATTGTATACATTATTATGGAGAGTTGCCAGATACCATTGCTCAGGTACACAGTTGCCAGATTGTACCATTTATTTTCTTAAAAGTTGGTTTAGAATTCCGCTAGTAGGTTTAGAAGGCGTAACATGATATAATTAACCAAAAGAATTAAGTAAAACAACATTGCATCATTCTGTTTATTATAAATATATAGAAAATAAATATACATTTGAATGATCAATAATAATAGAAATATGAACGACGAATATGCATATAATCCGTTAATATAACAGTACAGGAGAAATATATACACACACACACACAATTATGGAGATATATAGAAAATAAATATACATTTGAATGATCAATAATAATAGAAATATGAACGAGGAATATGCATATAATCAAAAAAATACACACACACACACACACACAATTATGGAGATATATAGAAATAAATATACATTTGAATGATCAATAATAATAGAAATATGAACGAGGAATATGCATATAATCCTCCAATATAACAGTACAGGAGAAATATCACACAAATATGTTAAATATATAAATACATTTCACTTTTTTTTCAAAATACTAAACTCGCACTTAATCGAGTTTACAATTACATCATTATTGCTCTGCATTACGCAGTATATGCGGTTTAATAATATTTCAACGCTTTAAGTATAGGGAAGCCTGTACTCGATATGAAGGGCTTTCATATCGTTCAGTACTATTTTTGTTCCCACTTTACAACCGGTTGGTAAGTCATCTTTAAATACGTCTAGAATACAATCAAAAGCACGCACAAAGAGTTCATCGTTAGCTACATTATTAAACACAAGTTTATAAACACGCTTTTCCAATCGAGGGTTTATTTCTACCGACCCGAGCTTTTGAATCGTGAACTCGTCTTCACTCAAGATAGCGGCAATTGAAATAATCTTCTAAATCGTTACGACAACTGCGCATAATATAAAGAAATAGTTCTTCAGGGTGAACGGTGTAGGTGAGCTCAGCCTTGTACCGATCAATTGCTTTATACCAAAGTTCATGGTATTTCAAAGAGTCTAAACTTTTTAAATAAACGTCCAGCTCTAGACCATTCTCACCTTGTTCAGCCCTACACTCGGTAAACCCATCGAGCAGAGCGGTGTATGCATATTCAAGTACTGTATCAAAATAAAGCATATCCGTAACACGCGCGTCTAATATAGGTTTCAGCTTGCGGAATCCGACGATTTCAAACATTCTGTCGAGGATGAAACGGTATCGCGTAGGAACAAGAGCGTTATTATCAGAAGCATTCTTCCACATCAGCCGTATATCAATGCACGGCCGATCGTTATTTATACACAACGTATATACAACGGCGTAGGAGGGTGCGTCACTAATCTGCTCTCTTCTTGTACCTACGTTAGCAGGTATTTTATAACGATCTTCACTCCACTTCTCAACTATCACGAAGATTCTATTCATCTCCTCGACACTTAAATAAACCCGTTTGTTTGTTTGTCTACATTCCGTTCCAGTACATAGCTAACGGTACCGGATTTACGCCTGAACACGCGCAACGATTTCGTCACGGACACATCGTACGAGGCGTTGAGAATGCTGCTCAAAGGAAGTTCCATCGTATTCGAGGAGCGCACGTCCACTCGGTTCAAGCTCTGAGATAACTATGAGCCGTGTGAGGCACGCAGGTAGGCAGGAACGGTTCGATGGGCGGCTGACTCGATGATACGTGAATGGGCTTGTTCGAACTCGTATGATCCGCGAGTCGCACCATAATCGTGCGGCGAATTGTTGTACATATTGGGTAGGTGTTTTTCCGCTACAAGAATTAATTTCGGTTTTATCACTACCAGACTACGCACCAAACAGTTTCCCTCAGGATAATTTTCACGAACTAGGCACATTTTATAATGTTTTACTAAACATCTTCACACTCCGGCGCACTATTTGAGAGAAACATATGCTCATATTTTTCCTTTCTGCCCATCAAACGATACTCCTCTCTAAAGTCTGTTAAAAACTCACGCAGGGCACTAGCCACAACCTCACTACGAACCTCATCATGATATACATTAATATAGTGATAAAAATACTTAAGATTGTCCATGATCACGAGATTCACATTTTCAGTCGTAGGGTATGAGTAATCGACATGGTGTAACATGACGTAATACCGCTTGTCACACCACCCATCCACAAGACTCATTATCCATACCTGCTGCTTCTCTTCTGCACGCATTGTTTCTTTTACTTCACGGTATATGTGAGACTTTATAAAGTTTAGCTCTACAGCATACTTCAGCACATCGTCTGTGCAACGAAAGCCTTCAACGGTCTCACCAGAACATCAGTAGAGTATTTGTACATCTTGCAACTTCGCACAATCCAATGTGGTTTTAAAAGAGGCATAGGAGGGGGGAATAGGAAGTTTTTCGGTATCCACCACATCCTGGCACTTTGCTGAATACCATTTCATAAACGTTGTACAAGCAATATTAAAGGTAGCCATTTGAATACACGTCTGATCTCCTTTTTTTCTTCTACGCTGGCGAATACACGTCTGATCTCAAGGGCTTACTGCAGTCGACTGACCACGCAGGGAATCACAGATAGTAGCATGACTCACGTTGCTGGTCTTACAGTGGGCGGAGCTTAGAACTTTCACCTGTGCACACACAAAGGAGAAAGTGAAACGCTAATTGAAACATGATTTATTTAATAAACGAGATATTCAAGTTATATATATTTACAAATACGTGTAATAAATAAGTTAACAATAGACACATCATTGATTATATTCAAGACATATATATTTAAAAACACGTGATAAATAAGTTAACAATTGAAATTATGTTAACACAAGAAATAACAGAAAACACAAGAAAAAACAAATGCATAGATTTGGTGATCACAAACAACAGTAACCTAATACGTTAAAGAAAGCATTCTGTTAAATACTTTTAGCCTATGTTCACGAATTAATACCGGTTTTAAAATAGATTCGAGACGAAGACCGTCTGGACTGATTTTTATAGAAATTCAAGGATTCCAAGTTGATCACGAGAGAAGTTATGTAGTCATCTTCCATGCTGCAAAATCTCGTCGTTTGCCTGTCTGCTCAGAACACCGACAAGAGGTAAGATCGAATCCACATCAACACAAAATTTTAGTCGCTAAAATAACAGCCAGAGCATTGTCCATGTTCTAAATTACCTTTGATTCGTTTTGGTAAAATTGAGTAAACTGCAGCCTTTGTTTCCTGATCAGAAACTCTCCGTCTTTTTCTGGTATGGTGCAAGGTTTCGTTCCAACCATATTCACTGCTCGAGTCTACTTCACAGTCGTTGTCTTCTAATCTAGATTTACACTCTTCACTAATGCACTCAATGGGTGAATAATCATCTTGGTTGATATTATTGACACCACAATCGAGAGGGCTCACTGGGGTAACGGACACTTGAGGTAATGGTGCGGGCGCTTGAGGTGGGTCGGGGACAATCTCCTCAGGTTGCCCTTGTGGCGGGGAAAATATTGTGTGCTGCTTCTAAGTAAACAAAACGGGCTTTATGTAACACAGTGGCAACTAATAATGATTTATGCAAAGGTGCACCAGCTCTTCTGGAATGTCTGGATGCAATTTTACCGAGCGATATATTTATCAACTTGTGTGCTTCAAACCCGTTTGGAACGTCAGATATCATGTTCACCACCTAGGAATTGGTCAAGGCACAGAGAGCTAACTAACACGACTCTATCCTCTATTTCCAATCTTGTAATGAGTTAAAGTGAAAGTTTCGCCGGCCTTTATACAATGTCGTTCTGACGTCGTTATCAAGTTCCACGCAGGGAATTTCCAGGTAGTAGCATGAATCACGTTGCTGTTCTTTCACCTGTGCACACATGTTACCCCAGTGAGCCCTCTCGATTGTGGTGTCAATAATATCAACCAAGATGATTATTCACCCATTGAATGCATTAGTGAAGAGTGTAAATCTAGATTAGAAGACAACGACTGTGAAGTAGACTCGAGCAGTGAATATGGTTGGAACGAAACCTTGCACCATACCAGAAAAAGACGGAGAGTTTCTGATCAGGAAACAAAGGCTGCAGTTTACTCAATTTTACCAAAACGAATCAAAGGTAATTTAGAACATGGACAATGCTCAGGCTGTTATTTTAGCGACTAAAATTTTGTGTTGATGTGGATTCGATCTTACCTCTTGTCGGTGTTCTGAGCAGACAGGCAAACGACGAGATTTTGCAGCATGGAAGATGACTACATAACTTCTCTCGTGATCAACTTGGAATCCTTGAATTTCTATAAAAATCAGTCCAGACGGTCTTCGTCTCGAATCTATTTTAAAACCGGTATTAATTCGTGAACATAGGCTAAAAGTATTTAACAGAATGCTTTCTTTAAAGTATTAGGTTACTGTTGTTTGTGATCACCAAATCTATGCATTTGTTTTTTCTTGTGTTTTCTGTTATTTCTTGTGTTAACATAATTTCAATTGTTAACTTATTTATCACGTGTTTTTAAATATATATGTCTTGAATATAATCATTGATGTGTCTATTGTTAACTTATTTATTACACGTATTTGTAAATATATATATAACTTGAATATCTCGTTTATTAAATCGTAGTTGTAAATATATATAACTTGAATATCTCGTTTATTAAATAAATCATGTTTCAATTAGCGTTTCACTTTCTCCTTTGTGTGTGCACAGGTGAAAGTTCTAAGCTCCGCCCACTGTAAGACCAGCAACGTGAGTCATGCTACTATCTGTGATTCCCTGCGTGGTCAGTCGACTGCAGTAAGCCCTATTTGAGATCAGACGTGTATTCAAATGGCTACCTTTAATATTGCTTGTACAACGTTTATGAAATGGTATTTAGCAAAGTGCCAGGATGTGGTGGATACCGAAAAACTTCCTATTCCCCCCTCCTATGCCTCTTTTAAAACCACATTGGATTGTGCGAAGTTGCAAGATGTACAAATACTCTACTGATGTTCTGGTGAGACCGTTGAAGGCTTTCGTTGCACAGACGATGTGCTGAAGTATGCTGTAGAGCTAAACTTTATAAAGTCTCACATATACCGTGAAGTAAAAGAAACAATGCGTGCAGAAGAGAAGCAGCAGGTATGGATAATGAGTCTTGTGGATGGGTGGTGTGACAAGCGGTATTACGTCATGTTACACCATGTCGATTACTCATACCCTACGACTGAAAATGTGAATCTCGTGATCATGGACAATCTTAAGTATTTTTATCACTATATTAATGTATATCATGATGAGGTTCGTAGTGAGGTTGTGGCTAGTGCCCTGCGTGAGTTTTTAACAGACTTTAGAGAGGAGTATCGTTTGATGGGCAGAAAGGAAAAATATGAGCATATGTTTCTCTCAAATAGTGCGCCGGAGTGTGAAGATGTTTAGTAAAACATTATAAAATGTGCCTAGTTCGTGAAAATTATCCTGAGGGAAACTGTCTGGTGCGTAGTCTGGTAGTGATAAAACCGAAATTAATTCTTGTAGCGGAAAAACACCTACCCAATATGTACAACAATTCGCCGCACGATTATGGTGTGACTCGCGCGGATCATACGAGTTCGAACAAGCCCATTCACGTATCATCGAGTCAGCCGCCCATCGAACCGTTCCTGCCTACCTGCGTGCCTCACACGGCTCATAGTTATCTCAGAGCTTGAACCGAGTGGACGTGCGCTCCTCGAATACGATGGAACTTCCTTTGAGCAGCATTCTCAACGCCTCGTACGATGTGTCCGTGACGAAATCGTTGCGCGTGTTCAGGCGTAAATCCGGTACCGTTAGCTATGTACTGGAAACGGAATGTAGACAAACAAACAAACGGGTTTATTTAAGTGTCGAGGAGATGAATAGAATCTTCGTGATAGTTGAGAAGTGGAGTGAAGATCGTTATAAAATACCTGCTAACGTAGGTACAAGAAGAGAGCAGATTAGTGACGCACCCTCCTACGCCGTTGTATATACGTTGTGTATAAATAACGATCGGCCGTGCATTGATATACGGCTGATGTGGAAGAATGCTTCTGATAATAACGCTCTTGTTCCTACGCGATACCGTTTCATCCTCGACAGAATGTTTGAAATCGTCGGATTCCGCAAGCTGAAACCTATATTAGACGCGCGTGTTACGGATATGCTTTATTTTGATACAGTACTTGAATACGCATACACCGCTCTGCTCGATGGGTTTACCGAGTGTAGGGCTGAACAAGGTGAGAATGGTCTAGAGCTGGACGTTTATTTAAAAAGTTTAGACTCTTTGAAATACCATGAACTTTGGTATAAAGCAATTGATCGGTACAAGGCTGAGCTCACCTACACCGTTCACCCTGAAGAACTATTTCTTTATATAACGCGCAGTTGTCGTAACGATTTAGAAGATTATTTCAATTGCCGCTATGTTGAGTGAAGACGAGTTCACGATTCAAAAGCTCGGGTCGGTAGAAATAAACCCTCGATTGGAAAAGCGTGTTTATAAACTTGTGTTTAATAATGTAGCTAACGATGAACTCTTTGTGCATGCTTTTGATTGTATTCTAGACGTATTTAAAGATGACTTACCAACCGGTTGTAAAGTGGGAACAAAAATAGTACTGAACGATATGAAAGCCCTTCATATCGAGTACAGGCTTCCCTATACTTAAAGCGGAAAAAATATTATTAAACCGCATATACTGCGTAATGCAGAGCAATAATGATGTAATTGTAAACTCGATTAATATAAGTGCGAGTTTAGTATTTTGAAAAAAAAAGTGAAATGTATTTATATATTTAACATATTTGTGTGATATTTCTCCTGTACTGTTATATTGAAGGATTATATGCATATTCCTCGTTCATATTTCTATTATTATTGATCATTCAAATGTATATTTATTTCTATATATCTCCATAATAATTGTGTGTGTGTGTGTGTGTGTGTGTGTGTGTGTGTGTGTGTGTGTGTATTTTTTGATTATATGCATATTCCTCGTTCATATTTCTATTATTATTGATCATTCAAATGTATATTTATTTTCTATATATCTCCATAATTGTGTGTGTGTGTGTGTGTGTTGTGTATATTTCTCCTGTACTGTTATATTGACAGATTATATGCATATTCCTCGTTCATATTTCTATTATTATTGATCATTCAAATGTATATTTATTTTCTATATATTTATAATAAACAGAATGATGCAATGTTGTTTTATTTAATTCTTTTGGTTAATTATATCATGTTACGCCTTCTAAACCTACTAGCGGAATTCTAAACCAACTTTTAAGAAAATATATGGTACAACCTGGCAACTGTGTACCTGAGCAATGGTATCTGTCAACTCTCCATAATAATGTATACAATGGTATCTGGCACCTCTCCATAATAATGTTAAAAAGTGGTATCTGGCAACTCAACCTGAACAAGCCGTTTACACCTTCTAAGCCAACTGGCTAATAATCAAATGTTCCTGTTATGTTGAAATTATGATGTGGAAGAGTGAGCAACGACTCCCTAACGAGATGTATTTCTTGAACTGATCCACAGAACAGCTGTTCACATCTTCTGAAGACTGCATGTTCCACATTTTATAATAAAGAAATTATAAATATATCCATTCCTTTAATTATATTTTTAAAAAAGAAAAGAGCATTCAGTTTCCACGTTAAACTGTGGGTCTAAGGCGGAGTGAAAACCTTAACCGTTGTTACAATTCGGGGAAGAGCTAGTTGTTATTATTACTAAAGAGAAAAATCGTGCATGTTTTGCGGTCATACTACCCCCGGATCAAATGATCCTGTTATTTTAAATCTGGTTCAATAATCAAATGTTCCTGTTATGTTGAAATGTGGAAGAGTGAGCAACGACTCCCTGACGAGATGTATTTCTTGAACTGATCCACAGAAGAGCTAGTTGTTATTATTACTAAGGGGAAAAATCGTGCATGTTTTGCGGTCATACTACCCACGGATCAATAATCAAATGTTCCTGTTATGTTGAAATTATGATGAGCAACGACTCTCTGACGAGATGTATTTCTTGAACTGATCCACAGAACAGCTGTTCACATCTTCTGAAGACTGCATGTTCCACATTTTATAATAAAGAAATTATAAATATATCCATTCCTTTAATTATATTTTTAAAAAAGAAAAGAGCATTCGGTTTCCACGTTAAACTGTGGGTCTAAGGTGGAGTGAAAACCTTATCCGTTGTTACAATTCGGGGAAGAGCTAGTTGTTATTATTACTAAAGAGAAAAATCGTGCATTAGCATGTTTTGCGGTCATACTACCCACGGATCAAATGATCCTGTTATTTTAAATCCGGTTCAGTAATCAAATGTTCCTGTTATGTTGAAATGTGGAAGAGTGAGCAACGACTCCCTGACGAGATGTATTTCATGAACTGATCCACAGAAGAGCTAGTTGTTATTATTACTAAAGAGAAAAATCGTGCATGTTTTGCGGTCACACTACCCACGGATCATTAATCAAATGTTCCTGTTATGTTGAAATTATGATGAGCAACGACTCCCTGACGAGATGTATTTCTTGAACTGATCCACAGAACAGCTGTTCACATCTTCTGAAGGCTGCACGCGCCACAGATCTTATAGACAATGCAGGTCCTGTATATGAGCTTTAATTATCTCGATGAAATAGTGAGCAATCACTCCCTGATGAGATGTATTTCTGAATCCACGTTAAACTGTAGGTCTAAGGTCGGGTGAAAAGCCTTCCAATTCGGCGAGAAAGAGATAATTATTATTACTACTGTAATTTGTACCACCCTATATATATATATATATATACATATATATATATATATATATATATATATATCCATTCCTTTATTTATTTTAAAAGAATGAACAAAACTCTCTCTCTCTTTCTTTCTTTCTATATATATATATATATACAGGGCTATTGAAAATGATTCATCCGATTTCAACTGAGAATACTTCCGTACCTATCAACCGTGCATCAACTGGGCATACACCTCATGAAAGAGGAAATCTCCGAGTTTTACAAGATCACCGCGAGAGGGCTCCAAAGTCACGCCGTGGCCTAGCCTAGCAACAAACAGTCAGTGTGAAAATGGCGTCCGCACAGCAGAAGGCGTTTTGTGTGTTGCAGTTTTCGAGCTGTAAATCGGTAGTCACAGTGCAGCGTGAGTTTCGTCGACGTTACAGAACAGATCCACCGGGTGCTGCACTGTGACTACCGATTTACAGCTCGAAAACTGCAACACACAAAACGCCTTCTGCTGTGCGGACGCCATTTTCACACTGACTGTTTGTTGCTAGGCTAGGACACGGCGTGACTTTGGAGCCCTCTCGGGGTGATCTTGTAAAACTCGGAGATTTCCTCTTTCATGTGGTGTATGCCCAGTTGATGCACGTTGATAGGTACGGAAGTATTCTCAGTTAAAATCGGATGAATCATTTTCAATAGCCCTGTATATATATATATATATATATATATATATAATAATTATATATATAAAGAAAAGGGCATTCGGTTTCCACGTTAAACTGTGGGTCTAAGGCGGGGTGAAAAGCTTTCCAATTCGGCGAGAAAGTTAATTTTGTTTACTACTGTAATTTGTACCACCCTATACATATATGTATCCATTCCTTTATTTATTTTAAAAGAATGAACAAAACTCCTCTCTTGCTTTCTATATATAATATATATACATATATACTACTATATTATAATATATATATATATATATATATATATATATATACGAGATAGGTGTACGCCTGGTGTGAATGAATTCAAAATGAATCTATAGTTTCATTGGTACGTTTTTATTTCCCACTAACTGTGTACACGAGATAAGTGTACGCATGGTGTAAATGAACTCTGAAGCTGTTCTTTTTGCAGACGTTTATACAGAAAACACGTAATTACATTCAATTGTTAGTACTTTCAGGTTTGCCCACCTCATGCACCTTATCTCTTTCGCTGATTATTATTTAATATAATTGTGTGTATATTTTTCAATAACAGAGATGTTATCTAAGAATATGACACCATACAAATTACGCGTAAATAAAAAACATTTTCTTCGCTTCGAGAATGTGTCTCATTGTAGACAACAACAAAATTAAGAATCGGAGTGAAGTGAGGTTTATCCCGAGTAGACTGGAATAAAGGTCAAATTGTGGTTATTTCAAAAAGGCCTCTGGGCAAACAGGTGTGATTCGACTCGGGGAGCGTTTCCTCGTGTGTGTGTGTGTGTGTGTGTGTGTGTGTGTGTTTGTGTGTGTGTGTGTGCACGATTTGTTCATTCGTTTATTATATATACAATCACCTATCTTCGTAAGGTTTCTTTTAATTGTTTAGTGATTTTTTAATGTTTTAATTCACTTTAAGGTGAAAATTATATATATATATATATATATATATATATATATATATATATATATATATATAAGGAATGACGAAATTAAATAGACACGGTTATTATGATTGTTTCTATATATATATATATATATATACACAAACACAGATGGGGTGAGAGGTTTGGGGGGAATGAGGGAGGACGACCGTGTGTTTTGGTTTATTTCAACTTTCTTTGTAAGGTTTCTTTTCCTTTCGTTTTTCCCACTGTTATTCAGTTGTGGTATTTATAATAAAATAGGAATTAAGTGATTTATTGTGTAAAGAGCGTGTGTTTAAATTATTTATTTAATAAACAGATGAATCTTCTTAATTCCAACAATTAAAAGAAATTCTGTATTGATTAACTACCATCATATAAATATATTGTGGTATTTCGATTAATATGTGGTTTTAAATATTGCTATCTGGCAACTCAGCCTTCTATTAAATACATGGCGCTATCTGGCAACTCAGCCGGATTAGAGGTCTATAAAAGAGCGAGAGGCTGATGACGGAGTCATACAAGCTCGGCTCCCAGCCGAGCAAGGACCTCTGGTCCTTTCTCTTTCTGGCCCTTTGGGAAAACCCCTTAGAGGCCTCTTAGGTTAGGTATACGAAAATAGCTTGGGGCAGAACTCCGCCTCCAAGTTGCATGCCATTGCAATCGGCAACAAAGGCCGATACTCTCTCTCTCTCCCTACCCGTTCAGGTGTACCCCTCCCCTCTTGGCTCCTTCTAAGCCAACTGGCTGATTCAGCCAACTGGCTGATTAGGAGCCTATAAGACAACGCCTACTCGGCTGAAGTCTTAATATGCACTTGGCTCCTGCCAGGTGAACACCTCTCCTCCTTTCTCTCCTCCTTCTTTCTCTTGGAGGATAACGCCGCCTCCAAGTTTCGCACCTGCAGCATCCCCCACCCCCCTTTGCAGGGATTTTTTGCAACACCCCACCCCCTTTGCAACATGGTGCATAACACCCCAATCCACTTTGCAACACCCTCTTGCAACATGGTGCATAACACCACCCTTTTGCAACATGTTGCATACCACACTACCCCTTTGCAACATTGCAACATTACGTAATAAATTGCAACATTCCTGCACTCTACCCTTTTGCGGCTATACTACTGACGCAGTATTTTTTTGCGATCGAACGGTGTTGGGGAATAAAGTCTTCTCAAATAAAATATTTCAGTTAAGAAGCGCATATAATATATATATATAATATATAATTATATATATATATATATATAATATATATATTAGGGTGTGTCAATTTTGTCAACTTTTTTCAAATCAATTTTGGTAGTGAAAATATAGTCTTTTCATGTCAAAATTTGAAATTGGCCAACCAAAATGAAATAAAATAACCCTTACCTACATCAATTTTACCTTAAAGTTTCAGAAATTGACTCTTTTACTAAATAATAGAACATAAATTGATTAACTATTCATCTGTCACAGAATTATCCCACTGATCGCATATGGAGTGTTTTCAAGGTCATATAGTTGTTGTACAATGTACAAGTCACAACATGAATAGAACTGTCCCTCACTCTCAGTTGCTTCTTAGATGTCATAGACGGTGGTTTGCTGTTATTGCTCTTGTACCTACTTCATAGTTATTCTACTAGACGAATACTACAGTTTAACTGTAAGTATGGATTATTGATTATTACAGTTATTTATTATTATCATATTCTTCTGTCTAATTATGTTGTAATCCCATGAAATATTTTTTTATTGAATTTTAGAACATCGAATGACTAAACTTTGAAACATCGTAATTGATATAAAATACTTAAATGTTTTTCTTTCTTTTCAGATATTCCTAAGATGCCAAAATTGAAGACAAGAGGTCAGTCGTCATGCCACTTGAGCCTGTTAGTCGGTACAGGCAAGGAGCTTCCCGTATCAGAACTACCAACAGTGCGAGACATGCTGAGACTAGGGTTACTCCTTCGTGAACAAAATACAAAGGATAAAGGGAACTACACAGAAAAAGAGCTCATAAGGGACATGATTCCCGCTCTTCTGCATCAGTGGAAAAAAGCTAATGTGTTATTCAAACCACCTGTACTCAATCAGTATAGAATTATTGAGCTAAAATTAACAAAGCTGTGGCACAAAGCAGTTGAGACATCACTTGGTAAAGGAAAACTAGCAAAGAAAAATAGATTTCTGCACACACTTGATACTCTTCTTGACATTTTTAACTGCCAGTGTCCCATAGAGTTGTGTTCTGAAGCCAATTGTTCTCCCTCATGCAGAAGAGAACCTCACCCTCACATTGATTGTCGCTGTCCTCGTGAGAAGAAGATCCCTGTTTTGGAGCTGGCTTTCATAAAGGCGCAGAGAACAAAGGCAGGAGGCCAAGGAAGTATGCAGATTGGTTCGGCAGATTATTCAGAAACCAAAAAACAGATTGTTATTGCTAAGAAAAAAGAGAAAATCCGAGAGAGGGAAGAAAGGAAGAAAAAGAAGAGTGAAGAAGCCACCCAAAGAGATGAAGAGCTCTATCAAGAGGTTTCTCACTTCTTTGAAAGCTCTTCAGATGAGCAGAAAGAAGCAACATCAGATGATAGCTCCAAAATGCCATCTGAACCTTCGCCGAAGAGAATGAAATACAACACTAAAGGCATCTCAAACATTGCCCTTGCCAGTATTTGCCACCATACGGGGCTACGAGAGACTGCAGAGATTGCCACTGCCGCTTGGATAGATGCAGGCCTCATCAGCCGAGAGGATACATCCTTAGTGATACATCATAATAAGATAAGAAGAGCACAAGAAAAAATAATGAAGGAAATATCTGATCAGCATGAAAAAGATTTGAAGGAGGAAGGTCTCTCTTGCCTTTTGTTTGATGGAAGAAGAGATGACACAAAAGTTCTCCTAGAGGTAGAGGGAATGGACAGAAAGTTTCCCGGTCTCATCAAAGAAGAACACTACTCTGTATGTTCCGAACCTGGTGGCCGCTATTTGTTTCACTTTGTTCCTGAAGCAGAAGTAGAAGGCAAGAAACATGCAGAGGCAATTGCTGATCAAATAATATGTTGGTTTCAAGAAAGAAGACTTGACAGTTCACTGCAGGCCGTTGGTGGAGACTCAACTGCGGTGAACACTGGATGGCAGGGCGGTGTTATGACGCATTTAGAGAAAAAACTTGGAAGAAGGCTTGTTTGGAATGTATGTGATTTGCAACAACAAGTGGTCAGGCCCCCTTGGCAACATGCTAGATGAAGCAACGGAATTAGAAATAAATACAAAATTTCCAAAGGTCGAAGTAGGCCCTCCCCTTCCAGTGTTGTCTGAAGAAGTTATCAAAGACCTCAGCACGGATCAATCTTACGCTTATCGTATTGTTCAAGCAATCAGATCAGGAGAGTTGCCTCAAAATCTGGCTCTCTTGGAGATTGGACCCGTAAGTCACAGTCGTTGGTTAACTACAGCGATTCGTTTCTGCAGGATTTGGGTTTCCAAACATGCACTGAAGTGCAAAATGCTACAGAATTTGATGTTGATTGTTGAATTTATTATTGGGTTTTATCTTCCTCACTAGTTCAATGTAAAACTTAATGCAATGTGGATGGAGGGTCCCAAGTTCCCAACCACATCTTGTTTCAATTACAGCTACTGAGAACCCAAAGGAAAGTAGTGGTGGACATCGTGTTACCTGTGGTGAGAAGGTCCGCTTGGTATGCTAGGACAGAGGCAGTTTTGCAAGCAATAATCTGCAGCCAATGTACCAAAGAGCGAACTGAGGCTGTGGAAATCATTCTAAAGCTTAGAGGAACATCACTAAGATGATGACCAGCTGGGAGACTGCTCTGTTCAGACATGGAAGGTACCTCCGATAAACGTCAATGCCACGAAATTGTCAGAATTAGTTAACTTGAGTTCGGAAGCTTTGGAGCCACCACTGACAACATGTATAACAAAAAAAGATTTAACACAACTTAAAGAGGCCCCAATGCAAGTGCCAAAGTGGCCTTCTCACACTCAGAGTGTGGAGAGATGTGTGAAAATGATCACAGAAGCAGCTAGTCAAGTTTACAGTCACGAGAGGCGAGAAGGCTACATCAAAGCGCAAGTAACAAGCCGAATGCTGATGTCAAGAAACCGCAGCAAAAAGGACATAACTGCATTGGTTACTTTCAAATAAAGACTCTGAATGATATCTTATTGCCACTTTAAATGTTGATGGGATGTTTGCGCACATTTGTTATTTTGTTACGAATTTACGGAAAAATGGAATTTTTGAATTAAAATTGATGTAGGTAGGAGTTATTTTTTATTGTTTTTGAAGCAAGGATATTATTTTGTATGCCAAATGACTACATTAAATTGCTACCAAATCACATGATTTTCAATTTAGTCATTTCACACCCTAATATATATATATAATGTGTATATTCAAAATAAAAAAATCAGTTAAAAATTCAGAAATGTCCTTCCTGTCTTGCCACAACTTTCAATCTAGATTCTAGGAGAAATAAGTATAGGCTATGCCGCTATATCAATATCTGTTTTGAAGGAGTTCACAGAATATGTTGCACTTAAAATATAGACAATATTACTACCAAATGACTAATTATTTCATATTATCGGTTTTATTTTTGTTTTTTAAGATAAACAAAGTATTTAATTTTAATGCAAAAAGATGATAATTTCCATTTGAGTTCACTCAAAAAAATATGGAATTTGTTTTCACAAAATGAATTAAAATTTAGAATAAGGGGGCTGAAGAGAGCAATCATACATCGTACTGTGCCCCTTAGCAATGCATGTATAACTATACCTAGTTACTATTAAATATTAATACAATTAATACACCTACTTTCAAACATTTCCAAAATCGGATTAATTAATAATTACCTATCCTATACCAGATTATAATTATTACCGCAAATACCCAGGTACACCCGGCTCATCTGGCACCATCCTGAGCCAGGCATCTCATCTTCTTTAGAAGACTTCAACTTTGACTCCTGTCACGTTTCTGAGGTCCTTTGGAAGCTGGTTAAAACGTCTTGGCCCCATGACAATCAAGCTGTTTTCCTTCAGTGTTGAGGAAGTCCCTTGTCGGGCCTTTAATTTGAGAACACTACACATTCTGTCTTTCCTATTTTCCAGTGTTGTTTGGACAGTAATTGGGTTTAGTTTGAGGTTTGGTACCAGGTTTTCGATTGTTTTCCATACATATATTATGGTGTGTATCTCTTTTCTTCTTTCCAGGGAGTACAGATTTAGTTTACGTAGTGTTTCCCAGTAGCTGACTTCTTTGTACCCATCGATCTTAGCTGTAAAATGTCTCTGAATATCTTCTAGTTTATAAATTTCCTCCTTCTTATATGGGAACGTCAAGACTGAGCAGTATCAAAATTTTGGTATGATCAGTGTTTTCAACAGGGGAATCATTACTGTCTTGTCCCTTCTTTTAAAGGTTCTTCGTACCTGCCCCGCGACTCGTTTTGCTTTGTTTATCGCTATCTGACTTTGTGTTTCGAATTTCGCATCATCGGTCATTATAATCCCCAAATCTATCGCTTTCATGCTTCTCTGAATTTCCTGTCTGTCCGGTGCATAATATGCTGTCTAAGTTCCTCACTTCTACCATATCTCAAGAGCTGGAATTTCTCGGTGTTTAATGTTATATTGTTCTCTGCTGCCCATTTGTATATCCTGTGTATATATATATATTATATATATATGTGTGTGTGTGTGTATATATATTATATATACTTTTTGTATTTTATAAATGGGAAATTATAATCTACGCAGAGTATTATATCGGGGGATGGAGTGTTTACGGACTTTATTAGGTTTCTGATATCTTCACTGAAAAATGCTCTGTATGAATTAGGGTGGCCATTTAAAAAGGAGGACACTGCGTATGTGGCCGTACGTTAACATATATATATTAGGGTGTGACCGTTGCCCTCCAAAAATCAAAAAATGGTCCTACAATGCTGTTCAAAGTTTTAGTGTTGTGTATTTATCTAGGAAACACCCCTGTACATTTTCTTGGAGATCGGTGCATGTTTGAGCTAGCACCATCGTACCAGCAAGTATTGCTATTTCAGCTTATGAACTTCATAAATAAGTGTGAAAATAGCACATTTTATCAGATTTTCATTTCCGGGTCTGGAACGCTGACCCACAAATTTTCCACGTATTATTTTATTGCATTTAATTTTAATGATGCTCTTTTCTTTTCCCTTGACAGTGATTTGATGTTGTGAATAGAGAATTTAATCATGGATACACGGCAAGATGATGAGTATGTCAGAATGTTATTGGGCACCGTACCCCGAGAAGAAGAAAAGGAAATAAAGGGCTGCAAACTGCCAACTAATAGGCAGGTTTTACTATGTCTGTTAGCAAACCTTCGGGATATGCATTGGGACCAGGCTTTATCTACCACCATTGACAATGTGCTTTTGTATTACCAGAAGGCGAATGTCCCGACCATTACAGGCAGGAACAATATTGGCCGAGTGATTAAAACTTACTATGACAAAGACTACATGATGCTTATGAAAAAGAATGAGGATAGAAGACGGGCTGATGATCCTGGAATTATGAAGTTTAAATCAGAATTGAGCCTGACGATGAAATTTTATAAGAACACAGTGTTGAAAGACATGGCGGCTGCGAAAAAGGGGAAAACTCAGGCTGAACAAGATGCCATCGATACTGACATACTCTTTATGAAAAGCATGCTAAGTGACAGAGTAGCTACCTACTCTGGGGTAAACAAAGTACTCACAGAAAAGGTTCAGAAGCGACAGAAAAGGCAGATGCGAGAAGAGAAGCGACAAGAGAGAGAGCAATGTGATCATGCTGAGAATGTACAGGCTGATATTGATTCACCTATTAGCTCTGATGAGGACGATGACATTGATGAGGCCAGCACTGCTGAACCAAAGAGAAAACATCGGAGAACAGTGAAAGAGGGAGTTTCAATTTTTGTGCCCCATGATATTCTGAAGTCGGCAGAACTTGTTTCATGCAGTGTTCGAAACAACATCTCGCCGACCCAGCTGAGTGCAATTGTGTACTCCCTTGTATCTGCATGTGGTGGAGATACATCAAAGCTGAGTCTAAATGCAAGGACAGCCCACCGATACCGAGCTTCCATCGTGTCAGAAATAAGTTTAAAAATCATGGATGAATGGCAACCATCAGACAAAGTACTGGTGCACTGGGATGGTAAACTTATGGACACGCTGGATTCCAAAGGCACTGATGACCGCCTGCCCATTCTTGTGTCTGGTGTCAATGGCACAAAGCTTCTTGGAGTCCCACCTCTTCCGCATTTGACTCAGAAAGCTGGCCTGGTTCAAGGAGATTTGATATCAACAGCAACCAAACAACTTCTGGTCGATTGGGAGTGTGAACAGAATGTCGTTGGTATGGTTTTCGACACAACTTCATCCAATACAGGTAAACCTATTTCAAACATCAGCGTGAATTTATCACGACATTAATACCAAAATACAGTGAATGATTTAACAGAAATCTGCAAAAAGCACGTGCCTGAAATGGTGGCCTTAAACTACAATTACATTTTTTTTTCAGGACAAAAAACAGCTGCTTGCGTCTCCCTCCAAAAGGAATTAGAGCGTGCCGTATTCTGGTGCGCCTGTCGCAGGCATGTGGGCGAAGTCATCCTAGGTGTTGCTGGGATTGCTTGAAAGTGGAGGGCTCTTCAAGTCCAAACATAATGGTTTTCCAGAGGTGAGTCATAAGCTTTACAAAATAACAAGGAATATTATTATCTAATGAACAAATTTAGTGGAATTTCTTTTATTAGACTTATAAGATATACTAACACCAAGCAAATGATCGATCATATCAATCTTAATACCCCTAAAACAATATTATAGATTAGTACAAAATACAATAATCCCAATAATTGCATTTCTAGGTTCAAGAACCATTTCTCTCAACTGGCGTACAATGAAAAAAAGAAATACTACTACCCCGCAATGCCTGGAGTGTTTGAGGAGCGCCAGCAAGAGATGGCTGACTTCTTCCGTGAATCTCTAGCCCAACCATTTACACGTGGCGACTACAAGGAGCTGGTAGAGCTTTGTCTGCTGCTTGTAACTAAAGGATCCGAGCCAGTGAACTTCACAATGGTCTACCCCGGCGCACTTCACAAAGCAAGGTGGATGGCTAAACTGCTCTATACCCTCAAGATTGTTCTTTTGTCAGGCCAGATCAAAGAGCAGTTTCCCAAAGCCGAGGTTGTGACTAAAAGTCAAATCAGCAAGTTAGAACGGTTTGCTGTGTTCACAGTCGCTGTTTATGTCCCATGGTGGATTGTTTGCCCCGTTCCAGCAAGTGCGCCACTGAATGACTTGAATTTGGTCGAAACCGTGACTGAATTTGCCCCATATGACGCCACAATAGTTGACAAAGCACGTGTGGCACTCGGTAGACACACTTGGTACCTAACTGAGGAGTTGGCCCCACTGGCTTTGTTCTCGTCCCAAGTACAAGAAAGGACAAAAGAGGAGATGAGGAAGGCCCTTCTTTGCCATGAAGGCACTGAAGTTACTAAGAGAGTGGGGCTCAATCATGGGGGCTATGGAAAGCCATATCTTCCCCCTGTCCCAGAAAGTGGCACTGCCCTGGTGGACCTAATTGGGCCTGACTCAAGCCGGTTCTTCACCATTTTAGGCATGCCCTATCAGTTTCTCCACAGTCCAGCCAGTGAATGGGCGGATCATGACGACTACCTGAACATGAAACGCGTTGTGGACAAGCTTCAGGTCGTCAATGAGGCTGCAGAGCGTGGTGTAAAACTTTGCCATGACTTTCTTAATGTTGCCAGGGATGAGGAGCGCTTTCAAGAAGTCCTTCAAGTAGTTGAAAATGACAGACTCCGCGTTCCTAATCAGCGCAAACGATCATCTGTTTCCGAACAAAAATCATGGTTTCTTGTTCTAGAGAAATAATACCTCGTGAATATATGATAAAATCCCTTAATGTACCATGAGAGAATAAGAATGATTAACTTTTTTGTGTTAGTGATAACAGCTTTTAATTAAGACAGGCAAATGATTTGTGTTAATATCCCTTATGATGGTTGTGTAATCTCATATATAGGCGCGTATGCCGTATAAGCAAAATCGCTATTTTTCAAATTGCTGGTGCTCACTCGAATATGCATGAATCTTCAAAAAATTGCACGTGGGTATTTTTTATGTCAATATGCAACACCAAAATTTTGAACAGCATTGTAGGACAAAGTTGGGGCAACTGTCACACCCTAATATATATATTATATATATGTTAACTTACGGCCACATACGCAGTGTCCTCCTTTTTGGAAATTTGGAAATGGCCACCCTAAGGACAGAGAGCTCAAAAGGCGGACTGTCCGCCTATAGCCGGACGTCTGGCCACCCTAGTATGAATTGGTCCCCAATTAACCACCCCTAAAATCTCCAGTCTAACTGTAGAATAGGTTAGGCCTAGCCTTGTGCATTACATTACATTTCATTTGGAAAACATGAAACCACTGGGGCCTATCGAGGTTATCCAAGTCATGAGCTAATAATAATAGAATCCTGCAAAACATCAATCTCAAGTCAGCTAACTAATGTGCAACTATTTACTACTATCAAAGAAGCCTACAAACTTAAACTAAGAATATACAGTATTTACAATCTACAAACAGATTCTCTCATTCATGAAAGAATCTAAATTTTTCTTAAAATTATCTAATGAGCTACTGTTTACCACATCATGTGGCAAGTCATTCCAAAAATCTACTACTCTATGACTGAAAAAGTATTCTCTTAGAGTAAGTCTACAAGGCTGTTTTCTAATTTTCTTATTAGGTCCACGAGTTATCCCATCAGCCTCCAGTGAGAAAACGTTATGTATATCTAGATTGTCCAAACCTGAAACCATTTGAATATCTGTACCATATCTCCCCTCCTGCAACGTCTCTAAAAACTAAACATACCTAGTTCCTTTAATCTTTCCCTGTATTCCAATCTTCTTAGGTTAGGGGTAAGCTTGGTTGCCCTACGTTGCACACCTTCAAGCATATCAATATCATGG
This sequence comes from Bathynomus jamesi, assembly GCA_023014485.1. Lineage (NCBI taxonomy): Eukaryota > Metazoa > Arthropoda > Malacostraca > Isopoda > Cirolanidae > Bathynomus > Bathynomus jamesi. Next base: position 164,987 of record JAJOZX010003974.1, read on the forward strand.
CTAAGGTGAGGGGACCAAGCTTGAATGCAGTATTCTGAGATGACGTGTGTATATATATATATGTATAATGTATATAGTCTAAAAGTCATTAAAGAGAAAAATCACTACAAGAAAGCTGAATGGCAACACAAAAAGATAAACAGGAACGGGTCTGTTCGTTTATTGGGCTGAACTAAACAGCATGTATTTTTGTATCTGACTAAATTGCTGGTGCTAAGTTTAATTTGGCGATGCTTCTCAAGTGGTAAAGTAAAGCAGTTGAAGTTGTCTAATTATTATATCAGTCAGGGGCAATGTCTATACCTTCTAAATTAGTAAGGTTAGCTATTTAAGTAGGTTGTTGTGGGACGCTGGCACCTATGGTAAGCCCTAAAGAAGATCTAAATCAAAGCACCTGTAAGTACCTTTATTGTCTACTTAATAACCTAATACCTAACGGGGTCCAACACCACCACGTTATTACATTTGACGACGAGGATGGGATTTATTTGGTTGTTTGGAAAATTGGATGTAGCCTACCCTAGTGTGGGTCGTTCGATTTGGTTGGCTTGTGTTCGTAAGCCACCGTACTATAGCTTAGGTCCCGCCGGCCTAACTCTAATACTAATTCCTACTCAGCCCTAACACTATTACAGTTTCCTATACAGTCCTAACTGGGGAGTAACTAGATCAAATTTAAACCCTACCTAACCTACTTCACGTTATTTGGCCTAAATCAGTTTTGGTTCCAGCCTGTCGGTGATTGGCCATATAAACCCCTACGAAGACTCTGGGGAGGACTTCGAAGCTTATGCCACTAGGGTGAGGTTGTTTTTCGAGACAAATTCTATTCCGGATGCTAAGAAAGTACTTACCTTCCTAACTATAATAGTCCTTAAAACGTTCGGCTTAGTTATGGACCTAGTTGCTCCTAAAGCACCGGAAACTTGCACCTATAGTCAGGGGTGCAGTGCCAATTTTATAGGTGCCGGAGCTCTGGTGGGCCTGACAAAAGCCTGCCATTTCCTATCCTGTTTCTATATATGCTACACGATGACTAAGTATTTCGTGTTTGCACTCACTAGTTATCATAAAATAAATATAATTGTCAAGCAAATAAAGAAAAAAGAGCAATCATGTATTTTATCAATTTAAGAAGTTAAAACTACTTAGTGCTTACCAAATACCACCAGTGGGAAGTTTCACAATAATTTCCACAAAGGGTCAGGCGTGATATGTTTTCGGGGGTCTGAAGCAACTCTTGTCCTGGTGTCATCTGCCGATCTGTGGTACCGCAGCCATGATATGGCATATGGCTCAGGATTCCACTGAACTAAAGGAGGTCCATGTAGTTTAACAAACATAAGCGCTGATACATGATTTATGAGAATTCTTGAGCGTGTTGTTGTTATTATCAAGTTCATGTGACTGAATCCCCTCTCACACTCAGCAATACTAATAGGAATAACTTGTGAACAGCTCAGTAATGGGTGTAAATCTTGGGGGATGCGGCGCCCATGATCTTCCACATAGTCTCTAAAGGCATTTAGTACAGAGTAAGAAGAAAGTTTAAACCTCTTACAGAGAGATGAGATTTCAGCTTCTCCGTAATTAGGTGGTATTTCATCAGGCCAGTAGTCTTTTTCAAGGACATACATTTCATTTAGCAGTGATTTATACATACTTTGAGGTTCAGAAGTTTGAGAACCTTTCATGGATGTTGTCGTGAACATACGGTGCTGCAAATTGTTCACAAGACTAGTAAGAAACTGTTGATAATTATTAATGGAGACAATTTTTTTGTTGCTTGTTATGGTAATTCCTCCAAACTTCCTCTTGCAGAGGTGCCGGAGCGGCGCTCCGGCACGCTCCGGCAGCACTGCACCCCTGCCTATAGTGAATTGGTACAGGCCCTAACCAATCAATACCAACCCCGAGTAGTTCTCATCTATGAACGTTTCAAAATTTTTTCGAGGCATCAAACTGCGAATGAAAGCATTGCAGAGTTTGTTGTAGGTATAAAACCCTATATCCGTACTTGTAAATTTGGGGACAAATTAGATGAAGTGCTAAGAGATAGGTTTGTAATGGGTCTCAAAGAGGAGTCTACCCAGAGAGCCCTATTAGCTATACAGGACCCAACTTTTAGTCAGGCTGTAGAAATAGCTGCGGCTTGGGAAGCAGCTGCGAAAGATGTTAGAACTTTTGGCAGTCACAGTATTAAGGCCCAACACGTAAATAGCTTTAAATCTTCTAGGCCTGGAAGACCTAATGAGCCTACTCGACAAACAAATAAAAGGTATGCGGCAAATACTACTAATTCGACCGCTAAACAGGAGGAAAAGCCCTCCAAGACATGTACTGGGTGTGGAAAACACCATTGGAAGAAGGACTGTCCTTTTAAAGTAGTTTGCCGAAACTGTAGTAAAATAGGCCACATAGCTAAAGTTTGTTTTTCAAAGAAAACAAAGAAAATTCTAATTATAACATTTCTAGTGGTAATCCTCCAAATGGAAATACTTCGAACATTGGAGTGGAGTATCTATTTTATGAGCAGCACGGAGTACTGGGTATGGAAAACACCATTGGAAGAAGGACTGTCCTTTTGAAGAAGCAGTTTGCCGAAACTGTAGTAAAATAGGCCACATAGCTAAAGTTTGTTTTTCAAAGAAAACAAAGAAAATTCTAATTATAACATTTCTAGTGGTAATCCTCCAAATGGAAATACTTCCAACATTGGAGTGGTCCGTGGAGTACCTATTTTATGAGCAGGAAAGTGGTGATAACACAGGTTCATATATTGTAGATGTAGATCTAAATGGAATTACAGTTCCTCTAGAACTAGATACAGGTGCTGCCCGAACTGTCATGTCTAAAACAGTTTTTGACAAAACTTTCAAAAATACACCTAAACTACATGCATCTAAAACAATACTAAAAAAATATGGTAACATACAAATACCTATTTGTGGAGAAGCATCCATCACAGTTAGTCCAGACCCATAATTAGCTAATTTTGCGCCCGAGGCAAGATCATAAAATTGCGCCCCCCCCTATAAAATTGCGCCCCCTATTCCTATAACACTGCACGATTCTCTAAGTGGTAAATTTCTGAAGTGCATCATCGATATATTATCCGCACAATAGTCTTTTTTGTACGGGGCTGAGTCTTGGGCTATAAAGAAAGATCATGAGAAAAGACTAGATGTAACGGAGATGAGAATGCTGAGATGGATGTGCGGAGTGACAAGGTTGGATAGAGTAAGGAATGAAAGGATAAGGGGCACAACAAAGGTTGGAGAAATCTCGAGGAAGATACAAGAAAGTAGACTGAAATGGTATGGACATGTGATGAGAGGGGACGAAGATTATGTAGGTAAGAGAACGATGAATATGGAGGTGCATGGCAGGAGAAAGAGAGGCAGACCGAAGCGAAGGTGGATGGAGAAGGTGAGGGACGATTTGAGGGAGAAGGGTTTGTCGGAGGAAGAAGCCCAGGACCGGGCTGTGTGGAGGAGGCTGGTCAGAAACGCCGACCCCGCATAGAGGCGGGAACAGGCGAAGAGAAAGAAGAAGAAGAAGTCTTTTTTGTAGGGATTTCCATTTACAGAAATTTTCACGATGATTAGTTGAATTTTCATGCTCTACAATAAGGTTTAAATTTTTCCAGTCATAAATCCTGTTTTCTGATTTACAATATTCAGTTTGGAAAAGCGCTGATCGAATAATATGCATGGAAAACAGAAAATAAAGTACTGAAAAGTACTGAAAATTTATAGAAATGCGCCCTTTCCCTAATGGCATGGCGTGCTTGGGATAGTAGATACATATTTTATATAGTTTTTCTGCGCCCATCAGCTTTGCGCACCCGAGGCAAGTGCCTCACTCGCCTCGCCCTTGTTACGGCACTGACATTTACACTCAACAAGAAAACTTTGTCTCATTCCAACTCTTTTAATGGTGGATGAGCAAGAGCCTACTCTACTAGGCCGTGATTGGATTGATGCTTTGAAATTGCCTATTGACAAAATTTTGCCAAAGGATCGGACAGATGTGCATACACTTGCATATCCATCTGACATAGACTCATTGTTAATGGAGTTTTCTTCTCTTTTTGGCCCTGAAGTAGGCAAACTAAAAGACCATCAGGTCTGTATAGAGGTAGACCCTAATATAACTCCAAAATTTTGTAAGGCTCGTTCAAATTGCACATGCACTGCGGGAGAAGGTAGATTTAGAAATTGATAGGCTGCTCAAAGGCAAAATTATTGAACCAGTCACACACGCTAAGTGGGCTGCCCCGGTAGTTCTGTTATAAAACCTGACAAGTCAGTGCGGTTATGTGGGGATTACCGTTTAACAGCAAATAGAGCAGTTCTTCTAGATTACTACCATATACCCAAGCCTGATGAATTATTTAGCTCTCTTGCTGTGGGTAAATATTTCACAAAACTAGATATGTCCCAAAGCCTATGCTCAACTAAGTTTAGATGAAAATTCTAAAGAGCTAACTATCATAAATACGCACCGAGGCCTATATAGGTACAATAGGCTATGCCATGGAATAGCATCGGTTCCGGGTATTTTTCAGAGAACAATGGACCAAGTTCTAGGTCACATTCCGGGTGTACTTTGTTTTCTACTGTAGATGATGTCCTCATTTCAGGTTCATCTAAAAAAGAACACCTAACTAGATTAGCAACAGTTCTAAAAAGACTCCGGGATGCCGGACTTACGCTAAAAAAAGAAAAGTGTTCTTGGGTAACTAATGAGGTTTCATATTTGGAGTTCCGCATAGATGCCTTAGGCATTCATCCAACGGTGGATAAACTAGAAGCAATAAAAAATGCACCACCTCCACAAAACATCATACAATTACAAGCTTATTTAGGTCTAAACTTTTATAAGAAATTTTTACCTAATGCATCGACTTTTCTTGAACCCCTAAATAAGTTATTATGATCTGGGGAACAGTGGAGATGGGAGAAAACCCAAAAGGAAGCATTTGAGGCTTCAAAGGACGTACTACTAAAGTCCACTCTCCTAGTGCATTATGATCCTAAACTTCCTCTCGTAGTTTCAGCGGATAGCAGTTCTTATGGAATTGGGGCAGTGTTATCTCACCACAACAATGGTGTAGATAGGCCTATCTGTTTTGCTTCTAGAACACTAACTGAGACTGAAAGGCGATATGCACAAATTGAACGTGAAGCCTTAGCTTTAGTAATTGCAGTAAAGAAATTTCATTTCTATCTCTGGGGTCATGAATTTAAACTAATTACTGACCATAAGCCTCTTTTTGGTTTATTTTCACCAACTAAAAATATTCCAGTTATGGCTTCACGTAGGATTCAACGATGGGCACTGATTCTACAAGCCTATAAATTCAACTTAGTCCATCGGTCAGGCAAACTTCTAGGTACGGCTGATGCTCTAAGTAGGTTGCCTTTAGAAAATCCAAGTGAATGCGTACCTATACCTACAGAATGGGTTCACTTGGTGGAGTTTTTGGACTCCATTCCAGTAACTGCAGTACAGATAGAGCAGTGAACAAAATCAGACCCTATTCTGTCAGTGTCTAGGGTCATCTATTACTGCTCAGTTGGTTGGCCTACTAAGGTTGAGAGTGAATTACAGCCTTTTTATCAACGTCAGTCTGGACTCTCAATCCAAAATGGCTGTCTTTTATGGGTCACAGAATGATAATTCCGATTGAAGGCAGGTTGAATTTAGTGAAGGAACTTCACGCTGAACACATGGGTGCAACAAAAACGAAAGAGCTGACGAGAGCTTATTTCTGGTGACCCGGTTTAGATGGAGAACTCGAATCATTGGTTCTTTCCTGTCAAAACTGCCTAGAGAACAGAGATCTCCCAAGGAAAAGTCCACTTCATCCGTGGGAATGGCCTACTATACCTTGGCATAGGATCCATGTTGACTATGCAGGTCCTATAAATAATATTTAATTCCTAGTCACTATGGACACCTACTCTAAGTGGGTGGAAATTTTTGCAACCACTTCCATGACTTCGGGTGTTACTATTCGCTTACTCCGTTCGTGTTTCGCTCGATGGGGTTTACCCGTAGTTCTGGTTTCCGACAATGGTACTTGTTTTACCAGTGAGGAATTTCGTTCTTTTGTCCACCTAAATGGCATTAGACATGTCCGGTCTAGCGTTTTTCACCCGTGTACTAACGGTCTCGCGGAAAACATGGTTTTCAGTTTTCGTTCAGTTTTCGATCTGTTACGCCAAAACGAAACGTTACAACAACGATTTTTACGCCATCAGGAAAAGCAGTTGTATCATGACACTAAAAAAAGGAGAGTTATAGAAGCGCAACCTAATGATCCAGTTATGATTTGCAACTATGGGGCTGGACCAAAATGGGTTCCTGCAACGATGCAGTTGAGAACGAGCCCTGTTTCTATCAAGTGCCAACTAGAAGATGGTCGTTCTATTAAACGCCATCAGGACCAGATATGTGAACGTGAATTGCAGGATGACCAGCGTCTTCCGGAAGGGAGACCGGATCCTCCTGAAAACGGTTCAATTCGCCCATCTATGCAGATTGCACCTATTCCTACTACATCAACCCCGCTCCGCAGGTCGCCTAGGGTCTCTCACCCCCCTGACAGACTCTATTTAATAACCTAATACCTAACAGGGTCCAACACAGGGTCCACGAGGCCTAACATAAGAATTATATAATTTACAGATGACTTCCTTACTCTTGTAACTAACATTCCTCTTAATAATACCTAACATTTTATTTGCTTTATTTCTAGCCTCTAAGCACTGCTTAGAAAATTTTAGATCACCACTAACTATAACGCCAAGATCTTTTTTCTGTCTAACATTCTCTAACCAGTTCCCTTGAATCTCGTAACTAAAGTTTTCATTATTTCTACCAAAATGCATGACTTTGCATTTTGAACTTTGAATTCCATCTGCCATTTGTTAGCCCATGCAACTAATCTATCATTATCTTTTTGCATTTTATAAGAATTTTCTATATTTGCAACTGAGGCAACTACTTTTGTATCTTCTGCAAATTTAGAGATTTTACTACCTACTCGCTTCTCTAAGTCATTTAGATTTAAAGTAAAGAGTAATGGACCTAAAACTGGAACTAGTTTAAATTGTTATCACTAAACTGGGGCTTAGAAATACAACGGTTCACTTACCGAATGTTATTAGATAAGTCCTGGTCTCTTCAGCCAGGCCTGATCTTCTTATTGGAGTCCTAATTTGTTTCAAGCCCCTCGCTCGCTATGCCACTGTTCCCGCATATTCCATGTTCTGGCTTTTTACCCCAGCTTTTTGTGTGTTGGTTAGTTGATTGGTAGTATCATTTTTTCAATACTACCAAGTACACTTTATCATACAGTATATAAAGTTATAAACACTAGTGTGAAGATTAACTCAGGTCAGCAACCGATTGGTTTCATCCACCCAGTCATTGACATAAAAGGAGTTTAATAATTGCTAGATTAACTACCTACCTACTCAGTGGACCATTTTCGTTACCTCTTGACTGTCCACACATATCAGTTTTCCATAAATGGCATCAGAAAATTTTTCAGGTGGAGTGTTTGGAGATCTATAGATGATTATCAGTACCACGTTAAGTTTCTCTATTTTCACTGCTAGGAGTTGCACGAAACTGTTTGATTTACTTATTACCGTCTCTGTCATATGACTCTCATGCAGGGCCGTTTCCTGGCATAAGCAGACTAAGCGGCCGCTTAGGCCCCCGCTGCTACTAGGGGGCCCCTAGACAGGCTCCCAGGTCATAGCTCAGTGGGCAAGAATAGAAATATAGCTGAAGTTATTATTAATATTATTGTTATTATTATTATTATTATTATTATTATTGTATTAATTAAAGTTTTTGTATGAGACAAATATGATAAAACACAGACAAACGAAGCCTGATGAGCATCATGAGCCAACAGCAGGACCATCCTCTATGCAACCTCAAACACCAGTAGAAGTAGAGCCTGATGGACCAACAAGTGGCCCATCTTCTGTTCAGCTTCAAACACCACACACAGGCATTTCTACTGAGCAACAAGAACCAAGATCTGCTCCACCGCTTGATCCGTATGACTGGCCAGTTGTCCTGTCAGATGCCTTGAAGACAGATCTGGTGTCTCGAGGACCATTTCAAATCAGTCCAGATTTCACATTCCCTAAAAGAGAGGACGGTAGAAGCGTTCATCACCATTACATGTACAGAACATTAATTAATGGGGAAAAAATAAAGCGAAGCTGGCTGATGTACTCTAGAAGGAATGATGTTCTTTATTGCTTCTGCTGCAAGTTGTTTTCAAGGAAGTCGTACAAACTAATTACGGATAGACTTTCAGACTGGATAAACGTTGGTTCGCTTCTGAAAGGCCATGAAAATAGTTCAGAACATGCAGATAACATGGCAACATGGAAGGATCTGGAACTGCGGTTAAAAACTAGGAGGACCATTGACCAAACTGAAATGTCATTAATGGAGGTAGAGCGAAAACACTAGCGAGTGTTCTCACACGTCTTGTAAATATAATCCAATCACTGGCAGAGAGAAACCTTGCTTTCAAGGGATCTTCCTCTACATTGTACAATCGAGACAATGGCAACTTCTTGAAGGAGGTTGAGCTGCTTGCCAAATTTGATCCAGTGATGAAACAACACATCAGCAGAGTCGAAAGTAGCCAATATAGTCATACAAGTTACCTAGGAAACATCATTCAAAATGAGCTCATTGGGTCCATTAGTGAGAAGATCTTGGATGCCATTGTTGCAGAAATAAAACAAGCTAAATATTACTCACTCATTTTAGACTGCACTGCAGACATAAGCCACGAAGAACAGATGTCGATTATTATCAGAACTGTTAAAATGGGTGAAGTACCAGAAATAAAAGAATACTTCTTGGGCTTTCTTGAGGCTTCAGAAAATACAGGCCTGGGTTTATCAGTTCTGATTCTGAAGAGACTAGATGAACTGAATATTCACTTTGATGACTGCAGAGGACAGTCATATGACAACGGAGCGAACATGAAGGGCAAGAACAAAGGTGTTCAGGCAAGGTTATTAGAGAAGAACTGTCGTGCACTCTATGTTCCATGTGAGGCTCACACTCTGAATCTTGTAGTGGCTAATGCAGCTAAAGCTTCCACAGATGCCATCAGCTTCTTTGGCAACGTACAAAAATTGTACAACCTTTTTGCAGCAGCTACACAGAGATGGACAATCCTAAAGAAGCACGTGAACATAACACTCAAGTCTTGGAGTGAAACCAGGTGGGAGAGCCGGCTTAAGAGCATTGAGGCTGTGCGATACCAGAACCACAACATCAGAGAGGCCCTGTTGGAAGTCAGAAACATTGCCACAGATGCCATAGCCAGGACTGAAGCACAAGCACTTGCAGAGGAGGTAGGGTCTTATCGCTTTCAGATTTGCACATTAGTATAGTATGACATTCTTCATGCAGTTAACCATGTGAGCAAACTTCTGCAGTCTCCTACAATGCAGTTTGATGTGGCCGTCAACTTCCTCACAAAAACAAAAGACTCACTCACCAGCTACAGAAATACAGGTTTTGTTGCAGCACAAGTCGTAGCTAGGGACATATGTGAGGAAATGAATGTGGAGGCTGTGCTGAAGGAGAAGAGGCTCAGATCCACAAAAAACACTTTGCTTACGAAGCTCCTGACGAACCATTTACAGAAGCCTTAAAGAGGCTGGAAGTCAAATTTTTCAATGTGGTGGTGGATTGTACCATCTGGTCAATAAATGAGAGATTCAAAACATTAGATGATGTGAGGGACATATTTGGGGGTTCTCCTAAACTTCACCACAATGAACAAGGAAGACTTGTCCTGCAAGTGTGAAAAGCTCTCTAAGATACTGAGCTCTGGAGCTGAATCTGACATTGATGGAAGAGAACTGGCCCTCGAAATTAAGAACTTGCCGACTTTACCTTCACACAACATGACTGCATTGGAGCTTCTCTCCTTTATTCATCAGAAGCAACTGGAGGAACTATACCCCAATCTCTGGATTGCACTAAGAATTGCCTGCACTCTACCTGTGACAGTAGCGTCAGCCGAGAGGAACTTCTCTAAGATGAGGCTAATCAAGAACTACCTCAGATCATCAATGGGGCAGGATCGCCTCAGTGGCCTTGGCATCATAAGCATCAACCAGGACGTTGGCAGGGAGATTTCATATGATGATGTTATTGATGATTTCGGCCAGAAAAAATGTAGGAGGCAAAAATTTTTGAAGATACAAACTGTTTTGTATAACTGTTAGCTATTACACCATTGGATCGTAGAGTTAGTAATTGTTTGGTAGTTGATAATTGCATTATTTTTTTATACATAGTTCTGTGTCATTTATTCTAAATAATGTATAAGCTAATTTTCAGGAATTTCATGAAGAGTATTTTTTCTGTTTGTCTTCTGGAAGTACATATTTGTTGTTTTGGACATAAATGTTTCGTTAAAATTGTTTCATAATTGTTTTTTATTAACAGCCATTTTTTGTATGTGTGTGCTGAGGTGATGTAGTAAGGCGTGAGTTGGTAGATGAAGGGGTGGGGCCTCATATGGGTATACTGCTTATGGCCCCCTAATGGCTAGAAACGGCCCTGCTCTCATGTACATAAATAGCACAGCCACCTTTACCTCTCGCTGTTCTATCCGCTCTTAGTAGGTTGAAACCATCGGTATGCATCTCTTTCTTATCAATACAGTATCCGCAATAGCGTGTAGCGTCATTGGGCAAAGTGTAACGGATCAAGAGGCACATTTCAGGTTTTGTACAATTGACCTCCCTAAATTCAAAAATGAAAACAAAATTTTTTTGTGACAAGTACAACACCTCCTTTTTCGCATGTGAAGATCGTGAAAATTGCTAGTTACCCATAACTTTTGGACACTTGCTTTCCTAGGGTTTGAGCTATCATTTGACCCTTTACAATGTACTGCTTTTCAGGTAAAATAGAAAAATTTATTTTGGGAATAAACATATACACTGTAGGTAGGTAGGTAGGTAGACTAGATAGTTTTATTCAGTAAATGATACATTAAAATCTTGTTTAGTTTTGAATGACGGCATAAAGTCACGGGATTTAAGTACTGCTCTAATGTAACCATCTCTTGAATCCTTTCCATACACTGCCCCAGACGCTTCAGTTATCATCCTAACACAGCGTTCTACATCTTGGGAGTGACATGGTATCCAGATAACAAGGGGCTCTTCAGTGATCTTATCGATTTGTTCGACAGAGAACTGCTTCGTGAGTGGTGGTTCCATTGTGCACTCCTCCACTGGTGGAAGTAAATCTTTCAAATTCTGAGCACTTTGTTTGATCTTTGGTGGCCAAAATTCTCTGACTTGCTGTTGAGCAGGTTTGGGAGCTCGTCGAATGGTCTTGATTACATCGATGGCCAATTTCCGGTTTGCTTGATCTGCATCTGCAAGCATTGCCAGTAGAACATTTTCAGGGTGAGCCCAATATGCATTTCTTTGGATCACAGGCCATGTGACAGTCTTGCTAGCTGGTGGAAGTAATCGTAGCAGCTTGATTTGCTCCAGGAAATGTTTTGGGCCATCTGTGCACCTTGGATGGCACTTGATGCTAAACCACATGGGTCCATAGTGGCACACGACAAACTGTGTGAGTGAATACAGTTCATCACTTGGCTGCGCCATCGCTACATATATCCGACAAATTCTGCTGGCAGTTGTAACCCATCTTGCATGGGAGATTGGTCCAGGCTTCTCTCGTAGAAGATCTTCATTAATGACACCAGTCCTTATCGCTTTCATCATTCTGTAGAGGTAGGCTTGGTCACGACTCAATTCAGTAAGGTCAACATCCGGGAGAGTGTGGCCATCAGCAATACATTGAATTCCTCTAGAGGACAGTGGGAGACTTTCACATGTGGCCAAAGCTTTGCCAATTGGTCCTTTCCATTGAGTTGCAGATTCTGTTGGGCCGATGAGTTCCTTGCACAAGTGGCGCAGTGGGAGTTCATTTAAATGCAGACTACAGATGAACCAGTGCAAAAGTTGACCCAGGCGGCACTCTAGCAGGTGTATTGCTCCACTTCTGTGCCCTGTGTTTGTGGCTGTGCTGTCGGCTCCCACTGCAATTATCTTCTTGTCTGCAATACCCATTTCTTCAATCGCATTTTGAAGTCCATCCGTAATGACAGTGCCAGTTCTTCGTTCCAGTGTCAGATGGCTTAGATAGAAGGTTCCAGGCTCTCCGACCAGCACATAGTGGTCCTCAACTTTCTGTGTGCTGTACCATTTGTTCCCCCTTTTCTCTTTGACAAGTGTCATGTCTCTCCGCCCATCAAAAAATAAAGCAGTGACTTCCACATTGTGGTAAGTTACTGCTTCCTTCAGATCCCTCCGTACCTTCTGCCGTGCTCTCCATACTTTGTGGTGGTCAATTACGTTTATCTGATCATCAGAACTAATGATGCCATAGTCAACCAATGTTGCAGTGCTGATAGCTGCAGCAGCCCTGTTCGATACACCATACCGGTCAGCTTCCAAAGCAACAGTGGGAATCGGTGTGATGTTCCTGTCCTCCTGGGCACTATCACCCATCCACTCATCACCAACACTTTCACCACTGGAGTCTGCTTCTGCTTGAGCTGATTCGACCACATCTGCAGAGGATGCTACCTCTTGCCGTTCCGTTTTTCTTCTATTCTCTTTTTCTTGTCTTTCTTGCATCCGATCCTCTCTTGACTTCCTTCTCTCCATCATCTGAGTCACATTCGTATCCACCCGACTGATCTGCATGATCCGCGTGGTTCTCTGGTCGATCAGAAAGGCATGCTCTCGTCGTGGAACTTTCATTTCTTTTTCACAGTGGCATGCAGACAGATCATCGCATTGGCAGACAGCTATGTCAAACAATTGATTCAGGCTTTCCTCGAACTTCTTGGTTTTTGTGGCCTGCTTGCCTTGCTTCGATGCTTGTGAGCCTTTTTCCATCAATCGGAGCAGCTTGGTCTTCACATTCTTGATTGGCTGTGATGGAATGTTAGCACGATTCCGAAGGTCAATGAGTGTTTGGCATACCTCCGGAAGAATCTCCATGTTGCTGGTGTACTTGTTCTCCTTCAAGAAGAGGAAATGCCTTGCAACTTGTATACGGGTTGGAAGTTCAGACAGAGGAAGCTCTGATAGTGGAAAACCAAAGGTAATGTGGCTGGCAGATCCCCGTGTTCTTTGCGTGCTCATTGTACCTGCAAAATTCAACAAGTATCACACAGGAACACTGAAACAAAAACACAAACGTATAAATAAAAAATATATATGATTACGAGTATATATATATATATATATAAGGCTTGGTTTATTGGTAAACAATAAGTTTACCAATATATACAGGGTGGTGCAAAAGTCTGGACCCATAGGCGGTTTATATGGAAAAAAAGTGTGGCCTGCAGGAAGTTTATTATGAAATGAAATTTAATTAACCATACACCAGTGACTAAATTATGTTAAATTTAACGTTCTAGTTCAGAATTTACAATAAGTGTTCGAATTGATGTCCATCTTCTCCCAAACACTCCTTCTTTTGCGTACAAAAGCACAAGCTCTATTCTTTCTGCATTGTTAACTTCTCTGCAATAGGGTAACAATCTGAAAAATATTTAGTAAAATTATAAACAAAAAGTAAATTATAAAAACTATTATAAAAATCGAAAGATATTTTTTATATAGTAAATTGCCTATGGGTCCAGACTTTTGCACCACCCTGTATATAAAAATATACTGCACACACATATGTATTATGTATATAAATATCCATAGGTATATACTGTATATACCCTAAGACATATAACAAACTTATAAACAATGTAAAACACAACAAAACAAAGAAATGTGTATAATGTATATATCACAAAACGCACCTTTCGTTAGTACCTTGGGGTTTTTGAACACCCCATCCACACAAAAAACACTTGTTTCTCTCAAGCGAGCTAGCGTAGAACTAAGAAATTCCAGGGGATGACTCACTGAGAATAATTAGAAAGCTGCCAGAAGTACCATGTCAGTCAGTGTTGCCAACTGTAATTAACAAGAATTTTTGTATTTTTTACATGCGAAAAAGGAGGTGTTCTGCTTGTTGCAGAATTTTTTTTATTTCTTTTCCGAAATCAGCAAGGTTGATTGTACAAAACCTGAAATGTGCCTCCAGATCGCTCATGATGCTACACGCTAATCCGCAGTGTTCGCAGTTTCCTTGACAGTCTCTAAGATGCGTTTCTGCGAGGCATGCGATGTCCGCCTTTGTTTCGTCCATAAATCCTTTCAGGTACGAAACTTTGCTCAGTGAGTTGTTTGGTTTTATTCCTTGAATATTAGCCTGGACAATCTTTATGTTCTTTGTTTTGAGTTGCCCCTTGTGCATTTCCAGTTCGTTTTCCTTCGGTATCACGTGTTTAGTAACCTTGTGGTCCTCCAAGAGAGATTCATTTCCGCCTACATGTTCTGGTAGCTTCTTGCCAGGAAGCGATCCGGCTCGGGGGTTCCCAGCTGTGTTAACTGCATGCGTTGTATGAGGCTTAGCAGCCGTATTGTTTCTGCGATGTTGAAAAAATTTTGTTTGCTATTGGTGTACATATTTGTCTTTACATTTTTCCTGTTGTCCTTTGTCCTTTGAATTTGTCGGGAGATGATGGTGGTAGCAGTTTTTCCTGTATTGGCAGGTTCTATATGGACCCTTATTGTAGAAGAAATAGCGCAACGAAGGCTGTTCATATATGCATTGTCCTCCCTTATATCTACAATTTCCTTTCACATAATATTTGCATATAATTTCTTTTCCATTTTTACTTGGGGCCTTTGTTTTTGACGGTTTCAATCTACTTTCTTGAATTCCTACTTGTTTTTTCCTTTTGGTGCTACTGTCTTTTGTTTTGACTTTTTGGATTAGGTTTTGTACCTGTGTTTCATTTTTACTCTCTGTTGCATTTGTATTTGTATTCTTATTCATATTTTCGCCCTCCTTGTGTGTTAGTACTTCCTTTGTTTCTTCTTCCCTATTCCTTGTTTCCTCTGTTTTTCTCTGTTCAATTTTTACAGTTTCCTCTTTTACTTTCCTCGTTCCTTCTATTTTTCTCTGTTCACTATCACAATTTCCTCTTTTTTTTCTCCTCAGTCGTTTTCTGCTTTAAAGACCGTAAAAGAGTTTATTTCGATCATACAGTTTTTGCAGAAAAACTTTATCGCATTCAGCTGTTTTGTGCCGGTTATAAGAGAGAGTTCTTCATCTTGCCATTTCAGGCATCTGAATTCGAATAGGATTTGGCAGAGGTCACACCTAATTGTTTTTGCTTCATCTGTTACCTTTTTACAGTACCCACAGGGTTGTAGGAATTTATTTGCCGTTGCCATATTACTAATAGTAGGTAAAAGATGGTGACCAAAAATTGACTCAAAAAGGGGTAATTAAGAGAAGTATTTGGTTTGACTCAAAAACTGGCGGAGGGAACGTTTTTGCGTTATTCCGGAGGATAGGGGATGTGGCACGCTGTAGATTCTCACTGATTGGTGCCCAGGGGTTTGGCTGCGGGGCATAACTGAGGGCTATTGTCTTTTGATGGGCACCTAATTTCCTTTCGAAATCAAAACACTCGGAAAAACGCTGTATAGGTTTAACTAACTTATTTTTATTTACTTTATTTTGACATACGCCGCGACTTTACTGCTTAAAGAGAAATACAACTGTGTGCAGTATATATTCACTCATATATTGGCACTGCTTAAAACTGATTAACTGCAGGATTTTTGTTGTAACACGTGCAACCGTCACCGGGCAGAAAAACTATATATCGAAAGACGCCAATGATTTGTGGTGCTTTCATGGTAGATCCAGATTAGGACCAGTATACTTGAATATGTGTAGAAGTCGGGGTCAGTATAAGGCGGCCATAAAGCGATGTAAACAGGAAGAAGAGTCTATTCGAGTATCAAAAGCCTGTGAAGCTCGTATAAATAACGATAATAACAAATTTTGGAAATTTGTTAAGAATCAAACGGGTGTCAAAAATGTCCTTCCTCCGACAATCGATGGGGTGTCGGAGGAGGATGAAATTGCAAAGCTGTGGAAAAACCACTATTCTAACATTCTTAACAGTGTGAGTAGGGATAATCTTAAGATAGATTGCAGCGAAACGATTGTGGGAGGGACAAGGGAAAATACTTTGATATAATTTTCTGAAGTAAAGAGGTTAATTAAAGAGTTAAAGACTGGTTCTGCGTCAGGGGTAGAGGACTTATCGAATGAGCACTTAAAATATGCAAATGACGTAGTATGTCTGCATATATCATTGCTCCTATCAGCCATGCTTGCTCATAGCTATATCCCTGCAGAGTTTATGAGGGTATATATCTTGCCCCTGGTCAAAAATAAGTACGGAGACATTCTGTCCAGCTATAATTACAGGCCTATTGCTGTCGCTTCCTGCTTCTCGAAACTACTAGAAAAACTCTTGTTACTCCGATTAAATGATTTCCTATGGACATCTAATCAGTTTGGCTTTAAAAGGTCCCACTCAACTGACCTGTGTATTTATGTACTTAAAGAAACAATATCTAAATACATTGACAGTAATTCAAGTATTTATAGCTGTTTCCTAGATATAAGTAAGGCATATGATAGGGTGAACCGCAATATTTTATTTGCAAAACTAGAAGACAGGAAGGTTCCCATGTACATATTAAATTTATTGAAATTTTGGTATTCCCACCAATCTTTCACTGTTAGGTGGGGCAATGTACTATCCGGGTGTTTTGGCTCCTCTTGCGGGGTGAGACAAGGCTCCTTGCTCTCCCCTATGCTGTTTAATGTGTATATCAGGGCCGTTTCTAGCCATTAGGGGGCCCTAAGCAGTATACTCATTTGAGGCCCCACTCCTCCATCCACCAACTCACGCCTTACTGCATCACCTCAGCACACACATACAAAAAATGGCTGGTTTAAAAAAAACAATTATGAAACAATTTTAATGAAACATTATTTCCAAAGCAACAAATATGCACTTTCAGAAGACAAACAGAAAAAATACTCTTCATAAAATTCCTGAAAATTAGCTTATACATTATTTAGAATAAATGACAGAACTATGTATAAAAAATAATGCAATTATCAACTACCAAACAATTACTAACTCTACGATACAATCGTGTAATAGCTAAGATATACAGAAGAGTTTGTATCTTCAAAATTTTTGCCTCCTAGATTTTTTCTGGGCGAAATCATCAATAACATCATCATATGAAATCTCCCTGCCAACGTCCTGGTTGATGCTTATGATGCCAAGGCCACTGAAGCGATCCTGCCCCATTGATGATCTGAGGTAGTTCTTGATTAGCTTCATCTTAGAGAAGCTCCTCTCGGCTGACGCTACTGTCACAGGTAGAGTGCAGGCAATTCTTAGTGCAACCCAGAGATTGGGGTATAGTTAGGCTGACCATACGTACCGTTTTGAACGGGACAGTACCGTTTGTTTTATATTTCCTGGCAGTCCCGTCGTTTTAATAAAAATGTCCCAATGTCCCGTTTTTGTCTCAAGGAAATATGGTCAGCCTAGGTATAGTCCCTCCAGTTGCTTCTGATGAATGAAGGAGAGAAGCTCCAATGCAGTCATGTTGTGTGAAGGTAAAGTCGGCAAGTTCTTAATTTCGAGGGCCAGTTCTCTTCCATCAATGTCAGAGTCAGCTCCAGAGCTCAGTATCTTAGAGAGCTTTTCACACTTGCAGGACAAGTCTTCCTTGTTCATTGTGGTGAAGTTTAGGAGAACCCCCAAATATGTCCCTCACATCATCTAATGTTTTGAATCTCTCATTTATTGACCAGATGGCACAATCCACCACCACATTGAAAAATTTGACTTTTAGCCTCTTTAAGGCTTCTGTAAATGGTTCGTCAGGAGCTTCGTAAGCAAAGTGCTTTTTTGTGGATCTGAGCCTCTTCTCCTTCAGCACAGCCTCCACATTCATTTCCTCACATATGTCCCTAGCTACGACTTGTGCTGCAACAAAACCTGTATTTCTGTGGCTGGTGAGTGAGTCTTTTGCTTTTGTGAGGAAGTTGACTGCCACATCAAACTGCATTGTAGGAGACTGCAGAAGTTTGCTCACATGGTTAACTGCATGAAGAATATCATACCATACTACTGTGAAAATCTGAAAGCGATAAGACCCTACCTCCTCTGCAAGTGCTTGTGCTTCAGTCCTGGCTATGGCATCTGTGGCAATGTTTCTGACTTCCAACAGGGCCTCTCTGATGTTGTGGCTCTGGTATCGCACAGCCTCAATGCTCTTAAGCCGGCTCTCCCAACTGGTTTCACTCCAAGACTCGAGTGTTATGTTCACGTACTTCTTTAGGATTGTCCATCTCTGTGTAGCTGCTGGAAAAAGGTTGTACAATTTTTTGTACGTTGCTAAAGAAGCTGATGGCATCTGTGGAAGCTTTAGCTGCATCAGCCACTACAAGATTCAGAGTGTGAGCCCCACATGGAACATAGAGTGCACGACAGTTCTTCTCTAATAACCTTGCCTGAACACCTTTGTTCTTGCCCTTCATGTTCGCTCCGTTGTCATATGACTGTCCTCTGCAGTCATCAAAGTGAATATTCATTTCATCTAGTCTCTTCAGAATCAGAACTGATAAACCCAGGCCTGTATTTTCTGAAGCCTCAAGAAAGCCCAAGAAGTATTCTTTTATTTCTGGTACTTCACCCATTTTAACAGTTCTGATAATAATCGACATCTGTTCTTCGTGGCTTATGTCTGCAGTGCAGTCTAAAATAAGTGAGTAATATTTAGCTTGTTTTATTTCTACAACAATGGCATCCAAGATCTTCACACTAACGGACCCAATGAGCTCATTTTGAATGATGTTTCCTAGGTAACTTGAATGACTATATTGGCCACTTTCGACTCTGCTGATGTGTTGTTTCATCACTGGATCAAATTTGGCAAGCAGCTCAACCTCCTTCAAGAAGTTGCCATTGTCTCGATTGTACAATGTAGAGGAAGATCCCTTGAAAGCAAGGTTTCTTTCTGCCAGTGATTGGATTATATTTACAAGACGTGTGAGAACATCTCGCCAGTGTTTTCGCTCTACCTCCATTAATGACATTTCAGTTTGGTCAATGGTCCTCCTAGTTTTTAACCGCAGTTCCAGATCCTTCCATGTTGCCATGTTATCTGCATGTTCTGAACTATTTTCATGGCCTTTCAAAAGCGAACCAACGTTTATCCAGTCTGAAAGTCTATCCGTAATTAGTTTGTACGACTTCCTTGAAAACAACTTGCAGCAGAAGCAATAAAGAGCATCATTCCTAGAGTACATCAGCCAGCTTCGCTTTATTTTTCCCCATTAATTAATGTTCTGTACATGTAATGGTGATGAACGCTTCTACCGTCCTCTCTTTTAGGGAATGTGAAATCTGGACTGATTTGAAATGGTCATCGAGACACCAGATCTGTCTTCAAGGCATCTGACAGGACAATTGGCCAGTCATACGGATCAAGCGGTGGAGCAGATCTTGGTTCTTGTTGCTCAGTAGAAATGCCTGTGTGTGTGGTGTTTGAAGCCGAACAGAAGATGGGCCACTGGTTGGTTCATCAGGCCCTACTTCTACTGGTGTTTGAGGTTGCATAGAGGATGGTCCTGCTGTTGGCTCATGATGCTCATCAGGCTTTGCTGAGGATGGCTTTTCCAAATATTTCAGTAGTGCTCCTGAGAAGAAAATAACATTACATATTCTGTTAATTTTTGCTAAAATACTCTTTCTTATCTTGTTTGATAATTGATCTGTGTGAACAGAATTTGAGGTGATGTGATCCATTAAATTTCACATTTCGAAATATTATAAATATTACAGACTAGCTTACTCTACACGATTCCTGAGCACTTTGCTTAGCTTGATGGTCTACCTAACCTAGTTGTCTGAACTGTAATCATAAGAATATACAAGTGGCACATCTCACCTGTGCTGCTGGAAAGCTTCTCCTCTATTTCCTTCTTTTTCCGTTTTTCATCTCCTGATGGATAATGTCGTTTCATTTTCCAAGATGCACGAAGTGTCATCTAGTTAACCACAACTAATCTGCTAAATAATAATAATGATAATAATGATGATGATGATGATAATAATAATAATAATAATAATTGTTATAATTATAACGTTAATCAAATACATTCAAATAATCAGACCATTTAAGTTTTAACCAACAAAATTCACATTATCTAAAAAAGATGAGAAAAGAATTAATAAACTTGAAAACATAACGAAAATAATCCTAGGTTTTAAAGTGTTACAAAATCTCTTAATAATTAGTAAATTAGTGAAATAATGTTTTACAATACTAGAAAAATTAAGCATTTAGGAAAGTATAAGCATATAGTAAGAATAAAGTTAAATAATATAGAAATAAGATCTCACAATAGTTATTTACACATAACGACCAAAATGTTTCGTTTGTCTCCGTTTTATCACATTTGCCTCATACAAAAACTTTAATTAATACGATAATAATAATAATAATAATAATAATAATAACTTCAGCTATATTCCTATTCTTGCCCACTGAGCTATGAATCTGGGAGCCTGTCTAGGGGCCTCCTAGTAGCAGCGGGGCCCTAAGCGGCCGCTTAGTCTGCTTATGCCAGGAAACGGCCCTGCTTATAAGGCATAATATTTTCAAAAAAAGTGAAACAAAATTACTGCAAGATTTATTACTAGGAATTGCAACATAACAGAGGATGTAGCATACTATTGATACTAATTTACTAATGCTAGAATATACCAGGAAAGTTTAGTTTTGCAAAACAATAATACGAAATACTAAAGAAATGAATCAAATGAGTTATTGTGCATGGCAATGATAATTTACATTTATTAGCTAAATATACAAACTTAAGAACTATTATTCAAAAGATCTTTATTGGCCTTTGAGAAAACAAGCTTCTCAAAAGTTGCATCTGAGAGCGAGCCTCGTTTCCGACGCAGTATATCCTTCCTTACTGAAAAAAACCGCTCAACAGCGGCACTAGATGGTATAGGAGTGTTAAGTTTAATAAACATATTTTTAAAGTTAGTGGATGGGAAGGATGCAGAGCTAACGTGCCGTGAAGGCCCAGATGAGAGGAATGACGAAACCTCTGTTAAACTTAGGTCCCTCCCTGCTCCAGGGTTCTTCGCCTTTTTACTTTGACAGTGCTGTCAGTGTAGGGGGAGAGGGTGGATGGGGGTAGGCTGACAGCATGCCAACGGCTAACATGCTCACCTCGCTCATAGAGAAGGGACAAATTTTTTACGGTTAATGAATAATGAGTGAGGATCGAAAGAAACTAATTGCGAGCTACGATAAAAAAGTAACGAGTAACGACTAACGAATGTATTTCCCTAAAAAAGTAACGTCGTTACTGAAAGAGTTACTTGATTTGAAATGTAATGCCGTTACCACTACTACCGTTACTAAAAAAGTACCGCGTTACATAACGGCCGTTACTTGTAACGCGTTACTGCCCACTGCCCAGCTTTGGAGATAACTACCATTACTGTTGACAATGTGGCTGCAAAACTTGATCTTAAATTTATCCCGATTTACAACAGTTATGCAGAGATCAAAATTTATAATGTTGTGACGTAAAATAATGAGACGTTCTAAAAATATTCACATTTGCTCAAATGTAGACAAGGTCGCAGACTTACACTCATAAAAGTATATGACGTATCAGCTCTCGTCAACATTTTTGGTCACGAGTTGCCATATTGCAAATTTTCGGCATGGATGTTTTACCCCTAATAGATGTCTTGCCCCACCCTACCCTATATCATTGAAAGATATAGATTAACAGTTAAGATGATTACGACTAACAAAACAATTTCAACTGCAAAACTGTAACATTACACGAGTTTTTCACGTACAAAAAGTAGTCTGTCTGATTTTACATAGCCTATTATGTAATTTTCGCTGGAAAAATAAACTTCGATTTTCCACTCCCAGGCTAAAAAACATTACCACCTCGTTTTAATAGTTACTAGCAATCAGGGACCATATTCAAAATCCCAAGCATATATTGGTAGACTATATTAATGTACTTACTGGTATATAGTTAAAAAATGTTGGTAGGAAAATTAATTGTAGAGTGTACTACTGTATATACTGTATGTTACAGGGAATCTTCGTAACGAATTTCATGAAATCCCTAAAATGTTCAGGGATTTCATGTAAGGTTAAGTCGTGATATTTTCGTTAAACCTACGGAAAAATTATTGAATGCCCGGTTAGGTCAACTGTACGCCCTTGACGATTGGTTAGGTTAAGTCGTGATATTTTCGTTAAAACAAACGAAAATATCACGACTTAACCTCACATGAAATCCCTGAACATTTTAGGGATTTTGTAAAATCCCTAGTTACACAGATTCCCAGTAATATACTGAATATACACACAATATGCAACAGCAATTACTGTACTTAGCAAGCCCGTAACTAGGGAGGTGGGGTGCGATGGGTGCGTACGCACCCCCCCCCCCCAACGGCCCGTGGAGGTACACCTAATGGGACCAACAGATCACTAAAAAAAACACTAAAACATTACACAAGTATGGTCATATAAAAATTAAATATTAGGTGTAACTTCATATTTCTGTCACCATGGTTGTTCATGTACTTCACTTCAATTTTTATCTGATAACCTGTACTAACACACCACGGAGATGAAAGCATTATTCAATTCCCTCTTCGTCCTTTAACATGTTATTCATACAGCTTATATTAAGCAAAGTTCGTGTATATTATAGCCTATACAATTCTCAACTGTAGCTTGCCACTACAAGTTGTGTGTGAAAAGAGCGCGAATGCCCTAAGAAGACGGCATACCTATAACAGAACCAATATGGTTCAAGAGAGGCTTTCTTCACTCGCACTTATGCACATCCACTACCTTACAGACATTGACCTTGATCAAGTTGTAGATTTGTTTGCGACAAACCCACCCTAGCAGGCTAGAGCTTGGCACTCTCCTTAAAGATCAGTAGATCGAATATTATGAGAAATGTTTGCTAGAGCAATTTGAAAAATAGTATTTATTTTCAATTGTCTTTTGACTCCTTACTTTTGGATACTCTAAAATTCTGATTCTAAATTTTTTATTCAACATTCTAAAACATGTAAAACACTTATGGTGTGATGTTGTTATTTTATTTATTTGATTGGGTTCAGAATCCCACCTGAGCCTTGAACGGCCAAGCTCTGAGGGGCTACTTTAACTTATAGCCTAAGTTAAGCTAGACTAAAACAAACTTACGGACTTGGAGGCCCTACCTCAGGGTTGCTGACTCGATGTGGGCCTACTTTAGGCGTCAGTTGCATGTTGCATAAAATTAAGATAAAAAAAACAAAAGGGGCACTATTTGTGGCCTTCTTTCTAAACCTTGCAACAACACAACTTGCACCATTGCATGATGCAACAATCTTGTATCTAAACAACCAAACTGAATTGCAAGAGAGCTCTCTATAAGACCACGCCCTATAAGTGCCACATTCAACATACGAGTAGAAAGGACACACCAGTACCCCCCCCCCCCCCCCCCCCGAAAAGAAAATTACGCCACAAGAGTGCCCAAACAATGATGCCACAAGAGCCCAAAAATGCAGCTCTAAATTAAGTGAATTTTTCACTAAACTTACATTTATGAGATGGATATATATACCTTAACTTATTATATACAAACAATGCTGCATCAATCAGTTTAGTCATCATATCGCCTTGGGACAACAATGGCTCTTCCTCTTCTAGATTTTCTAACAGTAATAAAGTTACATGTTCTTCTGGGTCACTTCTGCGCATGTTATATAGGCCCCTATATACTTATTGTTCTGTTTGTGACGATCCGCTTCATTCATATATTACAGAGTAAAATAAACCTCTCAGAATGTTTGTTTTTGCCTTAAAATGTCTTAAAATTCACAAAAACCTGACGTTTTCACGACATTTCAGACTGATTTTCCTCGCAACCGCCTTCAAAAGGCAGGAAATGCAGTCTCAGACAACCTAAATTTTAAAATTTTCCCGGGAAACCATGCCCTCCAGACCCCTAGGAACTCGCGCCTTCGGCGTTTGTTCACCCCCCCTACATAAAAAATCCTGGCTACGGGCCTGCTTAGTTCTATACGGTTAGCGAACTACATACTTATTTTAGTAGTATGAGATAATTAAAGTTGGGCGTCCCAAAATAAATGCTTCAAAAATAAATTAGTCATAGTTTTCTTATTAATTAATATCTATACAATATACGAAGTTGTTTACATTTCCAAACTGTTCAAATTTAGAACATTTCCACATGATGACCTTCTTTCGTTGTACAGTGTGTATTCGATGCTCAATCTTCATTAGAACATTAGCAAGATGCTCTTGTGGAATGGACTCAATAACCTCCGAATCTTTGACGGAGTTCTTCCAGACAGAGGTGGGTATCTTGGGAAAAAATTTTACTTTAACTTAAGTACAATGTTGCAAAAATCTGAAAAGTACGAAGTAACAAAACAGCTGTATGATTGACAATTTCATTCAAAATTGGTAAACAAATTCTGGAAAAACCCGCTTTCAATCTGCCACCTCTCAATGTCAGGTATTGAGAGTGGAAAGACACCGAAACCAGATTATTCCAGATTTTGTTTACCAAAACATTTGGGTTTCATTAACCAATCAGAAGAGTCATTCAGTACAGTATTTTAAGGTAGCCAATCGGCTTTTTCGATAGCTGATGACGACGCAGGGGCGCATTTACAGTGTGCGGGGCCTTGGGCAAACTATTTCTCGGGATGTATTATTTTAGTGTGTTAATGAATGACAATATTTTGCAATGCACATAACAGATATATTTTTTGAACACACAAAACACACATGTGGAAGCCATTCGGCTTATTAATGTGATATTAAAGACTATAACTTAACTATGTACACATACAGTGTATACAGCTACACTAGTAGGCTTCACAGTTGTAATGCACTTAATAAACATCTATAAAGTTATTGTAATGCACTTAATAAACAGCTACACAGTTGTAATGCACTTAATAAACAGCTACAGAGTTGTAATGCACTTAATAAACAGCTAAACTGTACAGCTTACTGTACTGTAGATAGAGTGTAGATTTGTAATGAATATTACATAGGACGCTTCCTGGCTTTTTGTTTGGAAAACTGCGTGATTGTGTCCTCGAAACTCACCGACTGCAACACCCCATGCTCTATACTCAACAGCGTCAGGGACGAAAGGCGCTCCTGGCCCATTGTGGAACGAAGGTAATTTTTGAACAGTTTGAGTTTCGAGAATGAACGTTCACCAGAACAGTTCGTGACAAACATACACAGGTATATTCTCATTGCTATTTCCATGTTTGGGAATGTTCTTTTCAGTTCGTTTGTGTTCATATGCCGATAAAATCTGTTGCACATGTCTTCACGTTCCGTCTGGGATTCTGTTTCACTTTCGGCGAGTTTCATTAGGGCAGCGAACTGCACAACTTCTGTTACAGCTCTTTCTCCAGATCAGCCGGATAGCATTCTACTAGATGTTCAGCTGACCGTCGAAGACTGTCGATGTCCAGGACTAGAAGGAAATACAAAAATCCAAATCTTTTCTGCAGGACAGCGTACGCTTCTAGACGAGTGTTCAGAGTGGTACACAGTTTATCAATTATCGGTAGAAATGCAGTGGTCCGAAATGAATCTCTTGGTGTCAGGTTCGTATCTTCGGCAGTTCCGATTTCGTCATGATGGGCTTTCTCTTCTTTGTGCGTTGAGTCGATTCCTTGTATACTCGATGACCACACTTTCCGATGCCCTGGTCCTCGAATTTATCAAATCTTGATCTGAGATCTTCAACAAATTGCAGTAGTGATTTCAGCAAGAGGGTGGCTGAGTCTAACGACATTCCTTGTTTTTGCAGAGATGCATTCGTTTTTTGAAATCGTTCGAGAATAGTGTTCCATAAAACCAATAAAATGGCTGTTTCGAGTTGTTGAAGCTGTTTAGACAATCCCCTGGCTTCGATCCTGGCTTCCGCAGTTTGGCTGGTATCTGCTGCTAGCTCATCCAGTACCACGATATTCTCGGCGTAGCCTTCGGTTAAAGATTGGACGGCATCTGATCTGGCTGACCAGCAGGTATCGGGGTATCGGAGAGACCTTTGTCGACCTTTAGTTTCTCACTACGGGACCTACTATCGAGAACCTCTTCATGTCGACGCCATCGGTATGTCGAGGAGACGAGAAACGTGTAGACATTCTGAATGAGCATAAACAATTCCACAGCTGCTGTGCAACTGTCCACTGCTGATTTACCCACAAGATTTAGTGAGTGGCACATGCATGGCACAAACTCAGCATACGGAGATTTTGACTTGATGTGGCTCTTTACGCCGTTGTATTTCCCTGCCATATTGCTTGCGTTATCATAAGACTGTCCTCTGCAGTCTCCAATTCGAATATCATGCGTCTCCAGAAAGTTGAGGACCACGTCGGCGATTCCTTTCCCTGTATGTGTGTTCATAGGTATGAACTGTAGAAATCGCTCGACGGACCCAGACTCAACCACATATCGGACGGTGAAGCACAGTTGATCGGTGTGGGAAACATCAGGCGTAGAGTCGACGGATAGAGAGTAGTATTTTGACTGTTGGATTTCTCGGATAATCGTCTGAAGTACTTTATCGGCCATCAACAGTATGAGTTCATCGCAAATGAAATGAGAGAGATACGAGGTGTGTCCGTTACCTTTGTTGGCATGCTCGCTTATATGCGCAGCTAGAAAACTGTCATACTTATTTAAAAGTTCCAAAATTCCGTAATAGTTGCCGTTGTTTGGTGAACCGAAACGGGAGTCGTGTCCACGAATTGCTAGTCCTCGTGACGTGATATACTTGATAACGTCGACACAGCGCCGCAAAACTTCCTGCCAGTAATTGCACTCCTTTTCAAACTGGTTCACCAGTTTCGAATCAACACGGCCGGAGACAGACTTTCTAACCAACAAATATCTCTTTCTAACCAACAAATATCACATTTTCCGTGTGCTTCGACCGATTGTCTACCATGCTTCCAGTCGTTGAACCCGATTGTGAACTTTCTGTCCGCCCTCGACATTAATTTACAGACAAAACAGTAAACACAACCTGTGGACTCAGAATAGCACAGCCATGACACCTCAATCCTCTCATTCGTCAGGCTGTTTCTTAACAAATAATGTCTTCGTACATCGGCGTGTTGTACCACTTTCAGTAGTTGAAGAGTTACTGAAGTCGTTGTCATAATTTTGGCAATCTGATGTTCCCCGCTCTATCCAGAACTTTCTAAAGTCATCGGTCAGCACTTGTGGCCACAAACCAATGTCATTAATTGCATGTCCTGAAGCTGGTGGGCCTGCTGAACGCACTGACGTAGACGGGTCTTCTGAAGACGCAGCTGCTGATGTAGCGGAGGCAACTGGTGGGCCTGCTGAAAGGGTTGACGTAGACGAGTCTCCTGAAAATGCAGCTGCTGAAGTAGTGGAGGCAGCTGCTGGGCTTGCTGAACGCACTGACATAGCCGTGTCTTCTGAAAACGCAGCTGCTGAAGTAGCGGAAG
This sequence comes from Bathynomus jamesi, assembly GCA_023014485.1. NCBI lineage: Eukaryota > Metazoa > Arthropoda > Malacostraca > Isopoda > Cirolanidae > Bathynomus > Bathynomus jamesi. The sequence continues at coordinate 192,651 of JAJOZX010003974.1, forward strand.
CAGCTGGTGGGCCTGCTGAAGGGGCTGACTTAGTTGCTGATGATTTAATCCATTTAGTCGGTTTCGGCACCGTCGCAAGAAACTCTTCTCTGCGCTTCTTATCCTTACGCTTTTCACTACCGGGTTTATATTTCCTCCTTCGATCCCGGTCACGGCTCGTTTCCATGTTGTACGTATTACAATGCCAACAATAAGAACATAAATCATGAATCTGCAACAGAAACAACAAGTAAGTTAGTAACAACATTAGAAATGAGTAACACTAACAAGAACAACAAATTAAACACTATCAAAGCGGATATTAGAATGACTGATGCCATACCGCCGGAAAAAGTAAAACTCGTCGCAGATGGCGAATACGTGACGTTTAATTTTGTTCAATTGAAATTTGCGGGGCCCATCGGGCGCGGGGCCTTGGACATTTGCCCGGTGCGCCACCCCCTAAATGCGGCCATGTGACGACGTCACTTGTTTCACGCATGCGCGCTCCTCGTTCATTTTTGAAAAAGTACTTCTTACTTTTCAGTACTTAAGTACACTATAAAACACTTTTGTGCTTCAACTTAAGTACTTTTGATAACGTGTACTTTAACTTGAGTACATTTTTTAAAGATTACTTGTACTTTAACTTAAGTAACAAATGAAAGTACTTTACCCATCTCTGCTGCCAGATACCTGAGTTTGTCATGATACAAAAAGTGTTTTAACATATTCCCATACATAAAAGTCCAAAGTGGTTAAGTCGAGTGATCGAGGTGGCCTATCCAGCGCTGAAACACATTAATATGAGCGGGATTCACTAAAAGTTTTCAACATTTGGTATGCTATATCGTGTAACTGCATAATTAATTCATGTTTTTTGACGGGGTAGTGCTGTAAAGCCTGAGCGAATTATTTTAATATATTGCAGACATTTTTTCTTCTTCAATTAAAGTAGGGTGACCAGGTCCAAGAAATAAAAAAAACAGGACAACAAACATATTTTTAATTCATAAACTTTATTGAACTAAAAAACTAAATTAGCTTATTTATTTTACATAATCGTAATACTATTGTATTTTTTTAAGAATCATAAAATAAAAAAGTAATTAAATTAAAATTTTTTAAAATGTGTACTTTTCATCTTCAACAAATTATCATTTTTGTCCAGAATATCGTGGAACTTTGAACAAGAATATTCCATGTTGGCTTTTATATTGATTATTGCTAACCTTTCAATTGTACAGTAACTCTTGATTTTTCGTCACTCCAAACGTTGTTTATGAGTGAAAAGATTCTCTCCACGCTCGCATTCGTCCTGGGTAGACTACAAATTCAACTAAGATTTCCAGATTACACGATAAATACACACTCGTTATAGGATACACACTCACTTATTTATACAATAAACAGCAGTCACTACACATTACACGATGCACTTGCACTTACCACAAAGAGAAAAATCACTGGGAGCATTCGGTAATAAGTGTATAGTGGGCCTAGTTTTAGCCGGATGAGGTGATGCTTAATTGATTTAATGCTAGTGATTAATTGATGCAATGATTGAGTATTAATGACAGGCTGGGTTAACAATTTATGATGTCCTACAGTATCACCGGTTGAAAGTGACTAATGGAGTAGGCCTACTATAATATTTCTGAGTGATACGAATTGCTTCGAGGTCACCAGCTTGGATTACACCCAAGCAAATATTGTTAAGGTTATAAAAGGCACCTTATTGTTTTGTATTTAATTAAGAAAATAAATCAGTTATTTGTTCACAGTGAATAACAAATGATTGACAGTAATTATTTAACAGCCTTTATATTATGCTAAGATGACATGGAGCTTAGCCAATAAGAGGAATGGTTAATAGCTTAATTGACAAGTAATACATTCATTTATGGTAGGCAAATGGCATGCAAAAATGGAACATTGAATGGGCCTAGTAATGACAAAGAATGCACGTGCGTTTAGTACAGTGAATAGAATACATAACACTGATTATATAGGCTAAAGGTTATACATGAATGAACATGGAATAAATGATGCAGCCAAATGATAATGGAAATTATGCACGTTAAATTGGTACACTGTAAATGGATTAGGTAGGCTAGAATTACGCATAAGTGGACTACTAAACAAGATGCTGGAGCCTAATGATAATTGGGAGAAATGCTATGACAATGATTACACGAATATCATTTATATAAAGGCTTACAAGAATATCGCACTCAGATTAGGACTTCGGCCTAACGCGTTTTAACGAGAGTCAGTTGGACCGAATTATAAAACACTGCGTTTATAGCCTACTCTTCTGCAGTTCACTGGGTAGGCTTTACGTTATTGTTTTTAAGCAAAGAGACAAGGCTTACCAGTAAGAGAGTGATACCTCTAGGTTGTCGCGTTGCTTGGAGGGTGGCCTGTTGAACTAATAGGCTCGAGGTGTTGACCGTCCGATTGGTCTGTTGAGCGGGCGCCGGTCGCCTGTTGTTGCCTCTTGAGATGCAGGATGTCCTGAAGATGATCTTGCAGACGTAGGCCCGGATATTGTTGCCTCTTGAGATGCAGGATGGCCTGAAGGTGATCTTGCAGACGTAGGCCTGGGTGTTGTTGCCTCTTGAGATGCAGGATGGCCTGAAGGTGATCTTGCAGACGTAGGCCTGAGATGCTGAATATCTCTGTAGATGAAGAGATACTTGAAGGCTGACCTTGTAGACTGTAGGCCCGAGGTGATGCTGACCGTCCAATTGAAGTTAGTTCAACGGGCGCCGGTCGCCTCAAGTGTTGATTCGCTTCGTGTAGAGTTGAGATGATGCTTGACGGACAAGCCGGCTGAAGTCGAAACGGCGCTGGGCTTCCCGCCGGAGGGCGGTTGACGTGACGAGTTCTGCTCGTGAAGGTGGAGAGCAAATGAGTGAGAGTGAGTGAGGATTGAGGAAGTGTATCAGTGGAAACTCGCATATATAACCTCTGTGACGCGGAAAACCTTCGCGGGCATTTCTTGAAACTCCGCCCACGCGTCCTTGATAATGGCTTGCTTTCGCGCATTTTGGGAAGAAACAGACGTTTTCATTGTTTCTGATTCCTTGACTACGTGTGTCTTCCAAGAATGTTTGATGATGGCGTGGAAGGAAGAATTTGTCTGTCTGCTTGTTAGTCTATTTCTTGTCGGTCCGCTACAAGTGTAAAAATTTTTGGCAATGAAACCGAACGAAAAGAGAGAAATTATTCATGATTTCATAATTTACTTCCAAAATAATGATGCGCACACACCTTCCAGATGCACGACAATAATGCTTTTGGTATATACAGTGGTCGAATTGTAAAATTTTAACAAGGGGGATGGTAGTGAGGTTGGGTAGGGTAGTTAACAAGGGGGTGCCATCCTCCCTCAATTTTCACTTTATGTATTTTATATACATTAATATTTTTTTATTATAATAGTAATATTAGATAGTTTAGAATAAAAATATCAATAACTTCAAACTATTTAGTTATTCTGACTCCGTCTGCTGTATTTAGTCGGATTAGCGAGGATTTACATTATATATACAGTATATATAATTTTTAGGTTGATGTTAAAGCGCATTTTATGTAGTTAATAAGAGGGTGGTTATTTGATTCTTAGTTAATAAGGGGGATGCCATCCCCCCCCCCCTCAATTTGAGCACTGGTGTGTGTGTGTGTGTGTGTGTGTATACTGTACAGTGTTCGAAAAATGTCTGAAAAGGAATATATAATATATAATTTTACGTTTTTTATAAAAATATGTAAATGTGATATATCTGTCTGTAAAAGCTTGCAAAATTGCAGTACATTGCAGGACAAAGAGCAAAAAAGCAGGACATTGCAGTACTCCATTTTTTCGCGGGACACACAAAAAGCAGGACTGCCCTGCCAAATGCACTACGCCTGGTCACCCTAATTAAATGCTACTGGAGTTGTTGTTGTTGTTGGTGGTTGTTGTTGTTGGTTAGCCGATCAGCCCACCCTGATCGAGCAAGCCGGCGGCACGCAGGTAACCGATCGCCCTCTCCGGAGTGGACCAGAGGTTCAGTGCACTAGTGATGTTGTGTTGTGTTCGTTGTTGTGCTAGAGCGGTACAGTCTGTCATAATGTGTTCAATTGTTTGTGGTGTGTCCTGGCACAGGTGGCAGGTGTCGTCTCTGGAGTTGCCTAGTCTGTGTTTATATGTCTGTAAGTTGGGGTGATGTCCACATCGGAATCGTGCTAAGTTAACTCGATCCGATCTGCTCAGGCTGGTCTCTGACCTATCAATGGGTGGCGGCTTCGCACCTAGGACAGCATTCGGACCGAGTCGTGTTAGTGCTTTGTGGGTTAGGTGTGTGTGTATGTGTTTTCTGTACTGTGTGGTGTATGTGGGGAGTGGTATGGAATGGAGTATTTGGTTATAATGTCTCTCTGGTGTTACCTTAATGGTGCGAGGTGTCGGTGCATGATTGTACATGTAGTGGCAAGGGTGTTGTGGGTTAGTTGTCGCTGCTGCCATGAATAGTGTTCCCCTTATGTCTAAATGTTCCCTAACTTTCAATATTTTTGTTTCTGTGTGCAGGTGTTCTATTGGTGTTGTTTGAGTGCATCCTGTAATGATACGAAGTGCGTTGTTTTGTATTGCCTGTAAGGTGTTTATGTGTGTGTTTGAGATAATGGGTGCCCAGCATGGGCTAGCATAGTCCATAACTGAGCGAATATATTGTTTGTATATGAGTGATGTTTCCTGCTAGTGCCCAAAGTTTGTGCCTGTTAGTACCCTAAGCGTGTTAAGTCTTGACGTACATTTGCTTTTAATGTCCTGAATGTGGTTTGCAAAAGATAATGATGTGTTGTATGTCGTGTGCGGAAATTTGTACGTCAACATTTGTACGACGGAAATTTATACGCCAGTATTTGTACGCCAGAACATTTATACGACTGGAAATTTATACGACTGACATTTATACGACGGTAATTTAAGTATGCGCTCAACCGGACTTTTTTGACTTAAGTATGCGATCTACCCATGATAATAACCGTGACTTCATTTTTTTTATATAAACATAAGCACAGGTACAAAAAAAATAAATAAATAAATAAAAGTAAACATTATTTAAATATTTTGAAAATAATTCCAATTTGAAGAATTTTAAATTTTATCATGTATCATAGCCCATTAAAGGATTAACAGGTAGGTAAATGGTTATTGAATAGGTACAGGTGGTTGTTATTTTAGGTTAGGTTAGGTTAGGAGATTAATGAGAAAAAACTCGCAAGATTTGTTCTCCGATTTTTTAAATGACATTCGTTCTGTATATCGCTAGTTACATTTTCTCTTAAAGTGATAAGCTGAAATCTAGTTTCGATTATGCATTTAATTATTGTAATATGTAATTTCATAATTTGTGATAATTTGTATTTTAACTTACCTAGTTTCAAATTCAATTTTATTAACTGATCATGAATTTCTTGCGTATAACGTATAAATTACCGTCGTACAAATGCTTGGCGTATAAATTTCCAGTCGTATAAATGTTCTGGCGTACAAATGCTGGCGTATAAATTTCCGTCGTACAAATGTTGGCGTACAAATTTCCGGGTTTCGTTAGTAGTATAGCCGCAAAAGGGGAGAGTGCAGGAATGTTGCAATTTATTACGTAATGTTGCAATGTTGCAAATGGGCTGGGGGTGTTATGTACCATGTTCCAAAGGGGGGTGGGGTGTTGCAAAAAATCCCACCAAAGTTGCAAAGGGGGGTGGGGGATGCTGCAGGTGCAACAAGGGGTCATGAAACTTGGAGGCGGCGTTATCCCCCAAGAGAAAGGAGAGAAAGGAGGAGAGAAAGGAGGAGAGGTGTTCACCTGGCAGGAGCCAAGTGCATATTAAGACTTCAGCCGAGTAGGCGTTGTCTTATAGGCTCCTAATCAGCCAGTTGGCTTAGAAGGAGCCAAGGGGGGAGGGGTACACCTGAAGGGGTAGAGAGAGAGAGAGAGAGTATCGGCCTTTGTTGCCGATTGCAATGGCATGCAACTTGGAGGCGGAGTTCTCCCCCAAACTATTTTCGTATACCTAACCTAAGAGGCCTCTAAGGGGTTTTCCCAAAGGGCCAGAAAGAGAAAGGACCAGAGGTCCTTGCTCGGCTGGGAGCCGAGCTTGTATGACTCCGTCATCAGCCTCTCGCTCTTTTATAGACCTCTAATCCGGCTGAGTTGCCAGATAGCGCCATGTATTTAATAGAAGGCTGAGTTGCCAGATAGCAATATTTAAAACCATATATTAATCAAAATACCACAATATATTTATATGATGGTAGTTAATCAATACAGAATTTCTTTTAATTGTTGGAATTAAGAAGATTCATCTGTTTATTAAATAAATAATTTAAACACACGCTCTTTACACAATAAATCACTTAATTCCTATTTTATTATAAATATCACAATTGAATAACAGTGGGAAAGGAAAAGAAACATTACGAAGAAAGTTGAAATAAACGACAATTCAAAACACACGGTCGTCCCCCCTCCTCCCTCATTCCCCCAAACTTCTCATCCTTCGCGAACGTCAAAATATTAGTTCAGACGAAATACTCACAAATGAACAACTTTCTCCTTACCATATATATTATATATATATATATATATAGAATCATAATAACCGTGTCTATTTAATTTTGTCATTCCTTATATATATAATATATATATATATATATATATAGGGTGGTACAAATTACAGTAGTAATAAAGAGAATCAATTATTATGAGAAATTAATTATTCAATATAAGAAATTAATCATTAAACGCTGTTTTTTCCTTTCACGAGGAAAGGATTTCCGAGAATCTGGTCAACTCGAAACACACGGCCGTCCCCCCCTCCTCCCTCATTCCCCCCAAGCTTCTCACCCCATTTGTACTTGTATATATATATATATATATATATAATAAACGAATGAACAAATCGTACACACACACACACACACACACGCCTCTGTACATATCATGTGAATGAAAATCAGAAAAAAATGCCAAACGTATATTAATTTAAATCAAATGAAGCTAAATAATTTAAAACAAATGAATTTTCTCCTTTTAGGAGAATCAATTATTATAAGAAATTAATTATTCAATATAAGAAATTAATCATTAAACGCTGTTTTTTCCTTTTTTCCTTTGCCCGAGGCCTTTTTACGAAGAAAGACGAAATAAACGACATTTCAAAACACACGGTCGTCCCCCCTCATTCCCCCCAAACTTCTCACCCTTCGCGAACGTCAAAATATTAGTTCAGACGAAATACTCACAAATGAACAACTTTCTCCTTACCATATATATATATATATATATATATATATATATATATATAAAATATATATATAGAAAGAATCATAATAACCGTGTCTATTTAATTGTGTCATTCCTTATATATATATATATATATATATATATATATATATATATATATATATATATATAAATGGATTTTCACCTTAAAGTGAATTAAAACATTAAAAAATCACTAAACAATTAAAAGAAACCCTACGAAGATAGGTGATTGTATATATAATAAACGAATGAACAAATCGTGCACACACAAACACACACACACACACACACACACACACGAGGAAACGATCCCTGACTCGAATCACACCTGTTTGCCCAGAGGTCCTTTTTGAAGGAACAAAATAACCGCGATTTGACCTTGCTTCCAGTCTACTTGGAATAAACCTCACTTCACTCCAATTCTTAATTTTGCTGTTGTTATTACTTCTACAATGAAACGAAGAAAATGTTTTATATTTTTATTTACGCGTAATTTGTATGGTGTCATATTCTTAGATAACATCTCTGTTATTGAAAAATATACACACAATTATATTAAATAATAATCAGCGAAAGAAACAAGGTGCATGAGGTGGGCAAACCTGAAAGTACTAATAATTATATATATATATATATATATATATATATATATATATATATATAGAAAGAAAGAGAGAGAGAGTTTTGTTCATTCTTTTAAAATAAATAAAGGAATGGATATATATATATATATATATATATATATATATATATATATATGGTGGTACAAATTACAGTAATAATAATTAACTCTTTCTCGCCGAATTGGAAAACTTTTCACCCGACCTTAGACCTACAGTTTAACGTGGATTCAGAAATACATCTCGTCAGGGAATGATTGCTCACTATTTCATCGAGATAATTAAAGCTCATATACAGGACCTGCATTGTCTATAAGATCTGTGGCGCGTGGAGCCTTCAGATGTGAACATCTGTTCTGTGGATCAGTTCAAGAAATACATCTCGTCAGGGAATCGTTGCTCACTCTTCCACATTTCAACATAACAGGATCATTTGATTATTGAACCGGATTTAAAATAACAGGATCATTTGATCCGCGGGTAGTATGACCGCAAAACATGTTAATGCACGATTTTTCTCTTTAGTAATAATAACAACTAGCTCTTCCCCGAATTGTAACAACGGTTAAGGTTTTCACTCCGCCTTAGACCCACAGTTTAACGTGGAAACCGAATGCTCTTTTCTTTTTTAAAATATAATTAAAGGAATGGATATATTTATAATTTCTTTATTATAAAATCCTCTCGATTACATTAGTGACTAATGATCCGGAATAGTGGGGGAAAAATATTGACATGGTAAAGACAGCAAGGAGTAATACCAGCATTAAATCTATTGGAGAAAATATAAAGATGCCATTAGTCGACCGGACCCGTTATAGCGGTGTTACGATTGGTACACAAACTTATCATAGCTCCACCCAGCTACACTGGCAACCAATCACTACGAACATCTGGCCTTAATCTTTTGGGGCGGAGCCTGGCGATTGTACATATAAAAGGAAATATTTTTCAGTTTGGAGTAACAGTAGCTATTTTCGCGTCAGTGAATAATTAATCATTCCCTCTGCCAGTGCATTCCCTCCACCATGGACCACGAACTTTACGCTTTTCCGGATTTGTATGAAGAAGGTGACACTGCAGCATTGACTGCAATTAATCTTTTTAACGCGATTGACCGTGATGAATTATTTCCAACGCAAACCGTTGAAGATATTTGCAGTGACGCTCCTTACAATCCGACGCAAGGGACTACCATAGAAATGTAAGTGTCTATAATTTATTCACAAGAAACATGATTTTATATATATGGAGGGTTGTAGTATCTCGTCAAATACTTCATTTAGATACTAACCATTATGCTAAAACCGAAATTTTTATGGCAATCGTTTTAAATGTTATTCGGATTTACCTCTTAAATGAGTTTCGAACCAAAGATATCTTCACATAATGGGGTCTGTCTGTATACTCTGTATATGTTTTTATTAAAAAAGAATCAATACGAACATTATTCCTTTAAGGTCCGATGAGGATTTGACACGTGTTATACAATCTTTTGAAGAATCTCGTGTCATGAATACGGAGGATATACTGATCAGTCAGCACACACCGAAATAATGTAAGTGTTTTTCGATCTTTTTGGGGTAAGAAGACAATATATTTTCATAAATTTATTAAATGAAAGAAATCAGTACAATAACCATCTTAAACTACAGAATATACCGTTACAAATATACACACACGAACAAAAACATTATACTATACAACGAGTACGTACAATTGGAAAACGGATTTTTATCTGTCTGCATACCATTTCATCGTTTCGTCGAGTGACACGGGTCAAATAAATTTTAAAAATGTATAAATTCTTTATCACATGACATATGCATGAGAAATGAGACGCAGTACATTCCGCAAGCATTACTAAAATATCCTTGTATACGAAACAGGTTCCATACAACTTCGGGAATATGTAACTGAGCGAGAAATTTTACAATAATAGGGTCACTCCAGGGTTGAGTACCGAGTGAATCAAAATAGTACAGGCGCAGTCTATTTTTAAAATAGACAGCGATCCAATGAATCCCTTCATTACCGATGACATCTGTGTTCACAATAAGACTACCGCATTCTCGCGTACTTGGCAAACTCAATGTTTCATTCTTCGCAAACACGCCGATAAATTTGGAACGTGTGACTCGTTCACTATTCATTACTTTCTGAAGTGTATTAGCATCCATTTTAAAAGTCAGTGATAACGCTCCTAAATCTATCTACTTCTATTAGGGCTTGCGATTCGAGATATACTAGTACACTAATAGGCGCGTCTATAGGCTTGGTGAATTCCAGCCTCACTGAGATGTTTCCGCTCTGCTGTGGGCTTAAATGCGTATTTACGCTAGCAGATAAGTCAGGTGTAATGTCAAACGGATAAAGGTTAAATTGATCAATGAATTCTTCCTGCGTTACCCCATTACCAAGCTCATCACAATCACCTGCAATATGGGTCAGATTACTATAGGCTCTGGCACAAAGAGGTAACACAGCGTCTGATGAATAGTCCGTACCCATTGTTCCACCCAAAGCATGCCATTAACGTATAGAGTTATATTTTTAAGTCCGAAATTCTCGAATTTAAAGGCACTCTTTTTATATTTTCCATTCACCGAAGCATGGTCCTGCATCCGATTAATATCCTTTTAGGAAGATTTCCCAGGGCAATGTTTTCTATCTGCTTCGATGCCAACCCTGCAGGCACCGTATATAGTTTGATTTGTACTCTGTTAATAGGATATTTCACTGTAGCGTTTAGTAAATTTTTCTCAATTTCTAGTTGTTTTGGTGAACTTAATTTCACTCGCCGTACGCGGAGGTATGTGTCCATAATGTGAACCACAACGGGGTTTGCACCCTCTTCTTGATCAGCATCCAGATTTAAGCAGATCTCAGGACTCGTGCGGGTGAGCTTTATTTTCATATCCACCCCGTTGACAAGCAACTTCTCCTGGAAAGTGAAATCTGTGTGCAGCCGTCCAAAACACTCGTATATTTTCTTTTTAGAATTTTTAAATTTGTCCTTTATACTACTTTCATCTTTAGTTTGATAATATCCCTCGGAACTTAAAAAGGTAGCCTTCGCTTCTTTGGAAAAGTTGAGGACATTTTCCAGATAGGCTCGTAGATGATAGTACCCCGTGCCTGCCGATATGTTGGTCTGATTTAAATATACGTCACACTGGTTGAATATGGAGTGCAGAAAGTTTGTTTCAGGGTATACAGCATATTTGTCATCGCAGACCGTTCCATCAGAATGGGCTATACGTAGCTTAGCGTACATGTGCACACAGCTTGGATCAAAAAAGTAAGGGCCTGGCTGGGTATCACGAATTCTATAGGTGCATTTGGGGAACTAATTGTGTTTAAAGGGTTAATTGTAATAAAATCATTGTGCTCAATAGAAACTTGAGTTGGAGGCAGCTTAAAAAGGGACAGCTCCGATTTACAGCATTGTGAACTACATGGGTGGATGAAGCGTGCCATGGCGAGTTAGAAATAGTGCCTCCTCTCTCGACAAGTAGTAAACAAACTATGATTCATGAGATCAATGTCCTTAGCTTATATCAGTCAAAAAAGTGGTCAACCATAGGTTTCATTCGCTTACAGCACTTCTTTTTTGATATCCTTTTACGTTTAATACCACGTGACCCCTTCTTCCGGGCAGCCCTCTTCTTCTTCCCGCCACCACGCATTTTTCTCTTTGCATCTTTGATGATTTCGTCCCGTGTACTCTTTAAATGTTTTTTTAGAGCTTCTTTAGGTTTAGCCCCGGCCAATATGTCTTCTGCAGTGTTAAGACCTGATTGTAGCGCTTTCCTTCCGAGGTATCTGGCACTCCTCTTCAGCAAAGGAACAGCCGTACGTAGTATGGATGAAAAAATGGATCCAAGTCCACTACCGCGCTGGTATCTCACCCCTCGATAGACGGTGAAAGGTTTTCTATCCATTATAACTCAGTGCGTCGAAAGTGTAGCTTCACTGTTAAGCTCCCGTTACCGAATGGGAAGTTTTCACCCTCAATCGTTCTTATATATATTGAGATATTGGTTATTAAATTAGTTGCGACATTCACATAATGGGGTCTGTCATATGTAATACTCAAACTCCTTCCTCTATGGTTGGGATGTGAGCAATGCGCAGCAGGCGTGCCTGGGTATCCCCAACAAACTGGTGCTTCACTATATTACTGTAAATATAGCACATGTCTGGGGACCTTTCAGCCAATTTCTCCATCTTCAATTGATACATTAATCTGGACAAGTCATGCCGTGTCTCGTGAAATGTGTCTCTTTGGAAGGCTGCGCTATATCGGCCACTGGTTAGAATTTTGAACATTCTATCTTTAATACGTCTGTTAGTCTTTGATTTTAGGATTAGTGTATGTGCAGGGTTTCCTTTGTTTACGATTTCGTATACTAAATCATTCGTAAGGTTTGAGTTTCTTAAACTTACGTTTAAGTCTCTCACAACATCCTCGACCGAACCATATTGACCCGGTCCTAGTCTTACTTCTGTACTGTAATACCGTGCAACCTTAGTCCGAGCGATACGTATAGTTTCATCCATAGCTACCCCAGCTTTTTCACACTCGTCAATGTCTCTAAGAATCGTAAAAACGGTTTATTTATGTTCAATATTTAAAAAGATGGTGTCCAGCTGAATTTCGCATATCCCCACCTCATACGAATCACGACCCAATTCAATGTGCCCGTGGAGTTCTGTTACAAAGTTGGCTAGTGTGTTGTTAGGGTGTACAGACAGGGACGAGGAGGACGGGAGTGTGACGTAGAAATGGTTAGGAGCCATGTTGCATACTATTTAAGCTTCATTATTGCATCAGCTTTTATATAGGCGTTGAAGCTTTCTGGGTACCCTAGCCATTTCACCAGGTACATTTTTCTCTTTCCTGAACCTTTGCTTCCTAAAATTTTCTCAATTTTAAACACATTTTTTCCGAAATTAAACGCAACTTTCTGCAATTCCTCGCGGTAAAAGCCTCCTGAGATTTCTTCCCCATTCAAATCTTCAATGTAATACATCATTATCTCACCTTTAGGTCTCATAGCCCTACCTTTAAAAATCTCGCGTGTCCATCCTTGCTCAAAACCCTTTGCGAATTTATTCCCCGAACGCGACAGCCTTACATAATCATTGATTTTGAAGCGTGCCGAGTGTGGTGGTGGTGGTGTTGGTGATCCATCTCTTCTCGGGAGCGTACCTCTTTCTAAAACTTCGTTAGGTGTTGTCCCAATCGTGAGATGGTGTGAGCGGTTGTAGGATGATGCCAATGATTCCAGAATGTCTAGAAATCAGTATGTGTTTTTGTGTGTAAAATAACGGTGCATGCGTTCCTTTATGGTGCGCTGAACTCTTTCAGCTAAAGAAGCCTTATGTATAGAATTGGTTGTGTAATAGCTGATATTAAACTCTGTCAACATGTTCTGAAAAGCACGGCCTATAAATTCCTTCCCCATATCCGTACAAAAATAGCCAGGAACCCTGTTTTCTTTTAACATTAGCGTTTTGGTGGCTTTAGCAACTGTTTCAGGTGATTTATTTTTCAGAGGAACTAGCCACAGATATCTAGAGAATACGTCTATTATGAATAGAATGTAGCGGTAACCATCGTTATACACAGAATATCTTTGCATGTCTGTTAAATCTGCTTGCCAAATATAATCAATCGAGGAAGCCGTTGTCTTGGCTGTTTTAAACCTTTTTCTCACAGGCTTATGAAGCGTATAAGCGTCCTGCTCCCTCAAAAATCTTTCAATATCTTTTTTCCCGACTCCGTAAACACTTCTGTACAGTCTATCTACGCCGCCGTAGGAGGCTGGGTTAGAAATGTCATAATAGTGTTTAGTTAATACGTTAGCCATTTGCGTATTTTAGAGGCACGTGGGTAGGGTTGACCGTTGTTTAACCTCTTCTTTCTCCTCTTCAAAGGTGTTACCGCCGGGGGTGACGGCGTCTTCAATTGTGCCACATGCGTTGCATGTTCCAAGTCTTTTAACCTGTTCAGATTTCCTATCAACGTTTTAGGGACATTTATTTGTTGTAGTCTTGCTTTAATATGCTTCCATCCTGATGGTGATGGCCTATCCCACTTTCTCACCAGATCATGGACAATGTCTACGATATTCGATCCCTGTACCTTTGATCCTTCCACAATGATCTCGCCTGTATCGGTCCATTGTATGGCTGGATCCTCTTTCAATAGATTATAAAGACTTAAGCCTTTACTCCTCATTGTATGTGGGAGGGTGCTTTTTAATACATGCTCGATATGTTGTGTGGCTAATCCCTTAATTTTTGGTTGGTCAGCTGTATCGTCGGGCACAGATCCTATGTCGCCATGTCCATCGTCCCCCGTGTTGTGCCTAATGACCACAGGAATCTCTGTAGGGTTCTTATAATTTTCGTACTCGAGAAGAAATTTCTGCAGAGCTTCTTGGTATAAGATTCTTTTCTCATCAGGTGTTTTTTCACTGTTTAATAGGGCTAGCAATTCGCTTTCCATTCTTTTAAGTCTGCTTTTACGGGGATCTAGAACCGTGTCTGGATTCCTTTGCAGTGAAGCGTACACCTCGTGGGGAATCACTACCACTTTCTTCATTATATTAATCTAGTCAGTAAAGGACCCAAAACTGAAAATAAGAGGGGGAGAAATGACCCTCCTGTTTGTACAATAATTCGTTTTTTCTTCGCTACAGTTTGACTTTTACGAGCGAGTGCACGTATTATGTTCTTGTAACGGCGTAGGCGAGCCTTCTGAGGGGGTTTCATTGATACATTACAATTTATAACGTTAAGACAGATTTCACAGATGCATTTTAAAAAGTCGGCGTCGATATTTTTAATAAACATCTTGCATTGCCCGGGGCAGTCGATGATCGATTTTTATTAATTCACGGTATTTCTTTAGTCTCTTTGTCATTCTGGAATATACACCGTTTCAGGCTCGTTTGGAAATATATTCGTTCGTAGAATCACTCTAAACGTGTTTCGCGGATGAAGGTCGCAAAGCAAATATCCGTAACGCGTGCTTGTAGCTTCTTTATAAACTTCCAAAAACTCCTTACGCTGATTCGGGAACATTTGATTGGCTAATACCCCAATTTGTGATACATCTCTACGTTGTGCGAATAAGACTAGATATTGCGTATTTAACGACACATCGCGCATGTATCTATTTTTGAAAAATAGATTCTGATTGATGAAGAACACGCTTATGTTAAGATGGTGGGAGAATACTGTAAATGTCTCGGCAAACGTTTTATCCATCTCCAACATGAGATCGTCAATTACAATGACTGTATGTTCATTTCCCTTTAACGAATTAGCGTCATATACGCCTTTGTGGAACAAAATATCATCTTGGTACTCGTTGAACACTGATTGATACGTCGAATAGCACCATATAACTTTATGCACAAATTTCGAGAACATCTCTCCCTTTTCTTTAATGATTTTAAGCATAAACACAGTTTTACCACATCCTGTAGGTCCAGATATAATACATGTGGATGGGCTCGTGAATCTGAATTTTTCTACAGAGTCCATTTCTAACACGTCACACCCCTAAGTGGATCATTTACAAAATATTATAAATTGTGAGTACTGTTCCTTATATTTTGTTTTCTTCTCCCACAGAACCGTGAATGACGATGAGGTACAGCACCCCATCATCGACATTACGGATGACCTCGACGACAGTGTAGTTGTGATCTCCTCCCCTGCCAACGAACCCTCACCAGCGATACCGGTAGCACATCCAAAGCGGAGGTATGATGAAGAGAACCCCACATCAGGTATAAAGCGACCGAAATACGCGCCTGTTGCACCAGTAATAGATCCCCAACCCTCAACCTCCTACGCAACAATCCCCCCAGCAGCATCTCCCGCTAATATATCCCCTTATTCATCCGCCACAGTCGCCCCCCGTTCTGTTGAGGATGATATAACGTTTGAGTTGGTGCGCTCCGCAGCCCCCACCCCAGCCTTGACTAGAAATCGGTATAGAGTCAGGGTCGACCATAGAGCCATGTACAGCAATGGAATTGAGCGCGGGCTACGCCGAGTTGTACAGCGTATTGTAGAGTTTGCTCTTCAGAACCGCGACGAGCGTGAAGTCAGGACGAGTCTGTCCTTCGGATTCGGGTCAGATGACGGTGATGTAGATGATTATTGGGTAGTAGTGCCATTTAGACGTTTGGCGGCTGAAGATGTAGAATATATATTAGGACGTATAATGCAAGCTGCCCAAAGTAGTATAGCCTTCAATATGGACAACTTCACAGTAAATATTGATCGTGTATTTCGTGTTGCGGGTCATAGTGCCATACCGTATACTCTTAACCTCAATTCTCAAGCTATTTATAGACGGCATATAAACGTTGATCGTGGTTGCGGCTTTATAGCAGTGGTCTTGGCTAACATGTTTACTATACAAAATACACGGACTCAAAAAATTTGGCTGCCTACGGTCGTGGAACGTGCCCGTAAACTAGCTGCAGACTGTGAACTTGAATTTGACTGTAATATGGGTCCTGAAAAGCTGAGAAGGGTAGAACAGGAAATGAATGTCCGTATAGTTGTATTTGGGTTGGATGATCGTCGTAGGACTGTGTATGTTTTTAAAAGCTGTGTGAGAGATCGTACAAGACCCCTACTTATTTTAGGATTGTCGGGGACAACGTATCTCCCCATCCGTAATATAAGGTGGCTTTACGCGAGTTATGACAAAAGTCAAAAATATGGGAGACATCATGATTTGTGTAAGGGGTGCCTCGAGTTTGCGGATGATATAGTGAGACATTGTAAAGAATGTCACATGGTATGTGAACAGTGTAAAAGCACCAAATGTGAAAGCCGTGTAGTTGAAGCTGAGAAGAGAGACTGTGATGTGGGTAGACGCACATTCTTCAATAATAACTGCTTTGAGCTCCATAAATCAATTGGCACGTGCAGGAAAATGAGAATCTGTGAATGTGGTATGTTTCACACAATGGATAACACTGGTCAACACTCATTTTATTGCCAATCATATTAGAGTGATTTTGGGGTAACTTTGTGGTGCTGATTCCGAATATGACATCGGTTTTGCTAGATTGGCTCTAATTTATGAGATAATTGGTACCCCATTGAAACACGTAAAAATGCAAAAAAAATTAATGTTCAGGCGGAGCCTACTTACAAATCGCATTGAAATTGTCTCAAATCATACAAAAGTAAACATATGAAATACATAATGGCATTTTATTCGGTCTCACCATCTAGAATGTTCTGGTAGTTTCCCATATGCACGCGTTATGGTTACGTTTCCTATTATTGAGGGTATTCATTATCTCAAGAACTAGAGCCAAATCGGAAAAACTACTTTCATTTTTGAATTCAGCAACCCCAAAATACCCTAAATTCGTACGAATTTCCTTGGCAACGAAAAAAAAAAAGTTTTTTTGTTGACCTGTGATAATTGAGGAAAATTTAAGCACAAGTGTGACGAAATTCACTGTCCTACATGCCAGGTGGAGTATAAGGCGGATGGAGTAAAGCATGTATGTTATATGAAAGATGCTAAGCCTAAAAATAACCCTTGTATAACTGTATACTACGATATAGAAACATATACGAACGCTGAAACCAAAGAGATAATTCCACATTTACTTGTGAGCCAGACCATCTGTGATGAGTGTATGGGGATCGAATGTGACGAGTGCCCCAAATGCGGTAAACGGACAAACGTTTTTAAAACGAATGTCCGCGATAGTCCTGTGAAACTATTTGTATCCTATATTGTCAAGTTAGCCGACAAGTTCAAAAAATGACTGTGTATATTCTCGCCCATAACGGGGCAAAGTTTGACACGCAGTTCCTTTATAAGGAGTTGCTTGAACACGAATCCTCTGAGATATTTACAGGTGATCCATTGAAAAGAGGCAACAAATTAATACAGATGCAAATAAGAGGCAATGTACAATTTAAAGACACTTTATTATTCACACCTTGTAAATTAGCAAAGCTACCCAAGGTAATGGGAGTAGCAGCTGAAGTTTCCAAAGGATACTTCCGTTACACTTTCCTCACCAGCGAGACTTTAAACTACGTAGACCCACCACCACCCAAACATTATTTTAACTATGACTGTATGAGTGTAGATGAACGTGAAGACTTTGATCGATACTACAACAGTTTTAATGAAAGTAACCCTTATAATATAGCTGATGAATGTGAGCGTTATTGCGTGAATGATGTACGCGTGCTTAAAGTATGTTTCCAGGCCTTTAGAAGGATGTACATAGGCCGTTTCAAATGCGATCCGCTGCAAGTCACAACCACCATCGCGTCATTATGTTTTACGGTGTTCAAGAATAACTTCATGCCTAAAGCCACCTTAGCCATTATTCACCGAAACAACCCCCGCAGTTACGGACACAAGGCTGTTTATTGCCTCATACACCTACAGCAACAGACAGGTGTATACATAAAGCACGCCCGCAACACGGGTGAAGTACCCATTAAGATTAATGGTCGTGTTTTTTGGGCTGATGGGTTAAGTGAAAACCGTGTCACTGGTGTGAAGACTGTGTACTCCTTTAACGGATGCTGGTGGCATGGATGCCCCCGTCCTGAGTGCGGAATCGCCGGAGATATCCACGGTAGGTCTCCTGCCGACTGTCTTGCATGGACCCGCACCCGCGATCAACTTATAGGATCACAGTTCACTCACAAAGTCTTGTGGGAGCATGAATATGATGCACGGATGAAGACAGACGAGGTGTACCGTGAGGAAATAAACACGATCAAGCGTTCAATGGTGCTGGATCCTCTCAAATGTGGTGATAGCTTGTTTGGAGGACGTACAAATCCATTCAGACTATACTTTCCACCTACGGAGGGCGTGAAGCTCCATTACTACGATTTCTGTTCTTTATACCCATACGTGATGAAGAACAATCCGTACCCCGTGGGCGCTCCTGAGAAACTGGTGGGACCTAACCTGCCCTCCATCAATGAATTTTCAAGAAATTTGAATGATCGTTACTTTGGCATCTCTTTCGTAGACGTACTCCCCCGACGCAATTTATGGATGCCAATCTTACCTGTCGTTATCGACCACAAGCTCATGTTCCCACTGTGCATGAAGTGCGCGGAAGAGAATAACGGCGATTGTAACCATATACCCCACCAGCGTAAGATCAGAGGCGTATATACAAGTCCTGAGCTGGCCCTAGCCGTACGCCATGGATATAGAATACTGAAGATACATGAGGTGTGGAGGTTTCAGAAGCTACCCAACCTTTTCACACCATATATAAACGCATTTTTGAAGGATAAGGTTGAGGTATCAGGGTATCCGCGAGGAGTTGATACCGAAGATGAAAAGTCGGCCTATATTCAACGTTACCGCGACCGCGAAGGTATACAACTTGATCGTGCCCAATTGCAAAGAATCCTGGCAAGCGCTTTAGTGCAAAGTTGTGTCTAAACAGTCTATGGGGAAAATTTGCACAGAATACCGCAAAGGGAACATTCATTTGGCACAAAGTTATAGTGATGTCTGAGATTATGCCAATGCTCCCGATAAAGAGGTCATGGAGATCGTGAATGTAGGTAATACTTACATAATAAAGTACAACAACACTGAATTGGCCACAGATACCTCAAGGGTTAGAAACATACCTGTGGCCAGCTTCACAACAGCCTACGCCCGTATAAAACTTTGGGGTCTATTGCATTCTCTTGGGCGGAGAGTATTGTATGCCGATACAGATAGCGTGATATTCACAGAGAGGAAGGGTGAATACATGCCCGGTATTGGGGAGTTCCTCGGCGAGCTCACTGATGAGATCAAGGATGAGTATGGGGACAACGCATACGCCGACTCTTTTGTCTCAACAGGACCTAAAACTTATGGGGTACGGGTGAGGGTGGGGGAGGATATGAAATATCTCGTGAAAGCAAAGGGTATTACGCTCAACCATGCGAATCGGCGGGTTGTTAACTTTGAATCGTTGAAGGATCTAGTGTGCTTCGACGATGAGGGCGAACGACCTCCCCAACTAAATGTAGGCACCCACAATTTTCGGGCGCAGAAGCTGGGGGGCGTGAAGGAACTTAGGGGTACGAAGGTGTGCCGTAACACCTATAGGAAGCGTTACCAGTTACCTGGTACCTATGATACCGTACCCTTTGGATACCATAACTTTTGATGCGCCTATTGGTAACTTACTTATGACACGTATTTGTCTTGTATATAATCTTTGATGTATCTATTGTTAACTTATTTATTACACGTATTTGTAAATATATAACTTGAATATCTCGTTTATTAAATAAATCATGTTTCAATTAGCGTTTCACTTTCTCCTTTTGGTGTGTGTGTGTGTGTGTGTGTGTGTGTGTTGGTGTGTGCACAGGTGAAAGTTCTAAGCTCCGCCACACTGTTGTTGTGTGCACAGGTGAAAGTTTCTAAGCTCCGCCCACTGTAAGACCAGCAACGTGAGTCATGCTACTATCTGTGATTCCCTGCGTGGTCAGTCGACTGCAGTAAGCCCTTGAGATCAGACGTGTATTCGCCAGCGTAGAAGAAAAAAAGATCAGACGTGTATTCAAATGGCTACCTTTAATATTGCTTGTACAACGTTTATGAAATGGTATTCAGCAAAGTGCCAGGATGTGGTGGATACCGAAAAACTTCCTATTCCCCCCTCCTATGCCTCTTTTAAAACCACATTGGATTGTGCGAAGTTGCAAGATGTACAAATACTCTACGGATGTTCTGGTGAGACCGTTGAAGGCTTTCGTTGCACAGACGATGTGTTGAAGTATGCTGTATAGCTAAACTTTATAAAGTCTCACATATACCGTGAAGTAAAAGAAAGAACGCGTGCAGAAGAGAAGCAGCAGGTATGGATAATGAGTCTTGTGGATGGGTGGTGTGACAAGCGGTATTATGTCATGTTACACCATGTCGATTACTCATACCCTACGACTGAAAATGTGAATCTCGTGATCATGGACCCTAGGTGGCCTAGTGGTTAAGACGCTGGGCTGCTGATGGGGCGTGGTTCGGATTCCACGTTAAACTGTAGGTCTAAGGTGGAGTGAAAAGCTTGACCTTCGTCAGAATGAACAATTCGGGCGGAAGCTAACCAAAGGTTTTATATATAATAAAGGTTATTAATGTATATCATGATAAGGTTCGTAGTGAGGTTGTGGCTAGTGCCCTGCGTGAGTTTTTAACAGACTTTAGAGAGGAGTATCGTTTGATGGGCAGAAAGGAAAAATATGAGCATATGTTTCTCTCAAATAGTGCGCCGGAGTGTGAAGATGTTTAGTAAAACATTATAAAATGTGCCTAGTTCGTGAAAATTATCCTGAGGGAAACTGTCTGGTGCGTAGTCTGGTAGTGATAAAACCGAAATTAATTCTTGTAGGGGAAAAACACCTACCCAATATGTACAACAATTCGCCGCACGATTATGGTGCGACTCGCGGATCATACGAGTTCGAACAAGCCCATTCACGTATCATCGAGTCAGCCGCCCATCGAACCGTTCCTGCCTACCTGCGTGCCTCACACGGCTCATAGTTATCTCAGAGCTTGAACCGAGTGGACGTGCGCTCCTCGAATACGATGGAACTTCCTTTGAGCAGCATTCTCAACGCCTCGTACGATGTGTCCGTGACGAAATCGTTGCGCGTGTTCAGGCGTAAATCCGGTACCGTTAGCTATGTACTGGAAACGGAATGTAGACAAACAAACAAACGGGTTTATTTAAGTGTCGAGGAGATGAATAGAATCTTCGTGATAGTTGAGAAGTGGAGTGAAGATCGTTATAAAATACCTGCTAACGTAGGTACAAGAAGAGAGCAGATTAGTGACGTACCCTCATACGCCGTTGTATGTACGTTGTGTATAAATAACGATCGGCCGTGCATTGATATACGGCTGATGTGGAAGAATGCTTCTGATAATAACGCTCTTGTTCCTACGCGAAACCGTTTCATCCTCGACAGAATGTTTGAAATCGTCGGATTCCGCAAGCTGAAACCTATATTAGACGCGCGTGTTACGGATATGCTTTATTTTGATACAGTACTTGAATACGCATACACCGCTCTGCTCGATGGGGCTTACCGAGTGTAGGGCTGAACAAGTTGAGAATAGTCTAGAGCTGGACGTTTATTTAAAACGTTTAGACTCTTTGAAATACCATGAACTTTGGTACAAAGCAATTGACTGGTACAAGGCTGAGCTCACCTACACCGTTCACCCTGAAGAACTATTTCTTTATATAACGCGCAGTTGTCGTAACAATTTAGAAGATTATTTCAATTGCCGCTATGTTGAGTGAAGATGAGTTCACGATTGAAAAGCTCGGGTCGGTAGAAATAAACCCTCGATTGGAAAAGCGTGTTTATAAACTTGTGTTTAATAATGTAGCTAACGATGAACTCTTTGTGCGTGCTTTTGATTGTATTCTAGACGTATTTAAAAATGACTTACCAACCGGTTGTAAAGTGGGAACAAAAATAGTACTGAACGATATGAAAGCCTTTCGTATCGAGTACAGGTTTCCCTATACTTTAAGCGGTGAAATATTATTAAACCGCATATACTGCGTAATGCAGAGCAATAATGATGTAATTGTAGACTCGATGAAGTGCGAGTTTAGTATTTTGAAAAAAAAAAGTGAAATGTATTTATATATTTAACATATTTGTGTGATATTTCTCTTGTACTGTTATATTGAAGGATTATATGCATATTCCTCGTTATTATTGATCATTCAAATGTATATTTATTTCTATATATCTCCATAATTGTGTGTGTGTGTGTGTGTGTATATATATCTCTCCTGTACTGTTATATTGACGGATATGTGATTATATGCATATTCCTCGTTCATATTTCTATTATTATTGATCATTCAAATGTATATTTATTTTCTATATATTTATAATAAACAGAATGATGCAATGTTGTTTTACTTAATTCTTTTGGTTAATTATATCATGTTACGCCTTCTAAACCAACTTTTAAGAAAATAAATGGTACAATCTGGCAACTGTATACCTGAACAATGGTATCTGGCAACTCAAGCCATTTACGCCTTCTATGCCAACTGGCTGATTAGGAGTCTATAATAATGTATACAATGGTATCTGGCAACTCTCCATAATAATATTAAAAAGTGGTATCTGGCAACTCAAGCCATTTACGCCTTCTAAGCCAACTGGCTGATTAGGAGCCTATAATAATGTATACAATGGTATCTGGCAACTCAATCTGAACAAGCCATTTACGCCTTCTAAGCCAACTGGCTGATTAGGAGTCTATAATAATGGATACAATGGTATCTGGCAACTCTCCATAATAATGTTAAAAAGTGGTATCTGGCAACTCAAGCCATTTACGCCTTCTAAGCCAACTGGCTGATTAGGAGTCTATAAGACAACGCCTACTCGGCTGCAGCCTTCTATTGAATACATGGCGCTATCTGGCAACTCAGCCGGATTAGAGGTACCCCTCCCCCCTTGGCTCCTTCTAAGCCAACTGGCTGATTAGGAGCCTATAAGACAACGCCTACTCGGCTGAAGTCTTAATATGCACTTGGCTCCTGCCAGGTGAACACCTCTCCTCCTTTCTCTCCTTTCTCTTGGGGGCTAACGCCGCCTCCAAGTTTCGCACCTGCAGCATCCCCCCACCCCCCTTTGCAGGGATTTTTTGCAACACCCCACCCCCTTTGCAGGGATTTTTTGCAACACCCCACCCCCTTTGCAACATGTTGCATAACACCCCCACCCCTTTGCAACATTGCGTAATAATTTGCAACATTCCTGCACTCTCCCCTTTTGCGGCTATACTACTTCCGTTGTATGTGACCCCAAGTATTTTGGTCCTGTGAGTGTGTGGAATGTTGGTGTTGTTTAGTGTAAGCTGTGGAGTTATCTGGTGTTCTTTTGTGTTGTTTGTTAGCAAGGTGATGGTTGATTTTGTGGGCGCTACTTTGAGTCTATTGTGTGCCAGACGTCCGGCTTTAGGCCGGACAGTCCGCCTTTTGAGCACTCTGTCCTCCATCCGGAGCCACCTTGAGCCGGACGTTAATTTGTTCTTTTTTGGGTCTGGCTAAAAAGAATTATATAAATTACCTCAAGTACACTTAAAATAGCGGGTACTGAAGGCCGTAATAACCGTTAACGTATTTTTATTACACACATTTCCGCATTTGTTTTCAATTTCATGATTACGAGTCGGACAGTCAGTCTGCCCAAGGAGTAAAAATGAATACTCATTTCTTTCAGTTATATATATATATATATAATATATATATATATATTATATATATATATTTCAACTGCAAAGAACACACAGTATAATTAACGTAAAGAACGACGCTTGTATAGGAGAACATTCCGCGCAAGATGAGGAGGGAGAACGAACAAATGAAAAAATGAGGTAACCACCCGGGAATCGAGTGAGGACCATGGTGTAGTGGTTATCATATCTGACCGGCAATCGGAAGATCCCGGGTTCGATTCCCGGGTGGTTACCTCATTTTTTCATTTGTTCGTTCTCCCTCCTCATCTTGCGCGGAATGTTCTCCTATACAAGCGTCGTTCTTTACGTTAATATACATATATATGTTAACGTACGGCGACATACTGGCCCACCTGAAGGGAACAATCCGATTCCAACCACATCAAACTCAACGGAGAGAATACCAGGATAGTGAGCCTACTATCCCTCAGCACTATTTGGCCCAAGGGGTGCAAGAAAACCCAAGACCAAATACCATTCCTGCACCCAGATCTTATGCTGATGTAGCGGGTCCAGGTAAGCCCACTGGTGAAAATAGTACAGCAAGCAACCATGAAACCCCATTGGGGTTTTACCACCTCATAAAACAAATACAAGACATTCAAAGCTCACTTGGGCTCCTCATACAAAAGCAAACGAGAACCCCAGCAGGAACCCTTCAAATGCCCTATATGTGGGAGATGAAACAAATGGCTCCACAAATGTATCAATAATTTACTTAAACATCCAGGGCCTTTACCCAAACTCAAACCATACCAAAGTACCTTACCTAAAGAACCTAGTGGAACACACTACTAGCACAGTTATAGCCCTCACAGAAACACACCTGAACTCCATGATCATGAGTAGTGAAATTGCAATCAAAGGGTACACCACCCATAGATGTGACAGAGAAGACCGTCTAAATGGTGGTGTCCTGATGTACATCCCTGAAAACATTCAAAGTGAACTGCTCATGGCATACTCAAATGGAGCCTGTGAACTCCTAATCATCATGCTCAGCATAAATAAAGACATAATACTAGTGAATATCTATAGCCCCCCAGATAGCTCCCATCTAGAGCTCACTGAAGTTCTGGAAAAAATCAGGCAATGCCCAGCTATTGTAGACTCAACAAGAGACTTAATCATTACAGGAGACTTTAATCTCCCAAATTGCCCCTGGAACCAATATCGTGGTATGAAATCAGGGACAAAAAGGTCCAAATCAAAACACCTGAATGAGTTTATGGAAAAACTGCTCCTAGTACAACATGTCCACTGCCCAACTAGAAAAAATAATATCCTAGATTTAGTGCTGACAAATAATGCAACTACAATTGACCACATTGTTATAACACCAACTATACACTCCGACCAAATGTCATGCACATATTCACAAACTTGTCCCTCCACAAATGTAAGCAAGACCCATGCCAAACGAACTTGCCATACTCTGACCTAAACCTGCACAAGTCAGACTGGACATCAATAAATAACTGTCTAGGAGAAATAAACTGGGAAGATGAATTAGAAAACCTAAAGCCAGAAGAATGCTGGAGTAGAATACAATACCTGCTGTCATCAGCATTATACAAACACACACCAAAGAAAAACGATAGTGCACAGAAGCACCGGACAAAAGAGCACAGATACAGAAGGACACTTATGAGAAAGAGAACAAAGCTATCTAAACAACTGACAAAGCAATTAAGTGATACAAGACATAGTAACATCCGGAATCAGATACTGATGTTAGAACTTAAAATAAAGGAGTCAACCATAAGAGAGAATATTGATAATGAACACAAAGCTATTGGCACTATAAAGGAAAATAGCAAATTCTTCTTTAGCTATGCTAAACGCAAAGCAGTTATCAAAACGAGCATTGGCCCATTGCTTGCTAAAGATGGACTAACTCTCACATCTAATACACAGGAAATGGAAAACATTTTACAATCTCAATATGCTTTAAGCTGGAGTACCCCTGTAGTAGCAAAGAAAATAAAAACTACAGCATTTTTTGATAGAGAAGAAAATGACCAAGACAGACCATTATTGGAAGATATACAAATAACCACTAGAGATATACAACAGGCAATAACAGAGCTACCGGGGAGTTCAGCCCCTGGTCCAGATGGAATTGGAGCCAAGATTCTTAAGGAATGCAAACATACTTTATCTCTGCCTTTGAAAATCCTGTGGAGATCCTCACTAGACACCAGTAGAATACCACCAATCATGAAACAAGCAAATATTACCCCAATCTACAAAGGAGGCAAAAGAAAGGAAGCCAAGTACTATAGACCCATATCTTTGACTTCCCATATTATTAAAATATTTGAGAAAGTCCTGAAAAGGCACATTGTCAGTTTTATAGAAAATGAACATCTCTTAGAAGACTTTCAACATGGCTTCAGACACAAGAGATCCTGCCTTACTGAACTTATAGACCATTGCAATACAATCCTACAATACTTGGGAGAAAACCACAATGTTGATGTCATCTATCTAGACTTTGCAAAAGCTTTTGACAAGGTTGACCATGGTATATTATTCCATAAACTAAAAGAACTTGGTATTTGTGGAAAAGTAGGAAAATGGATCCATGCCTTTCTCTCTGACAGAAAACAAATAACAACTGTAAATGGAGCAAGATCTATAGAAAAAGAAGTGATTAGTGGAGTGCCGCAAGGCACAGTACTAGGACCAATTCTATTCATTATAATGCTAAACAATATAAACTGTAACCTAGGAAGCTCTCTCCTGTCATTCGCAGATGATACCAGAATACTAAGACCAATTACAGAAAAAGAAGACTGTGTAGAGCTACAAAAAGATCTACAAACTATATATGCATGGGCAGATGCAAACAATATGGCCTTCAATGAAGACAAATTTGAACTAATTAAGTATGGACCAAATAAATACCTGAAAGAACAATTCAACTACACTGGACCCACAGGAAAAGATATTGCACAAACTGATCATGTCAGGGATCTAGGGATTATATTATCTGAAGATGCAACATTCAACAGGCACATTGACAAAGTAACCTCATCATGCAAACAACTAATAGGATATATACTGAGGACATTCAGAACTAGGGACAGTATGACCATGCTTACCCTGTGGAAATCACTTGTCCTTCCACGCATTGACTACTGCTCTCAATTATGGTTTCCCCACAAACAGAATGAATTGCAAAAAATTGAGGGCCTACAAAGAACCTTTACCTCGTATATTAAACAACCTGATGGGCAACAGGTGAGTAAAAACAAATTAAACTACTGGGATAGGCTTAGAGGCCTCAACCTTTATTCCATAGAGAGAAGGTTTGAGAGATACATCCTAATCTACACCTGGAAAATTCTAGAAGGGCTTTTAGTTGCCCCCAATACTGAACCAATTGTGCCCACCTTAACAAGAACTGGTAGAATGTGTAAAAAATATCACCTCCCACCAAACAGTCTGAGAAGGATTCAAACCCTTCAATATAATAGTATCTCTAGGCAGGGTTCTCGCCTGTTTAACTCCTTGCCTCAGTACCTTAGAGATATAAGTGCAGTCCCAGTAGATACTTTTAAAAAACACTTGGACATGTTTTTAGCCAACATACCCGACCAACCCACAGTGTCAGGGTATTCCTCTGCCAGACCAGCCCCCACAAATTCAATAGGGGACCAAATCGTATGGCAGGAGCAAGAGAAAAGAAGGGTGGCGACCCCGTCGTGGCCCCGCCTCAGGAGGCGCTGAGTGGACTTCGTGGGAGCAGCGCACCCTTGAGGCAGAAGCGCTTTAAGGTAAATTTAAGGTAAATACGCAGTGTCCTCCTTTTTGGAAATTTGGAAATGGCCACCCTATGTGTGAGCCAGTCTTGTATACTGTTTATGTATGTTTGTAGGTTATTTGTAGCGGTGTCGATGTTGTTGTGGGTGGATGTTAGAGTGATGTCATCTGCATATGATGATAAGGTAAGCTTGTTATCTATGGGTGTTGGAATGTCATGCACGTATAAGTTGAACAGTGGTGGTGAGAGAACAGAGCCTTGAGGGACCCCGTTGGGAAAAAACTTGTTTTTGGATGACTTGCCATTAAATGTGACATGTGAGTATCTTCCTGAAAGATAGTTGCTCAGCCACCTTTTGGTGTTATTGTGCATGTTTGTGTTGAGTATTTTGTTTATGAGAGGGAAGCGTGGAATAGCATCAAATGCTTTATTAATATCTATCGTTGCTAATAGTGTACGTTGAGCTGGTCGTCTGGAGTTGATGCCATCCATGATGTGCTGCGTGAGGTTAGTGAGTAATGTCGTGGTTGAGTGGTGAGGTCTGAATCCATGTTGAGTAGGCGATAGTGGTATGTGTGGGTTGGTGATTTTGGAAGGTGTGCATAGTAAAGTAATGGGTCTATAGGAAGCTGGTTCTGGTGGATTTTTGTTTGGTTTGAGTAGTGTAATAATTTTACCTTTTTTCCATGTTAGGAATAATACAGTGTTGGTATGAATATGTGCTGATGTTTGTGAGAGCTAGTATTCCCTGTGGGCCCAAGTGTTTAAGGTGTATGTTAGATATGTTGTCTGGTCCAGTAGCCTTCGAATTCTTAATGTTTTTAATGATCTTCGTGCTACTGGAGTTGACATGAGAAGCGTAATGTTTCAACAATTTTCTAGACATCTTTCCTCAGCGCGCGTTGAATAGGCCGTGCTGGACCGATAGCATCGCCACCTCGATCACCTGACTTAACCCCTTTGGATTTTTTTTCTATGGGAGTACGTTAGAACATTTGTGATTTGTGATAAACTCAGTAGTCAAAGAAATAGAGGTCACTGAATCCATTCCACATGAGTATTTTCCAAAGGTGGGCAGTTGCGGCGCAACTTGCGGCGCAACATTTTTGGTTGCGCTTGCGCTTGCGCCGCACATTTTTACAGAGAGTTGCGGAATTGTTTGCGGCGCAACTTATATATGCAGTTTCAAGATTAGCGCGCAACGCGCAACATTTAATATTACTTCTCTGTAAAAATAACCCAAGCGAATGTAACTTAAATATTTTTATCTGGCAACACTGCACTTCAATTGTGCAGGCGGAGGGGAGAGCCTACATGGGCGTCTTGGTGCCCACCTTGGTCCTCTGCCTCTCCAGTCTCAACAGGCACAAGCACAACGAAGAGTTGGCCGTCTGCCTCCCTCTGACAGAGGCCTTGACTGAGGGGTTGATGGGCAGGTTTGGCCATGTCTTTACAGACATGGACTGCCTCTTAGCTACTGCCTTCAACCCGCAGTTTAAGCTGTCAAGATGGCCAGAGCTGGTGCCAGGAAGAGACCCGGAGGAGTTGAGGAGGACGATCACCAGCAAAGTTGTGTCGTTGGTGGACAGGGCCAGGAAGGATGAAGAGTTCAGCAGCAGCAGCAGTGATGCGGAAGCGGCAGACAAAGGGGACTTCCTCGAGCAGCTGTACGACACAGGAGTAATCAGCAAACAGAAGAAGGAGAGCACAATGCTGGTGAACAGTTTCCTGGACCAGAGGCCGGAGAAAAATATCGCGAGGAACGTGTTCACTTGCAAGGAACTGACAGACCTCTTTGTGCAGTATAACACACCCATTCCCTCAAGTGCGGCTGTAGAACGTCTGTTCTCTTTGGGGAAGGATGTTCTGAAGCCAAAACGGGCTGGACTCTCCGATCCACACTTTGAGATGCTGGTGTTCATGAAGGGGAACCTGGCTCTTATGTAGTGATTTTTTTGCATTTATTATACAGGGTGTCCCAGAATTAACTATCTATTTCAATGAAATCGGACAAATTTAATAAAAACTGACATAATTTTGTGTTTATTACTAAATTATGATACAAAAACAAATAGATTTATAAATCATAAGTCAAAACTTTATTGAGAAGTTTCAACATGTGCACCGTCTGTATCTGCAAATTTCAAATCTATCCTCAGCGCTGCGAAACACATTTTGAAGCATTTCAGGTGTTATCTCCCGCACTGCCAACTGGATGCGTTCTTTAAGTTCAGCTAAACTATTGATCTTTTGGCGATAAACCTTTGTTTTTATGAAACCCCATGCAAAGAAATCCAGGGGTGTCAAATCCGGAGAAAGCGGAGGCCAAGGTCGAGGTCCTCCACGTCCAATCCACCGATTCGGAAGGCGTCTGTTGAGGTATTCTCGAACAATTAGAGTATAATGACATGGTGCTCCATCTTGTTGAAACACAACATTATCAAGAATGCCATCATCAAGAAGCTGTGGTTCGAGAAACTGCTGAAGCATATCAAGGTAGACGGTACCTGTTACAGTTGCTTCCGCAAAGAAGAATGGGCCATAAATTTTGGATTTGGTCATTCCAAGCCACACGTTAACTTTTGGAGAGTCTCTTTGCCATTCTATGACTTCAGACGGTCTTTCATTGGACCAGATACGACAGTTGTGTCGATTGACTTTACCACACGTGTGGAAAGTCGCCTCATCACTGAATAAGATGTTATCCAATAAACTTTCATTTTCGATTTGATCCACAATTTCTGCACACCTTGCTGCTCGATTTGGATAATCCTCTTCATTTAGGGCATGCAGTACTTGAATGTGATAAGCCTTTTTCATCAGTGTCGAACGCAAGATTCTATGAACTGTTGTCTTGGATATGTTGAGTCTTCGACCGGCCTCCCTAACCGAAGTTGTTGGTTCATCCTCAAACAATTGTCGTACCTGTTCGGTACTGTTACGTGCTGTCCTTGGGCGTCCTCTTCCCACCTCGTCGTGTACGGATCCAGTTCTTTTAAATTTGTTCACAAGTTCACGAATCGCTTTGTCTGTAGGACCGGTTGGTTCTGTGGAATCTTCTTGTAAATTTTTCTCTGATTTCATTACATTGCATTCCTTTGATACGGGATGTTACAACAAAGATGCGTTCTTGTGTATTCATTATTAATAGGGTTCTGAAAGAGAATGAAAATAAAACTATGAAAAACTATGAAAAAATTATGAAAATAAAATTATGAAAAAAATTTAGAAATTTATACATTTTTAACACATATTAAACATGATAAACATAAATAAAAGTGTGTTTTTAAATTTTTTTTCCGATTTCATTGAAATAGTTAATTCTGGGACACCCTGTATATTGTAATAAAATATTGATATTATCTTTTTCTGTATCAGATATATTTTGTTTAACTTGTAAAAAGGCTTTTTATTTTAATATTATTTTATTTATTTTTCAAAAGTTGCGCGTTGCGGTTGCGCTTGCGGCGCAACTTTTTGAAAAGGGTTGCGCTTGCGCGTGCGGCGCAACTATTTCAGCAGAGTTGCGGTTGCGGCTGCGGCGCTACAAAAATCGTTGCGCGTGCCCACCACTGGTATTTTCCTAATGCTCTAATGGAGTTCGAGCGTCAAATACACGTTGCAGTGACAAATAATGATCATCTTGCGAAAGTGTTTTAAACCTGGACAATTTGGAACGTAAACAACGATATATATTGTGATTAATAAGAAAAATGACCGATTACTTTTGCACCATTATTTCTTCGACATCCTATTCAACAATAAGAGTTAATATAAGCCAAGATATATTAAAGAAGAGTGTTTTTACATTATCTGATCACTTTTACGTTTATACTTTAAATAAAATGTGATTTTAACTTTGTTATAATGTTACTTAATGGGGACCGTGTTTCTTTATGACAGTGGTACGAGAGATTTCCAAAACATCTGCTTTGAATCTATGTAATAGATAGATAAATAGATAAAAGTGGTCGTTCACCTCAAAATGAAAAATCTGCAATGCATGACTCTTCTAGATTGCTCTATTATTTATTTAAATGCTAACTATTAATCTCAATTCAGGATTCGATCGAATAACCAAATTGTCTGATTTGACCCATCCATACAGAACAAGGGACAAACGGCCCCACCCATTCTTTAGTCTCTCACTTTAATTTTGTTATATATATATATATAATTTATATATATATATATATATATATATATATATATATAACAAAATTAAAGTTAATATATAATATATATATATATAATATATATATATATATATATATATATACAGGGTGGGCCGTAAGTTTCCATACATAGGAAAATTTAAATACGTGCGTCGGTATTTGGATCAGCAGTTTCCGGATGCTTGGATTGGTCGGCGTGGTCCTGTGGAGTGGCCTCCCAGATCCCCAGATCTCACCCCCTTGATTTCTATCTTTGGGGGCACTTGAAGGCCATGGTGTATCAGGAAAAGATACGAGACATAAATCATCTAAAGGAACGTATCACCAACGCCATTACAAGCATAACGTCAACTGTGCTAATGCGTGTTCATCAACAGTGGGGAACACGTATTGAAATGTGTTTTCAAAACAATGGCAACCATGTAGAGCATATTATATAAATAAAAATGGTTGTCCATAAAAAAATGTTTATTTTTCCTATGTATGGAAACTTACGGCCCACCCTGTATATATATATATATATATATATATATTATATATTATATATATATTATGCGGAAGATATTTAGGATTGCAGGAGCACAAATCTAAAAAAATAAAATAACACTTCTTTCTTTCTCTGTTCCCCGGCCCAATGGCGTAGCTTGGAGGGGGCAGGGGGGCGACTGCCACCCCTGATCAGAGAAATATCTGGTCGTCCGAAATCTAGGACCGACCGGTTGTAAAAAAAAGTTTGGCAAAAAGGGAGAGAGAGAAAGAGAGAGAGAGAGATATGCGGACAGACGTTTTCACGTGATCCATTTTTTAGAAATAAATCATTATTCCTTTTTATTACAAATTTATATTTCTGAATTTTGAGTTTTAGATCATGTAATTCGTTGTCCTGTCCAGTCGGAAATTTGTAGCCCTTTTGCTCCCTCCCTGCAAAAAGAGCACGCTACGCCACTGCCCCGGCCTAAAGCTAGAGGTTCCGGAGTATTGCTGTAAGGTCCCGGGGCGAAGTCCTGGAACCCCAGCGATTTTAATGTTTTTACATACAAAGTGAATGAATATTAAACTTGAAATGACATTTGGTACCTCACATTAACGTCTTCGTGCCCGCACACAACACACACATAGGGGTGAGAGAAAAGTCTTTAAGGATTTTACACATACAACTATTTAGTTAACAACATTATAGAGGTAAGTGTTCAAATGATGAAACAAACCAAACAAAAAGTCTATAAGAATTTTATTCATACAAATATTTTGTTAAACTGTAATTTAATCTTCAAAGAGTTCTCATCCGCAATAATACATTTGTGGATTCTCTCTGTGAAACTCTTCATTGTTCTTCTGACAATATCCAGTGGGATCCTTTTCAGTTCTTCATCTATTCTACGGCCAAGGGCATTCACATTTGGATAGATGAAACCACGAGTGTAGAGTTTGTCACGCAAATAAGCCCAAATCCAGATATCACGTGGAATTTAAATCAAGTGATCTGCCTGACCACTCGATATGACCTCGCTGTCCAAGCCTTCTTCCTTCAAGGTTGGTATCTAGAATGTCACGGGCAGCTGCAGAGTAATGTGGTGGCGCTCCATCATAGTGATAAAGCAAATTCCTGCTAACACCATTAGTAAACTGTAGCAAAACTTTGTCTCTCAATGCTTGGTAATAGCGTTTCCCATCCATCGTATCTCTCGATATATCAAAGGAAACGAGTCCTGAATAACCAATGCGCGCCCAAATTATTAGTGTAGCCGTTTTAACGGGTTTATCAATCGTATTTTGGGATTTTTTTCGCCCAGTAGTGAACGTTGTGTTTGTTTCCTTTACTCGTTAAACTGAAGACACATTCATCTGAAAATTTGATCTTTCCAAAGAAATTTGGATCACTGTTGAATTTTTGTCTCATTGTTTCAGCAAACTGCAGCCGTCTATCAGAATCATCGTCGTATATGAGCTGAGAGTAAATGGATTTGTAATCGTGCTACCCCTGTGATTTCAATATTTTTGCTACTAAAAATTTGGAAATACCCAATTCCTCTGCGACTTTTCTCGTTGAAGTTGTTGGATCGACTTGAAAACTGGCCAAGACATTTTCTTTGTCGTTGTCTCCCGTCGTCGTTATTGGCCTTTCGCTTCTTGGACGAGCTTTCACCACGCTCCCTGTTTCCAAAAGTTTGAGCTTCCTGCTTCCAGTATTGAAGAGTGGTTTCATTTGGTGGTGGTTTATTATATTTTTCTTGAAATAAACGCAAACTTTCTTCACAGTTATTGTAAAAAAAATATCCCACGATACAAGATCCACTTTCTTCTTCATTGCTGTATTCCATCCTTACTGACATGGCGCTGACTGGGGCTAGGGCCTTCTGTTCTAGCCTTGGGTCATTCCTGGCCTTGTATAGTTGCTTTGAAAAATATCGTATACACTGCAGTGATATCACTGGAATTTATTATTAACCAATTATTTGTATGTACAAAATCCTTAAAGACTTTTCTCCCACCCTGTATATGCCTTTTCCTTTAACCCAGGGGTTCCCAATTAGTTTTCAACGTTATCACATTCTGAAAAAGTTTCAAGTCCCCTGTGAAAAATGCTCTGTATGAATTGGCTCCCAATTAACCCATCCCTAACATCTCCAGTCTAACTGTAGAGTAGGTTAAGCCTAGCCTTGTAGGGGTCAGCCTAGAGATTCCGGAAATGGTCCAGAGCGGATAGAGTAAATTGAGGTTCACAGTAGGATTCCTCACCAAATTAGGTTATGGTAATTTACCGTAGCCTTTGTTAAACTACGAGTTGATGCTAGGTCTTAGTCTCTTAGACCACAATATAGGCCTAATTTAATTGGACCTAGTTTAATTGTTATCACTAAATTGGGGCTTAGAAATACAATTGTTCACTTACTGAGTGTTATTAGATAAGTCTTGGTCTTCTTAGTCAGACTTGATCTTCTTAATGGAGTCTTTCTTCTATTTGCTTAATTTAGTTGAGAGCACTAAAGCTGATTCTCTGTTCTTCCGTTTCAAGCCCCTTCGCTCACCATGCCGCTCTTCTTGAATGTCCTTTGTTCAAGCTTTTTCCTCCAGCTTCTTTTGTGTCTGTTGGTTGATTGGTAGTGTGTTTCAATACTACCAAGCACGCTCTATCACACAGTATATAGTAAATACTAGTGTGGAGATTAACTCTGGTCAGCAGCCAATTGGTTTCATCCACCCAGTCATTGACATCAAAGGAGTTTAATAATTGTTAGATTAACTACCTACATACTCAGTGGACCATTTTCGTTACCTCCCAACTCAGCAAACAACAACTGATTATTCTGATATCGCAAAGTGGCCCGAAAATACGCAGTCTATAACCGATTTGCTGGTAAGAATTG
Source organism: Bathynomus jamesi (assembly GCA_023014485.1). Taxonomy (NCBI): domain Eukaryota; kingdom Metazoa; phylum Arthropoda; class Malacostraca; order Isopoda; family Cirolanidae; genus Bathynomus; species Bathynomus jamesi. Next base: position 228,205 of record JAJOZX010003974.1, read on the forward strand.
GTCCCGTGCAAGTAATAGATCATGAATTTCCCATAACCATCCAAGCTGGTAGAAATAGAAAATTTAATGCGACAAACTATTATCGAACGCTATCAAACGGGGAAAAGTACAAACGCGATTGGCTTGTATATTTGAAATCTAAAGATGCCGTGTTTTGTTTCTGTTGTAAATTGTTTTCCAAAAAATTAATCGCACTGAATCATGACGGCGTTAACGAATGGAAAACGTAAATAATAGATTAAAAGTACATGAAACAAGTGTCGAACACTTGAGTTGTTTTAGAACATGGAATGATTTCATCAAACGACTGAATTACAATTCAACAATAGATTTAGTTCAGCAAAAGCAAATTGACGAAAATACCAAGCATTGGAGGAACGTTCTAGAACGTCTTTTTTCTATAATAAAATTACACGGTTCTCAAAATATTGCATTACGAGGAAATTCAGATCAATTATACAAGGACGACAATGGAAATTTTTTGAAAATCGTGGAGCTGTTTGCAATGTTTGATCCAGTAATGAAAGAACACGTAAGAAGAATTACAAATAAAGAAATTTACCAGCACTACTTGGGAAAAAACATACAAAATGAAATGATTCAAATATTGAGTAAAGCCGTTAAATAAAAAATTGTAAAACAATTGAAAGCTAACAAATATTATTCTCTAATTGTCGATTGTACTCCAGACCTCTCGCACACTGAATAGATGACATTAGTAGTACGTTTTGTTTCTATTGTGCCTACCCCAGATAAAGATGGAAATCATGTGAAAATCTGTGAGCATTTTTTGGGATTCGTCAATATCGACAATGGTACTGACGCTGGAATGACAAAGAAAATTCTAGAACTTTTACAAGAAAATGAAATATCGTTGTCTGATTTAACAGGACAAGGATATGACAATGGATCCAATATGCGAGACAAAGGGTGCAAAGCCGAATTTTAACATTATATCCACGAGCGTTTTTCGTTCCTTGTTCCTCACATACATTAAATTTGGTGGTCAACGATGCAGCCAGATGTTGCATAGAAGCTGTCACTTTTTTCGATATTGTACAACACCTTTACGTTTTTTCTCGTCGTCTACGCAACGATGGGATATACTTAGACAAAATGTAAAAGGCTTGACGTTAAAGGGACTTAGCGAAACCAGATGGGCCAGTCGCATAGATGCGTTGAGACCGATGAGACATCAACTTAAGGAAATTATACAGGCATTAAGCAGTTTTTGGGACGAACAAATTAATGTAACGTCAATAACAGCTGCAAGAAACAGATCGGAGGCGAGTGCTCTATTACAAAAAATTGGAAGTTTCAAGTTTATCTGCTGCCTGATTGCTTGAGCCAAATAAACATCACAAGCAAAGCCCTTCAAGAGGTCAATTTGAATATGTCGCAAGCCGTCTCCCTGCTTTCAAAATCACTCAAATACCTTAAAAATTACAGAACAGATGATAAATTTAAATGCGTTCTAGACGATGCAAAAAAGTTGGCAATCGAATTGGAAATTGAACCTGAATTTGAGCAAACAAGAATCCGCAGCCGAAAAATAATGCTTGATTGTGAACACAAAGATGAAGTTGGAACGACAGAGAAGGAAAATTTTAGTATCAACTTTCTCAACAACATTTAAGACAGCGCAATCCATTCATTGAAAGACGTTTGAGTTGATCGTAAAGCATAACGATCAATTCCAATTTCTATACAATTTGAATGCCACAGAAATGAGTGACAACGAGCTGCGTATGGATTTAGAAATTCTGCTTACAGATGGTGATCAGAAAGACATCTTCGGCATAGATTTATACGAAGAATTAAAATATTTGCGAAACCATTTTGAAGACAGTTATTCTCCAACGAAAATCTTGCAATTCATTTGCTCAAAAAATTTGTCGGCATCATTGCCAAATCTTTTTGTGGCGCTGAGAATTCTTGTAATATTGCCAGTATCACTGGCCAGCGCAGAACGGAGCTTTTCACAGATGAAATTAATCAAAACTTATCTCCGTTCCACGATGAAACAAGATCGGTTGGATGGGTTGGCAACCTTATCAATTGAACATGCCATCGCCAAGGATTTAGATCTGGATGAAATAATCCAAAGATTTGAAGCGGCTGAGGCCCGAAAAGTTAATCTTTGAAGCCGAAATTTTAACGAGTATGTATGTTATTAATGCTACTTGGTTAATGGTTATTGAATTCAAATTAATAAAATATATTTTTTATTTTAAGATTTTAATAAAATGTACTGAATTAAATAAACAATAAAATTATATAAAAAAATTTGTTATTTTTTAACTAAATAACCTTTATATAAAAAATGGGATGGGGGCGGGCGCCAAAGCAAAATTGGCTCAGGGCGCCACAACCCTTTGAGCCGGCTCTGCCTAACCCTAACCTAATCAAGCCTAAAGTAGCAAACTTGCCTAATTAGGTCTACAACCTAGGACCTAACTAGGAAACATTTACATTTAAGGAGTCCCATTCTTTCACAAGCTTAGAACTAAGTGCAACATACAAATTAACCACAATCAAACTTTTTCTTTCAAGGTTTCTGGTACTTATTGAACTAAATCTTGACATTAATTAAATACTCGGGGGGTTTAACTAAATTTAAAACTTGACTGTTTGTCTGATTACTCAATTTATTTGATCTCTTATCTCTGACAATTTCTTCTCACCTTATTATTTCATTAAAATCTTTAAGTAAACTATTTTGACTTAAACATGGACAATGATGAATTGCAACAATTAAAAAAAGAAGAAGCGTGGGAAGTTGGGTGCTGTTACTAAGTTCATCAACATTTTTAAGTTTTAACAATATTACACAACCAGAACCTGAAATGGTTGATGAACAACTTACAGACCTTTACTCTGATAATGAGCACCAGGTAATCTCAATTGAACAGCGCATAAAGAAACTACAGTCTCGTTTGAATGACTTAACACCAAAGAAACCTATTTCTTATTTTAATCAAAGTAGAGCTAACCTTCAACAAAATTTATGTCACATGCCAAATCCCGAGTCACAAGAATTTAGGGCTAAGTTATCCATTTTGCTAGTACCAACATTTGATAGGGACAGGGCACAATTCCCATCTTTCATTGAAAAATTTGAGAGTTCAATGGGTAGTAAACCTTATATTCCTCCTGTTGATAAGTTTATCTACTTAATTAGTTTCCTTAAAGGTCCAGTCTATAACATGATAGCCTATTTACAAGCTGTGGGTGATTCATATGAAGTAGCTATTGATCTCTTGAAACGTAATTACATTAATAAAAATGAGATTATACTTGAATTATCTCAACAAATTATTAATTTTGTGATATGGAAAATTTTTATTCAAAATAAGAAGCTATTATGAGACAACTGGTTAGCAATGAGATAGATGTTAAAGCTTCATCTTGGCTCATACAAGGCGCAGTTCTTGGTTGCCTCCCTTTGAGGATTAAAAATCTTTTAGTTCAAAACACAGGAGAAAATTATCCTAAGCTTGAAAACATCAGAAAACACTTTCCAAACAATATCATCAAATTACATAAGAAAAACATGTTTACAATTCATTAGCGAGATGCGTGTTAAAACGAATAATTACCCAACTAGCTACAGTCAGACAAAACTTGATACTGTAGTCTGTAGACTCAAATATGACCAACTATACCACATTAACACAAGGACATCTACATTACAGAACTTTAATGTAACTGCAACCTCAACTTAAACACCACATTGTAAATTTTGTGCAAATAATGAACACAGTAGTATCGGGTGTGGCAAATATTCAGACTTTAACTCAAGATCTAAAAGATGTGAACAGTTGAACCTATGTAAAGAGTGTACCGGCCAGGGACATTATAAGAAAGACTGTAAATCTAGATTAAAATTCAATTGTAAGTTTTGTAAAAGTCTAAGACATGTCACATCAATGTGTGATTCACTAGTGTCCAAACAACAATATTCAAACTCAAAAGATACCTCCTCCAAACAAAAATAATCAAGATAATGCCACTTTCATGGGGCATTCTGTTTGTTTAAACAACGTAGCAAAAAACATTAAGGTTCTTTTACCAGCTATTATTTTGGACTTAGTAAATGGTGAAGGTAGCACCACTCCAGTGAGATGTCTTATAGACTCTTGTTCTCAACAAACATTTGTCTCACAAAATTTAGTCAATAAATTGGGTTTGACACCAAACCCAAATGAACAAGTACTCTGTGATAGAGTGGGGCAGACACCCCAGTTAGGTTACTTAGGTTCTAGCAAACACTCAAAGGCACTTACCGGTGCGTTGAATTAGATATTCCTTTGGGAGCCTACCATTTGATTCTTGTGTCCCACAAACAGCCTACCTAACTCTCTCTTACATTACCAATTTAGAAGCTATAGACATTACCCCTAACTATACTTAAGGACGGACAACGTCCTACCCCATTTGTCACCTCAGAAACACCACCTAATTTCACTCAGCACCAACGATTAGGTCAGATAGGAAAAAACATCTCTAGGCTAGCCCAAAACAATACGAACAGCCGCGTTGGTTCGTTTATGCCTTGCTGTTGCCATTCAGCTTAGCTTTAGTGATATTTCCCCTTTAGTGACTTTTAGACTATATACATATATATATACACACGTTACCTCATACTCAATATCACATCCTTTGTTAAGGGTGACTCAAACAAAAATAGCTATAAGACAATTGACCTGGAATTACATTTAGGAAATGAACTAGAAAAAATTAAAACGGTTACTGTTCCAAAAGTAGGACAAAACAAAATGGTTGTACCCAAACCTGAACAAACTATTAATCATTTGAGGAAACAGTACAATATAGCTGATAGACATATCACAAACAACACAGTAGCTAACATTGAAATGTTAATGGGGGCAGATTATATTCATCTTATTCATAGGGGCATAGTGAAAATAGGTAATTGTATACTGTATAGCTTATCAGACACCATCAGGGATAGCCCCCTTGGGTGACCTATCCAGATACATCCTAAACCTAAACCAGAATAGTTCTTGACTAGCAAATACTATGTGCCTCAACTCAGTCCTACATAACACCTGTAAGAATAACATTTTGAATAATATTATAACAACTGAGAACATTAATTCATCACTATCAAATGAAACTCTAGATGAGGCAATTCAAACTTTAGGGCTGCTACAATCTGTGGGTATACATGAAATAAATCAAACTTCAGAAGACCAATTAATGGTAGAAAGATTTGAAGACACCATTCAGTGCAAAGACAATAGTTATTTTATTGAGTTACCTGGGAAAATACAGTAAATTGTCCAACTTTAAGAAACAATCTCAAAGTAGCTAAAGGACATTCATATAAAGTAATGAAAAAGCTGAAACAGGATAATAGAATTCACAGGAATGTCTTCAAAGAACAGTTACAGAAAGGTTTCATTGAAGAAGTAACAACTAACCCTTTAAACAAAGATGGTTGTTATTATTTAACCCACAGGGGTAGTTTATCGACAAGATGCCCCCCCAACAACACAACTAGAGTAGTTTATAACTGTAGCCTCAAAGACAGTGATAAACACAGTTTGAACGATTGCCTGATGGAGGGTCCTAATCTCATTTCTGACCTTGTGAAGATCTTACTCAGGTTCAGATTAGATACATAAATTACATATGCCTTATAAAGTGACATTTCAAAGGCATTTTTGAGAATAAATCTTAAAAATGAATATGGCAAGGATTAACTTAAGTTCTTATGGTTCAGGGATCCATTTGATTTGAATAAAGGATTCATAACCTATAGACTCAATGTTGTGTTGTTTGGAGCCAATTGCTCACCTAGCCTATTAACATTGATAATTAGACATCATTTGAACCACTAGACAGCCTAAAAGAACATTTTTACGTAGACAATCTAATACGCTCAACATCAACAAAATCTGAATTATCTGAGGTCTATGAAAGCTCTCAAAACATTATGAACAAGGCAGGGGCGTCGACTGTTCTAAAATAGTCAGGGGGACACTTCGCCTTCAAACAGCGAATCAAACTCTGAGTAGCTGTTGCGTGTAATATATCAATGTCGTAATTTGCCATTTACCCGTTTTTTGTATTTTTCTCATCATGTTGAAAAAAAACAATTGTATTTAATCATTTTATGTCTTTCTTTATTTAAACATTTCTTTTGCAGAAATAAGAAACGCAATACAAACTATGGACCTTTTCCAGTTTGTGTACCGTTTTTCATATAATTTATTTTTGCTGCTTTTCAGATAAACAACCAATTTGAACAACCAATTTGGAACACAAACACAAAGTTCATCTGAAATAAAAAGGGGGTACTTGTAGGTTCTTCTCCCCCCTCAACCAATTTTGACAGAATACTTTCGCTAAAACTAACGAAAATATCACGACTTAACCTAACCAATTACAAACATTACAAACATTTTTGTTTCTTGAAAACTATTTGGTGTTTCTTATAGAACCTTTGATGCTGATTCCAAATATGGTTTCAGAATTTTTCTATCACTCATAGTTTTCGAGAAAATAATATTTCCATTTACTCAGAGTTTTCCCAAAATATTAGTTAAAATTAAGTGTACTAATTTAATTTTACTTTCTTTTTTTTCCAGGTTAACTATATTTAATAGTATTTTTTGCATTAAAAAAATATAGCTATTTAAACAAACAGATTTTTAATAAAAAGAAAAAAAATTTCAAGTTTTGCTCAAATTTTAAAATTTTTCATAATAGAAAAAAATTGGTTTTTCATTCCAAAAAGTTTTCCGTGATTTCAATAATTTTCCGCCAGCATGAATCGAAACTGTATTAATCCCAGAGATACATTTTGCTACGTATGTGGAGAACTGACCATAATGGCACAGAGGAAGACGATGACCCCACTCGTGAAGAAGGCTTACGAACTTTATTTTGGATGTAAGGTAGGCGACCAAGACAAATCCTGGGCACCTCATATCTCATGCATTTCCTGTGCCGTCACTCTTAGGGGTTGGATTAAAGGTACCCGCAAATCTATGCCATTTGCCATACCAATGATTTGGAGAGAGCCCAAGGATCACCTAACGGATTGCTATTTTTGTATGACTAACGTTTCAGGATTCTCTGCCAAAAATAAACATAAAATTCAATACCCAAATCTTGCATCTGCCATGAGACCAGTATTACATGACGATGATAACCCAATTCCAACTCCCCCAAAGTCATGGACACTGGATGAAGAGTCTGAAGTTGAACCAATGGAAATTGATGACACTAAAGATACAGACTTTCAGCAACCTGAATCAAATAACGACGTATGATAACGCAGGTTATGCTGAATGATCTCGTGAGAGATTTGGACCTTCCGAAAAAGAAAGCGGAATTATTGGGCTCCAGGTTACGTGAATGGAATTTGCTGGCAAAAGATACAAGCATATCGGCATTCCGCACTCGCCAAAAAGATCTGATGCAGTATTTCTCCTCGTCAGGTGGTTTATGCTACTGTAATAATATAAATGGACTGCTGTTAGCTCTCGGTCATGAGCACAAATCTGAAGATTGGCGTTTATTTATTGACTCTTCGAAGCTAAGCCTCAAGGTTGTACTACTTCACAATGGAAATAAATACCCTTCCATTCCTGTAGGGCACGCTGTCCACATGAAGGAATCTTACGAAAATATGAAACTCATCCTTCAGCAGATTAATTATGACCAGTTTCGTTGGTATATATGTGGGGATTTAAAAGTCGTCGCGCTTCTTCTGGGAATGCAGCTCGGTTATACGAAGTTCTGCTGCTTCCTTTGTGAATGGGACAGCAGAGCCAGAGATTCGCATTATTTTGTAAATGATTGGCCACCTCGTCAAAAATGTATCCCAGGACTGAAGAATGTGTCTCATGAACCCTTAGTTGACCCCAAGAAAATATACTTACCGCCACTTCACATCAAACTTGGCATCATGAAAAATTTTGTCAAAGCAATGAACAAGGAAGATGAGGCATTCAAATATTTGAAGAAAAAGTTTTCACGACTTAGCGATGCAAAGATAAAAGAAGGGATCTTTGTTGGCCCCCAAATCAGAGAGCTCATGAAAGATCAAAAGTTTCATGATACCTTGAGAGGAAAAGAAAAAGTGGCATGGGAGGCCACGAAGAATGTTGTCACAAATTTTCTAGGGAACATCAAAGCCTCTAACTATGAAAAAATAGTGCAGGGCATGATTGAAGCATATAGGTTATTGGGATGTAATATGTCACTAAAAATCCATTTCTTGCACTCCCATTTAGATTTCTTCCCTGAAAACCTCGGCGACGTAAGCGATGAGCATGGAGAAAGGTTCCACCAAGATATAGCTACTATGGAGAAACGCTACCAAGGGAGGTGGGATCCGGCAATGTTAGTTGATTACTGCTGGACATTGATGCGAGAAGCTCCTAATGAAAACTACAAGAGAAAATCAGTGACAAAGAAGTTTTAAGAAGAATATTTTAAATGCCAATCTGCCTCTAATATAACACAGGTCAACAAAAAAACTTTTTTTTTTCGTTGCCAAGGAAATTCGTACGAATTTAGGGTATTTTGGGGTTGCTGAATTCCAAAATGAAAGTAGTTTTTCCGCTTTGGCTCTAGTTCTTGAGATAATGAATACCCTCAATTAATAGGAAACGTAACCATAACGCGTGCATATGGGAAACTACCGGAACATTCTAGATGGTGAGACCGAATAAAATGCCATTATGTATTTCATGTGTTTACTTTTGTATGATTTGAGACAATTTCAATGCGATTTGTAAGTAGGCTCCGCCTGAACATTAAATTTTTTGCATTTTTACGTGTTTCAATGGGGTACCAATTATCTCATAAATTAGAGCCAATCTAGCAAAACCGATGTCATATTCGGAATCAGCACCACAAAGTTACCCAAAATCACTCTAATATGATTGGCAATAAAATGAGTGTTGACCAGTGTAATTTTTATGAAGTATTTTTACTAACTTCTATACACTTTTTGAATAAATATTAAAATACAAATTTCTCAGTAACCTTGGGTGATAGGGAAATTCTACGGCTATATTCTGAATCAGCGGAAAAATCCTATAAGACCGACCTGTTCACGTCCAAGAAACAACAAAAAAGTTAAAATTTGTTCCCCAGTGAATTATCAAGGGCGTACAGTTCATCTATTATTAATTATAACATTGTTTGTTTCTGGAATAGTATTTACTAATAGATCAACTATACGCCCTTGATAATTGGTTAGGTTAAGTCGTGATATTTTCGTTAGTTTTAACGAAAATATTCTGTCAAAATATATGAAAAACGGTACACAAACTGGAAAAGGTCCCAAACTATTTATAATATTTAACCTTTCATGTAACATAATATCACACATGTTTAAACAAAATAAATCTTTCATTACCTGTAGACAACAGAGGTCAATGTACATAAACTGATAACAAAATATGTTCGTGAAATATAAAACAAATAAACTGCACTTTGATCACACTTTGATATTGAAAATGATACGTAACAAAACCGTTTATTTAACATATTTCAGTTTCGCGTACTTAATGACCAAGAACACACAAATGCTACATGCAGTTATTAAAATGCAAATCGACTGCTAAATTCCATGATAAATATACACTGGTGTTCATGACAATAATTTACAATATTGCTATTACATTTGCATATACATATGATACGACATATAACGTCTTATTAGGTGCCATTAATACTTAGCATTTATAGCAATTCATCCACGAAAGTGGGGGGGGGGGGGGGGGGACAATTGGTAGGTTGTCCCCCCTTTGTAAAAAGTGGGGGAGACATGTCCCCTGCGTTCCCCCCGCAATCGACGCCTATGGAACAAGGTAACTATGGAAAACTGATACGTGTGGGTAGTTGGGAGGTAACGAAAATGGTCCACTGAGTAGGTAGGGAGTTAATCTAACAATTATTAAACTCCTTTTATGTCAATGACTGTGTGGATGAAACCAATTGGTTACTCACCAGAGTTATTCTCCACATTAGTATTTATATTCTATGTGATAGAGTGTGCTTGGTAGTATTGAAATACTACCAATCAACCAACAAACAAAAAAGATGCTGGGGAAAAAAACCGAAAACAAAGGACATGCGTGAAGAGCGGCATGGCGAGCGAAGGGGCTTGAAAACGTAACATCACCACCAGCAAGTGCGCTCAACTAAATTAAGTAACTAGAAGAAAGACTCCAAGAAGAAGATCAAGCCTGACTAAGGAGACCAGGACTTATCTAATAACACTCAGTAAGTGAACAATTGTATTTCTAAGCCCCAGTTTAGTAATAACATTTAAACTAGTCCAGTTAAATTAGGCCTATATTGTGGTCTAAGACCTAGGATCAACTCATAGTTTAACAAAGGCTAAGGTAAATTACCATAACCTAATTTGGTGAGGAATCCTACTGTGGACGTTAATTTATTCTCCCCGCTCTGGACCATTTCCGGAATCTCTAGGCTGACCCCTAGTACAAGGCTAGGCTTAACCTACTTTACAGTTAGACTGGAGATGTTAGGGGTGGGTTAATTGGGGACCAATTCATACAGAGCATTTTTCACAGTAACTTTGAACTTAGAGAGTGGATTTCAAATGATGATGATTTAAACAAAAAGATTGTAAAGGACAATAAAGGTCTTACTGAACCATCAGACAGAGTTAAAAACTTTAGGTAGGAACTGGTATTTGGATGTAACTTCTAACAATCATGATTCAATCTGCACTAAAAGTTGTAAACTTGATGAGAAAGTTAACACTAAAAGACACATATTATCAGAGGCTTCCAAAGTTTTTGATCCCATGGGTTTATTCCTGCCTTCAGCAATAAGATCAAAGATTCTCCTCCAAGAACTTTGGAAGAAAAATGTTGGATGGGGTGATCCAATAACAACTTGGAAGAAGTTAGCTACTGATTTAACAAAAGTGCAGAACATTAAAATACCAAGGTGCTGTGGGTTTAGGGATATACCCCAGATACTTCATGTGTTTGCTGATGCAAGCACACAGACTTATGGGTGCTGTGCGTACCTTGTAAGTCGTACAGAAAGTCATCTAATTTATGCAAAGGGGAAAGTTGCACTTCTCAAACCTACCCGAACCATACTTCAATTGGAACTATTGGCTGCTGCGTTAGCTATTAAGATCATTTCATTTCTTAAGGATGCTTACCATGATGTAAACATAACTGATATCCACATCTGGCTCGACAGTCAGATTTGTCTTGCCTGGATAAGGAATGATAGCATTAATAGTAAGAACATCTTTGTAAGAAATAGGCTAAAGCTAATGAAAGCCTACAAGTCAACTTTCACTATGTTCCAACTAAACAAAATCCAGCAGACTTTCTAACCAGAGGTTTATCCTACAAGTTGTTGAGGTCAAACAAAGCTTGCTTCATGGGATCTAAGTGGCTCTGTAATACAGACCAATGGCCTGTGGAACAAGTTAACCTGACATTAAATTTAACCTTTTCAAATGAAAAGGTTGAACCAATCACTAATTATGAAGATTATTCTGACTTCAACAAACTTGTCAGGGTCACAGCCTACTGTTTGAGGTTTGCTCACAACTGTTTAACTACAAATAACAAACAGCTGAATAAGGACAATCGCAATTATTCAGAGGTTGCAACCAAGTACTGGATAGGGCATGCACAACAAAAGAGTACAATAAAGAGTTAGAATTCTTGATTAATGGGAAACAAACAAAAGAACCTGTACCATCAGTAGTTGTGGATCTAAACTTGTTCAGAGATGAGGAAGGTCTTCTGAGGTGTAAAGTGAGACTGACAAATCAAAACTGTCTTACAAAAGCAAACACCCAATCCTTTTACCTAAATTAGCTATCTGACAACATTAATCATCAGACAAACACACAATGATGTACATATGAGGGCACCACAGATACTAACCGCATTAAGAAAAACTTATTGGATACCCAAGGGAAGGATCACTGTTAAAATAGTCTTCAATGAGTGTGTCACATGTAGACGTATTCATGCTAAGCCCTATAGGAAACTGTAATAACGTGGGGGGGGGGGGTGTTAGACCCCGTTAGGTATTAGGTTATTAAATAGACAGTAAAGGTACTTATAGGTGCTTTGATTTAGATCTTCTTTAGGGCCTATCATAGTTATCAGCGTCCCACAACAACCTACTTAGTTTTCTAACTTTGCTAATTTAGAAGCCATAGACATTACCCCTAACTGATATAATAATTAGACAACTTCAATTGCTTTTCTTATCACTTTAGAAACATCACCAAATTAAATTTAGCACCAACGATTTACTCAGATACAAAAACACATGCTGGTTTAGCCAGCCCATTGACCAAACAGACCGCGTTCCGCTGTTTATCTTTTTGTGTTGCCATTCAGCTTTCTTTTAGTGACTTTTCCCTTTAATGACTTTTAGACTATATACATACATATATATACACACACACACACACACGTCATCTCACTCCTCCCTTACAAGTTGAGTATGTCAGGGGGGTGAGAGACCCTAGACGACCTGCGGAGCGGGGTTGATGTAGTAGGAATAGGTGCAACCTGCATAGGTGGGCGAATTGAACCATTTTCAGGAGGATCCGGTCTCCCTTCCGGAAGACGCTGGTCATCCTGCAATTCACGTTCCCATATCTGGTCCTGATGGCGTTTAATAGAACGACCATCTTCTAATCTTCTAGTTGGCACTTGATAGAAACAGGGCTCGTTCTCAACTGCACCGTTGCAGGAACCCATTTTGGTCCAGCCACATAATTGCGAATCATAATTGGATCATTAGGTTGCGCTTCAATAACTCTCCTTTTTTTAGTGTCATGATACAACTTCTGTTTTTCCTGATGGCGTAAAAATCGTTGTTGTTGCGTTTCGTTTGGGCGTAACAGATCGAAAACTGAACGAATTCCGCAGCCAATCATGAGTTTAGAAGGAGACACCCCCGTCGTTGTGTGAGGTGTTAATCGATATTTAAACAAAAATTTATCCAACACCACTTGCATTTCCTCCCCATGAGAATGACACAAGGCCGACTTGAAAGTACGGACCATGTTTTCTGCGAGACCGTTAGTACACAGATGAAAAACACTAGACCGGACATATCTAATGCCATTTAAGTGGACAAAAGAACGAAATTCCTCACTGGTAAAACAAGTACCATTGTCGGAAACCAGAACTACGGGTAAACCCCATCGAGCGAAACACGAACGGAGTAAGCGAATAGTAACACCCGAAGTCGTGGAAGTGGTTGCAAAAATTTCCACCCACTTAGAGTAGGTGTCCACAATGACTAGGAAATAAATATTATTTATAGGACCTGCATAGTCAACATGGATCCTATGCCAAGGTATAGTAGGCCATTCCCACGGATGAAGTGGACTTTTCCTTGGGAGATCTCTGTTCTCTAGGCAGTTTTGACAGGAGAGAACCAATGATTCGAGTTCTCCATCTAAACCGGGCCACCAGAAATAAGCTCTCGTCAGCTCTTTCGTTTTTGTTGCACCCATGTGTTCAGCGTGAAGTTCCTTCACTAAATTCAACCTGCCTTCAATCGGAATTATCACTCTGTGACCCCATAAGAGACAGCCATTTTGGATTGAGAGTCCAGACTGACGTTGATAAAAAGGCTGTAATTCACTCTCAACCTTAGTAGGCCAACCAACTGAGCAGTAATGGATGACCCTAGACACTGACAGAATAGGGTCTGATTTTGTCCACTGCTCTATCTGTACTGCAGTTACTGGAGTGGAGTCCAAAAACTCCACCAAGTGAACCCATTCTGTATGTATAGGTACACATTCACTTGGATTTTCTAAAGGCAACCTACTTAGAGCATCAGCCGTACCTAGAAGTTTGCCTGACCGATGTACTAAGTCGAATTTATAGGTTTGTAGAATCAGTGCCCATCGTTGAATCCTACGTGAAGCCATAACTGGAATATTTTTAGTTGGTGAAAATAAACCAAAAAGAGGCTTATGGTCAGTAATTAGTTTAAATTCATGACCCCCAGAGATAGAAATTAAATTTCTTTACTGCAAATACTAAAGCTAAGGCTTCACGTTCAAGTTGTGCATATCGCCTTTCAGTCTCAGTTAGTGTTCTAGAAGCAAAACAGATAGGCCTATCTACACCATTGTTGTGGTGAGATAACACTGCCCCAATTCCATAAGAACTGCTATCCGCTGAAACTACGAGAGGAAGTTTAGGATCATAATGCACTAGGAGAGTGGACTTTAGTAGTACGTCCTTTGAAGCCTCAAATGCTTCCTTTTGGGTTTTCTCCCATCTCCACTGTTCCCCAGATCGTAATAACTTATTTAGGGGTTCAAGGAAAGTCGATGCATTAGGCAAAAATTTCCTATAAAAGTTTAGACCTAAATAAGCTTGTAATTGTATTATGTTTTGTGAAGGTGGTGCATTTTTTATTGCTTCTAGTTTATCCACCGTTAGATGAATACCTGAGGCATCTATGCGGAACTCCAAATATGAAACCTCATTAGTTACCCAAGAACACTTTTTTTTTTAGCTTAAGTCCGGCATCCCGGAGTCTTTTTAGAACTGTTGTTAATCTAGTTAGGTGTTCTTTTTTAGATGAACCTGAAATGAGGACATCATCTAGAAAACAAAGTACACCCGGAATGTGACCTAGAACTTGGTCCATTGTTCTCTGAAAAATACCCGGAGCCGATGCTATTCCATGGCATAGCCTATTGTACCTATATAGGCCTCGGTGCGTATTTATGATAGTTAGCTCTTTAGAATGTTTATCTAAACTTAGTTGAGCATAGGCTTGGGACATATCTAGTTTTGTGAAATATTTACCCCCAGCAAGAGAGCTAAATAACTCATCAGGCTTGGGTATAGGGTAGTAATCTAGAAGAACTGCTCTATTTGCTGTTAAACGGTAATCCCCACATAACCGCACTGACTTGTCAGGTTTTATAACAGAACTACCGGGGCAGCCCACTTAGCGTGTGTGACTGGTTCGATAATTTTATCTATGAGCAGCCTATCAATTTCTAAATCTACCTTCTTCCGCAGTGCATGTGTAATTTGAACGAGCCTTACAAAATTTTGGAGTTATATTAGGGTCTACCTCTATACAGACCTGATGGTCTTTTAGTTTGCCTACTTCAGGGCCAAAAAGAGAAGAAAACTCCATTAACAATGAGTCTATGTCAGATGGATATGCAAGTGTATGCACATCTGTCCGATCCTTTGGCAAAATTTTGTCAATAGGCAATTTCAAAGCATCAATCCAATCACGGTCTAGTCGAGTAGGCTCTTGCTCATCCACCACTAAAAGAGTTGGGATGAGACAAATTTTTCTTGTTGAGTGTATTTTTGAAAGTTTTGTCAAAAACTGTTTTAGACATGACATTTCGAGCAGCACCTGTATCTAGTTCTAGACGAACTGTAATTCCATTTAGGCCTACATCTACAATATATGGACCTGTATTGTTATAGTTAAGTAACTGAATATTAGTGGTTTTTAGCTATTTAGAAGTTTTCATAGCGTGCCGGCTTAATTTAAACTTGTGACGGTTATAAACGTTAACTACTTTAACTTGCGCGATGCCGTCGCAGAAAGCGTCGTGTGCTAGGTGTGCGATTAATCGGTGGTATACGGATTTTAAAGATTACAACTGCGGTCCTATGGCGATTACCGAGAGATCGGTTTTTTTTTTTGCGAGTTAAGCGAAGAGATAGTTGATTTAAAACGTAGTGTACGCGAGGTGACTGAAAGACTTGCAACGCTTGATGAGGGCAGGGGTAGGCTTACAGTTGTTGAAGGCCGAACCTATACTAATGTTGAAGACGGTAAATTGAATTGTGAGGTTAGGAACCTAGTTTCTAGTATAGGTAGCTTATCGGGAAGGTTAGACAGAGTTGAGGACGGGGTTAAGGTTGGTCCGGGATTAGTAGACGGGGAGGGATTTAGAGTAGTTAAGGGTGGAGCTAAGCCACGTACGTTAGGTGATAGGAATCCTCCCCCCTATTGAGGTTTCGAACCCTTTCGCCCAGTTGGATAGGGATGTGAACGAGTGGGAAACGATTTTAATTGGGGACTCCTTAGTGCGTCATATGGATAAGGAGTTCGTTGAACGGAATCCAACCAAGAGGAAGAGGGTCTGTCTACCAGGGGCCAGGATTGACAGAATTAGAGACGAAATAGATAGGATTGATGTTGCCTCCCGTCACTCGATGGTAGGGGGCAACGACTCGTATAGGCCCGATACGAGAGTGCTTGACCTTTTGGAAGAGATATAGGGGGTTAATTATGTCCCTGAAGGCAAAGTCAGATAGGTCTTTAGTTCTAGGTATTACCCCTGGGCACGGTTTAAATTTTAGGATTACGTCAAAAACAATATTTTTGAACACTAAACTACAAGAGATTTGTGCTCAGGAAAATGTACCCTTCGTAAAGCTGGGGTCAGAATTTAGTGATCCTAGCCTTTTTATAAAAGATGGGGGTACATTTCAATGAAATAGGGAATGCAAGGCTAGATAGGTTAATCGATGAGAACGTTCGAAAGCTGTATAGGTCGAAGCCCTCTTTAAACGTTGTGTGTCCGGGAAACGCCGGCCCGACGTGAAAAATAGTTTAAAACGCCGATCCGTCATAAAAAATAATTTAAACGTCTTGCGTAGTATTAGAAATAAATTGAACGAATTTAAGGTGATAATTTATTCCGGGAACTACGATATAGTTGCTATAACCGAAACGTGGTTAAATATTGTAACTCGGGACTTGTTGGGGGAACTTGATATAGCGGGTTTTAAACTTTTTACTAATGATAGGTTACACAGGATTGTGGCGGCGCTTTGTTGTACATTCATAATTCCCTTAGGACTATCGAGGTTAAGATAGATTTTCCGGCAGCAATTAATGCGATATACGTTGAAGTTAGGGCGCGTAGTATTAATTTCGTTGTTGTTTATAGACCTCCCATTCAACCCCTCGATACCGATACTAGATTTTACACACTTCTTAGTAACTTTATTAATAATCGGGATAGTATAGTTGTCGGAGACTTTAACTGCCCTAACGTTAATTACGAGACCTTTACTGGTAATGATGAGGGTTTGATACTGATTGAGTTCATGGAAGATAATTTTTTACGACAGATGGTTACCGAACCAACGCGCGGTGACAATATTTTAGACGTGGTGATGACGAACGACGAAAATATAGTCGAAGGTTTAGAAGTAGGTGAGAGTTTGGGATGTAGTGATCACCAAATTATTAGGTTTAAGCTACTGATAGAAAACAGGGATCTTTTCCGTTTTGGGGGCTAGCAGCGAATTTTAATGAAAATCGGTATATTAATGTAGTTTTGGTCACTGATTTAAAAAATAACTTTCGTTTTTGGAGAAATGAAAAACGAACTTGTTAGGGCACTTGAAGTAATTAATGTTTTTTAACGAAAATATCATGACTTAACCTAACCAATCGTCAAGGGCGTACAGTTGACCTAACCGGACATTGAATTGACCTAACCGGGCATTCACTTGCCCTAAATGGGCATTCAATTAACCTTAGTTATTTAAGTGGTGATAATTCTTGATTTTTTTCTGCTACTTTTACAGATCTGCCGGGATCCTTCAAAAAACGTATTCTTCGTTAGGGATAATTTAAAGTTGCACTTTTTACCGTTTGACCGACGCTTTTGGCAGCGAAAGAACTGGGTATTTTTATCAAAATAACAAACTTTCCCACACTTAGAGCACTTTTCATAAACAGTAGCAATTTGTGACTCTGGTTAAATTTAACACAATCTTCTGTAACTAGTTTAAGCTAGTTAAAACACACATTAATTATTTAAAGTGCTCGAACATGTTTGTTTTTCATTTCTCCAAAAAAAAATAAAGTTATTTTTGAAATCAATGACCAAAACTACATTAGTATACCGATTTTCATTAAAATTCGCTGCTCGCCCTCAAACGGAAAAGATCCGAAAACAGTAAGGATAGTAACGTAATAGAAGTCCCTAATTTTCGTAGGGCTAATTTTGATAGTTTTGCGGATAGGATGAGAGTAGTGGACTGGGATAATTTATTTATGGGTAATGACGCAAATTTTCATTGGGAGACGTTTAAAGAGTTTATTGAATATCGAAAGGGAGTTTATTCCGCATAGGCCCAAACGCGCTAGTAATCGTGGTAGGCCCAAGTGCTGGACTAGGGAAATAGGTGAGTTCATAAACGAGCGTAACAGAGTGTATGGACTTAATAAGCGCAATTGCACAGTAGCTAACTTTAGTAGATATATCGAGCTTAGACGTCAGGTTAAAAGATCTGTTAGGAATGCTAAGCGTAATTTTGAGATACTTGTAGCTGCGGATAGTAAACATAATCCGAAAAAGTTTTTTGATTACGTCAATAATCGTAAGCCGGTAAAAGATAACATAGGCCCTCTAGTGTACGCTAACGGCGCTTTGGCTTCCGACGCTCAGGCGATGGCGGGTATTTTTAACAACTTTTTTGCGACAATTTTTACCTAGAAGACGTAAATAATGTCCCCGACGTGGACGATATCGTTCCATTTAGTAGTGGGACTATTTTGAATGAAATAAATATTTACGAGGGTGAGATTGCGTATTATATGGATAAGCTAAAAGTTAGCAAGGCTCCAGGCACTGACGCGCTTTATTCTAGACACTTGAAAAGATTTGAAAGACGTTATCGTAGGCTTCTTAACAAAAATTTTTAATAAGTCACTGGAAGCGAGGATTATTCCTGAAGACTTCAAATTAGCTAACGTTACGCCCATTTTTAAAAAAGGCGATCGCACAGAAGCCAGCAATTATAGGCCTATTAGCTTAACGTCAATTGTCGGTAAACTTTTGGAATCTGTAGTTAGGGATTGTATCGTCGATCACTTAGAAAGTCGCGATTTGATTAATAGTAGTCAGCATGGGTTTCAACGCCATAAATCTTGTTTAACTAATTTGTTAAAGTTTTACAACGAAATAGTTTGCGAATACGATACAGTTCCGCATAAGATTAATTGCGAAGGTTAAAGCGCACAGTATACACGGTCAGGTAACTAACTGGTTAGAGGAATGGCTTCGTGCCAGGAAACAGAGGGTCGTTGTTAATGGTAGGGAATTGGGGTGGTTGGATGTAGGTACCGGTGTCCCTCATGGTTCAGTGTTAGGCCATTGCTATTCATAATCTACATTAACGACATAGATGTAGGCTTGACCAGTAACGTTGTCAAAATTCGCGGACGATACTAAAATAGGCGGTAAAGTTCTTAACGTGGATGATAGAAATAGGCTCCAAGACGATGTAAATAGGATTATGGAGTGGACGGATAAGTGGCAGATGCAATTTAACGTAGACAAATGTAAAATTTTGCATATATGTTTTCTTGTAACAACATTACACGTACACGATGGATGATAGACAGTTAGCGATCGTTGACAAGGAAGTAGATTTAGGGGTACGCGTATCTAAGGATTTGAAAGTTAGGAACCAGTGCCTGGAATCTTGCGCAAAAGCTAATAGGATGTTAGGCTTCATAGCGCGTAATTTCGAATTTAAATCGAAGAATATTCTATTGCCCCTTTACAAGTCCCTAGTCAGGCCTCACTTAGAATATGCCGTTCAGTTTTGGTGCCCGTATTTGCGTAAGGATATTGATAGGTTGGAAAGGGTTCAGCGACGCGCCACTAAACTAATCCCGTCACTACGCAACAAGTTTTACGAAGATAGGATTAAAAAGTTAGACTTGCATTCACTCGAAACTAGGAGATTAAGGGGGGAGCTTATTGAAGTTTTCAAAATCGTTAATAAAATCGATAACATAAATTTTAACAAATTGTTCACTTTCGATAACAGCAATACTCGTAATAACGGATTTAAGTTGCGTGGCAGACGTTTCATTACTAATATCGCTAAAAACTTCTTTACGTTTAAAGTAATTGATAAATGGAATAATCTTCCCGCGTCCGCCGTGACTCTACCAGCGTTAATATGTTTAAAAACCGTTTTAGATAGGCATTTTAAAAATATTAACGCGTCGTTTAAAATAATAAAACAATTAGCAACAGGAGCTCTGGGGTAATGGTCGAGGATGAGTCTGTTGACGATTAATGCCAGCTTGTGACATGTCAGCGTGTGATATGCCAGCAACCAAAATTATATTAAAAAAAAAAAAATTAGACTGACACGAACTTAGATGGAGCTCGTAGCGTAAACTACTCCACTTTTGTTATACTCTTCATACTTTTTTGTTCTTTCTTATCCTCTCTTAACTTGCATGTCTTTAGTTTGCATGGTATGACAGTGTTTGAGTTAAGACTGTGTTTGCATGATTTGTAAGCGTTCATACTTTACTTCTTTTCATCTTTCACCCCCTTTCCTATTCTCTCGACATTTTTCCGAATTGTCGGCAGTGGCACGGCGGATGATGATGGCGAGTCTTCTCTTTTTTACTGAATGAATATTAACCCACGAATGATAGGTTTTGTTATTTACTTAACCCTTTATTCTCTCCTTTTAACCCCCTACTCTCTTCTTTCTCTCGGGCTAACCTTAGAGTGGATCTTAGGGTCTTTTTTAGCCTTAGTTTCTGTAGATTACCAATAGAAATGTTTAATTAGAATTTTCACCCCTTGTTTCTTTGAAAAACAAACTTTAGCTATGTGGCCTATTTTACTACAGTTGCGGCAAATGCTTCTTTAAAAGGACAAGTCCTCCTCCTTCCAGTGATGTTTCCACACCCAGTACATGGTTTGGAGGGCTTTTCCTCCTGTTTAGCGGTCGAATTAGTAGGTTTAGTAGTATTTGTCGCATACCTTTTATTTGTTTGTCTCGTAGGCTCATTAGGTCTTCCAGGCCTAGAAGATTTAAAACTATTTACGTGTTGGGCCTTAATACTGTGACTGCCAAAAGCTCTAACTCTTTAGCGGCTGCTTCCCTAGCCGCAGCTATTTCTACAGCTTGACTAAAAGTTAGGTCCTGTATAGCTAATAGGGCTCTCTAGGTAGACTTCTCTTTGAGACCTATTACAAACCTATCTCTTAGCATTTCGTCTAATTTGTCCCCAAATTTACAAGTACGGCTATAGGCTTTTATACCTGCAATAAACTCTGCAATGCCTTCATTCGCAGTCTGATGCCTCGAAAAAAATTTGAAACGTTCATAAATGAGAACTACTCGGGGTTTGTAGTGATTGGTTAGGGCCTGTACCAATTCACTATAGGTGCACGTTTCCGGTGCTTTAGGAGCAACAGGTCCATAACTAAGCCAAACGTTTTAGGGCCTATTATAGTTAGGAAGGTAGGTACTTTCTTAGCATCCAGAATGGAATTTGCCTCTAGAAATAACCTCACCCTAGTGGCATAAGCTTCGAAGTCCTCCCCAGAGTCTTCGTAGGGGCTTATATGGCCAATCACCGACATGCTACAACCAAAACCGACTTAGGCCAAATAACGTGAAGTAGGTTAGGTAGGGTTTAAATTTGATTTAGTTACTCCCCAGTTAGGGCTGAATAGGAAATTGTAATAGGGTTAGGGCTGAGTAGGGATTAGTATTAGAGTTAGGGCTGAGTAGGAATTAGTATTAGAGTTAGGCCGGCGTGACCTGAGCTATAGTACGGTAGCTTACCAACACAGGTCAACCAAATCGAACGACCCACACTAGGGTAAGCTATGATACATCCAATTTTCCAAACAACCAAATAAATCCCATCCTCGTCGCCAAATGTAATAACGTTGGGGGGGGGTGTTAGACCCCGTTAGGTATTAGGTTATTAAGTAGACAATAATGGTACTTACAGGTGCTTTGATTTAGATCTTCTTTAGGGCCTACCATAGGTGTCAGCGTCCCACAACAACCTACTTAGTTTTCTAATTTTACTAATTTAGAAACTCTAGACATTACCCCTAACTGATTTAATAATTAGACTACTTCAACTGCTTTCCTTAGCCACTTTAGAAACATCACCAAATTAAACTTGCACTAACGATTTAGTCAGATACAAAAACACATGCTGATTTAGCCAGACCATTGACCAAACAGACCGCGTTCCGCAGTTTATTTTTTTGTGTTGCCATTCACCTTTCTTTTAGTGACTTTTCCCTTTTGTGACTTTTAGACTATATACATATATATACAACACGTCACCTCAGAAACCAAATCCTCCTGCTTTGCTAGAGGAGAGAGTTACTCTCAACAGACCCTTTGAAACTGTAGGCATTGCCTATACAAGAGCATTGACTGTAGTAGGGGTGGTTGACACTGAACAAAAAATGTACATTGTACTATTTACATGTGTTAACCCCTCCGTCTATGGCCTTGGGCGGTTCGAGGTTGACGGGGGTTCTGGTTAGGTGGCAGCAACGGATTTGTTACATTGGAGTAGCTGGTACCGCATAGGAAATCGCAGTAGTTTCTCTTATACTACTCTCCGATTTCTTCTTGTAGGGGGTCGGAGGATTTTGTGAAGCTTATTAAATTCTCTAAGGGTTCCCCGATTCTTCTTGTAGCGTATCGGGAAATTATTTTTTCTATTTTAAAACTAAGTTCTCTGAAGAAAACAAGGCTCGAAGGAGAAGACAAAGATATTCTCTTACTGTAGTTTACTGCTAAAATGTTACAGGTAATGCTCAACCTCTAAGTCAGATCAGGCAAATCAGAATCAGAATGAACACTGGAGCGATTCTACATGTTTATATACCTAAAATTTAATGACATCATTATTATTTAATGCTGACCTATTTTGTTTTCTTATTCTCAATAGGCTAAATTATTTGGCAAAATATTTAAAGATAAGGTAAATACTTTAGCTGGAGCAATGTCTAGACAGATTACCAAGATATTTGAAGATGAAGCCATTTTTATTTTAAACCGCATATTGACAGATCTGATGTTATCATGATCTGCCGAGTTAACTGAAAGTGGAAACTGAAATATGCAATTTTTATGAATTACAATTAAACACATATGAGCCAAAATTAAATGCTTAAAATTTAAAATTAAGTGTTAAGTAAGACATGACTTCATCTTTTACAACGAAGAGAGAATGTATAAAGAAAATGAACATTGCAGAATTTAACACGATTACATTATTAAGCTAAATCTAAAAAAATGATTAAGTAATTTAAAAAGCAATAATTCATTAATTATTCAGCAAAATTAAAATAGAAAGAAAATAAAAAATTTTATCCGAACTTGCGTCAGCGTTATGCGAGTTTGGACTCTATATGCAAAAATGAATATAAGAATATATGAATAGAAGAATTATTCATTGTTCATTTTTACAGGGTTCTCTTCCCTAGAATGATATTAATACATAGTATAACATCCTAACTAATTCTAACTAGATGATAACTAATAGTTTTTATAATACAGATTTATATATACAACATAAGTCGGGGTGGTAAACGCTAGTTCAGGCAGTACGAGGACGCACTCTTGGCCGTGCATAAGTAGTTTCACATAGTACAATGTTTTTTTTATCTTTGCCATTTCGAGAATAGTCTTTTCACTACAAATATACCAAGGATAATAGCACACACAATGATAATACTGACAGCAGATGTTGAAAAATAATTGTTCCTGGTTGCAGTATTTGTAAAAGGTTATTCTGGTTATCATCCGAAATTTTAAAAACGACTCAACTGATCATGCCATTTAGGGGCATGAAGTCCGGGTAGGATAGTCACCGGTTTCATGGCAAAATTCAAGATTTCTATAGTCGGTTTGAATTTATTTTCAGACAGAAAGGGGTACGAGTTGTTAATTGTAATCTCAAAATTATAAGGGGAACAATTTTACTCATATCTACGTCTTAAATTATACGGAGCTGTTGGTGGTCGTGTAGATGTTTGTGTTTGTGTGCGGAGTGATCGGCCTCACTTAGGTGGTAGTAGGGGTCGAACATTAAGCTCGGATTCTGAGTGTGTTCGTTTTTTTCGTGAAAGTTCGTTCACGTGGTTGATGCATTTGCGGCCGGTATGTAGGGTCCGTGCGTCGATTACACTAGGCAACAAATTTCAATTTTTTTTTGTTACAGACACGTGAACTACTGATTCCTACTAAAGCGCTGATGCTGATTTCAGATCTGATATCAAAATTTCTCTATCACGTCCAGATTTTGTGTAACCGAAAACCCCTATTTTTTTTTTTTTCTCACCCGCTTCTATTACGAAAGCCGTCTAAGCTACTTTTCCGTGCCACGTTTTATGTTAAGCATACTTAAATAATTAGTGAACAGGGATGTCTTTCCTCCTTTATTCTGGCTTAAGACAGACAGCGGAATTCCGCTGGCGGAGTTACCCCCCTGCGCCCAACCATCCACCCAAAGCGCGTTAGTATTTTGTTGTTACTACTGAAAGGCAAATTCCTGTTCTTAAGTGAAACTTTGGTGTGTCCTCTTCCTTTGTCGCTTGTAGGATGACGAGCTCTCCTTCTGCAGGAACCAACAATAATCTCCCATCATATTTGGGTTGAAATTACCTTGGTATCTGTTTTCCATAACTGAGATATGTTGGTGGAAGCGCTCACCATGCTCGTCACTTACAGCCCCAAGGTTGGCCGGGAAGAAGTCAAGATGAGAATGTAAAAAATGAATTTTCAAAGACATTCTGCATCCCATTATTTCATAAGATTTAAGCATGTTTTCTACGAGTTTACGGTGGTTTTCAGCTTTGTGGTTTCCAAGAAAATTTTTGACAACTTCAACAAAAGATGTCCATGCTCCTAGTTCATTCTCATTTAGGTTAGATGGAAACGATGAGTCGTGGATGACACTGCGGATCTGTGGTCCAGTGAAAACTCCAGCTTCTAGCTTAGCATCTGTCAATATTCCTTTGAATTTATCCTTTAAATATTGGAAACCACTACCTTGATGATCCATACCCTTCACGAAATTTTTCATAAGGCCAAGTTTAATGTGAAGTGGTGGAAGATGTACTTTCTGAGGGTCAATAAGTGCTGGGTGTTTCACATTGTATTTACCAACAACATGTTCAGTTCTAGATGGCCAATCATGTTTTTTGTAGTGGTTCTTGTCATCTCTGCTGTTCCATAGACACAAAAAGCACATATGCTTTGTGTAGCCCAACTGTAACCCAAGAAGTAATGATACAACTTTAAGGTCGCCACAAATATTCCATGTGTGGTCCTTATATTTGATGAGTCTTAGCAGCAGTTTCATCGATTCATAAGTCTCATTAAGGCCAGTGGCATGTGCTACAGGTATTGAAGGTTTTTCATTGCCGTTGTGCAGTAATACAGCTTTAAGGCTAGCTTTACTAGAGTCAATGAACAGTCTCCATTCTTTTGGATCATAGCGACAGCCAATCCCTTGCATCAGACCACTGATATCGTGGCAGAAACAAACGTTTTCTTCCTGTAAGTAAAATGATGAAAACTGCAAATGGCGATGGCGGAAATGGGAAACTTTGGTGTTTGGTTGGAGAAGATTAAATTCTTGAAGTCTTGAACCAAGCAACTCTGCCTTTTCTTTTGGTAATTCCAAATCGCGCACTAAGTCATTTAACTCCGCTTGACTTAACAAATGTGGGGAAATATTTGCATCTGGAACATATATGCCATCTTTCCCTGTTTCTATATCACTAGCAGAATCTAGTGGTGGATTTGTTTCATCATGTGGTACTGGTTTCATTGCTGATTCGCAGTTTGGGTACGTGATCTTTGATTTGTTTTTCTTTGTGAAACCAGCAATCTTTGTCAAACAAAAATAACAATCATTGAAGTGATTTTTCGGCTCAGGCCAAACCATGGGGACTGAGAACGGCATAGCTTTTCTTTTACCATTCATCCAAGCTATTAACATTGCATTGCACTGTGCACAGCAAATATGTGGTGCCCAGTCCCTCTGTTGGTCTCCTAACTTACAGTCAAAATAACACTTGTAGGCAAGTTTAATCTTTGTTGTTATGTTTCTACGTTGTGGCTTAGGTGTATATTGTCCACAGACAAAGCAGAAGTTGTCTGGGTGATTTACACAAGCACGTCTATTTGATGCCATTTTGAATTACCATACAATATCTGAAAAAACGTAGAAAGTAATTATTACGATGTGCAAAATAAAAAGAAATACACACCGTAGTACAAAACAAATGCTATAAAAACACACAAGTCACCACAACCTGTCACTTGCTCATCAGCAGAGAGCTTCAACAACCGTTCTGCTTGACTGTCACGTAGCGACTGACCGTTGGGCCGTTGCCCGTTACTATGCTCTTGACTCAGTGTTGCCAACTCGGGATAAATTTTATTTATCAAAATTGTTCGAATTTGTATATAGTTGGCAAAAAAAATTGCTTTAACCTTGAAAAGCAAGTTTCATATTACTGGCATTAAGCCGATTAAAACCAAAATCTGGACGTGGTAGAAAATTTTACTAAAAGTGATTTGCATTTTACACAAAATCTAGACGTGATAGAAAAAATCTAATTATAGATTTGAAATCAGCATACCGAAATTAGCTAGGAGCACCTATTTGGTCTTCTGTAACAAAATCTTTGTTGCCTAGTGTTATCAACCAGTGAAGGTGGTGACGGAGGAGATGGAGGCGTTCCACTGAGTGATCCTCTAGAAGCGGTTTCTCCAGGGTCTGGTTCCGATGGGACTCTCGGTTCTGGGACCTCTTCTTGTTCAGAGATTGGCTTGAGTACTGGTGGTATTACGAGGTACCAATCTTCGTCACGGGTAGTGGTTCCTGCGGTGACCACTTCGGTTTTGTGATCCCTGCTGGATTTGTTAATACCTCGATCTTTCGAAGGGTAGGTGGCTCGAACGCCTGGCAGATGATTTTTGGGAAAGTGTTGTTCGGCAGCTATCTTCAAATTATCAGCGTGAATGATCTTTAGTTTGGAATGATCTCGGAGGTCAAGGATTTCGTAACGGTTCTTTCCGAGGTTTTTCATAATCCTATATGGGCTATCCCATTTTCGGTATAATTTGCGATGAATAATTACCACCATACTATTTCAATCGATTTTAATCGATCCAAAAATTGCTTATATCTCCGTTAATATCAATTTGCACAAGAAATATTACAGAAGAAAATAGATTCAAGTTTAAATTCTACACAAGAAAAACTGGATCTTGTGGGTTGTTGTATTATATGAAAAAAATGCAGTAATTGATGGATTATAAATCTAGGGCAATCAAAAGTTGACTTTATTTTTCTAAAATGTTGACAAAAAGTTGACCTTATTTTTTGACTAAGATGACCTCAGAACGGCTTTCAAAAGGTTCAATATTATTATAATAAAGCACTAGGTATTTCTAAACATTTTCCGGTAAGAAATTGCGGTCTTTCGCCAAAAGTTTTTTTTAGCATCGAGAATGATCTTTCCACTGCGGCAGATGTGGGTTGGCATTTCTGTAGCACCGTACAGAGTGGGAGAGATTTCTGGTTTGCCGAGATTCATGATATCGCAGATGTCATTCTTCTGCATGCGTGTCTTGATGTACAGTACAATGAAGCATTCATCGTTACCAAATTTCAAGTTCGACAAAGACTCATACGCAGTGATGGGCAGTATCTAGATACATGTATCGGTATCGGTATCGGTATCGCTTTAGCTACTTGACAAAAGTATCGATTTATCGGTATCGCTAAGGTCAATTTTCTTAAATGTATCGAAAAAACTCGAAACTTCGATACATTAATAAGAATATTTAAATAGATGTTATAATATGACACTACTGAGTTATATTTATGAATATACATAAATAATAATATTATTAAATATTTATTTAATGACAGTACTACTCTACTGGTCACGTCACACAGTACGGCGCAACGTTTAAACACGTTTGTACTCGTGTTATTGAGATTAATTAACCATAATATAGAAACGCTCATATAATATAGAAACGCTCATTGGTGTTGCAACACGATTGGCCACGCAAATTGGCAAATTTAATACTAACATTGTCAAAAAGAGGGTTCAAGAAATGTTGGTTAATGCTGTTAAGAGCCTCAACAACTAAGTAATGCTGCATCTGACGGAAGTGCAGATGATTTCTTCTGTTATGAGTCTGCTTCCACTAATGTCTCTGCAACCCAAGATTCCACTGAGATGGAAGTTTTACAGTATCTGGGTGACGGAAGTCATTCTCTCCAATCTCTGAGGCAGTACCCAGGAATTCTACGGGTCTTCCTGAAGTATAACACACCACTACCATCCTCTGCTCCTGTAGAACGGTTGTTTAGTTTGGCTGGTCACATTCACGCTCCAAAAAGGAATAGACTGTCTGACCAGATGTTCAGCCAGCTGGTATTTTTGAAGGGTAATAGTAATTACTTTTAATTGTTAGTGTAATATTTTCAGTCATTCATGTATCCTACAAAATTAAAACATACTTTCATTAAATAAAGCAATTGTTTTTATTTACATCTATAAAACCCATTAAAATGTCGTTGATTTTACTTACAGTGCGTACAAATTACTAGTATAAACAATAATATCTAATACCTACATATTAAATGAATAATTATAAAAATGTACCGGCGATACATGTATCGGTTTCGGTATGCTTAAGACATCTAGAAAGTATCGGCGTATCGGTATCGCCTAAGACGTTCTTCATGTATCGATGTATCGGTATCGCTTTAGCGATTTTCATGTATCGATGCTCATCACTGCTCATACGCAGCTTCGATGGTGAAACCTTCCGCCTCCGTCATTTTTATTAATTCATCAATTGGTCCATATTCTTTTCTGATCGCAAGTAGTTTTCTCGGGACACCATCTTTAGTGACACTTTCTTTTGCTCTCTGTACAAAA
Source organism: Bathynomus jamesi (assembly GCA_023014485.1). Lineage (NCBI taxonomy): Eukaryota > Metazoa > Arthropoda > Malacostraca > Isopoda > Cirolanidae > Bathynomus > Bathynomus jamesi. The sequence goes on from JAJOZX010003974.1 coordinate 257,006, forward strand.
ATCCCTCCATCTTCGAAGCTCTCGACAATTCTCTTCACCTCTAGAAAATTATCTGATTAATAAAATACAGCTTCCAACCAGTTCGTTCAGCGTGTAACAAAGGGTTCGCTGGGGCGGATCCAGGATTTGCTGAAAGGGGGGTTCGGTATGAGCGCCGCAGGCTTCTAAGGGGGTCCGGGGGCATGCTCCCCAGGAAAATTTTGAAAATTAAAGCTCTCAGAAACGCGTTTTTAAGTAATTTGCGGGGTGTTTGTTAGCTTTTACATTTAAGTTATGTACTGATTTGCAATAAAATTATACAAGGAAAGACAAAATTCGTGATAAGTCTTAAAGAAACACTGTTTACAAAAATTTCACAATATCAAAACCTAAATTTCTTTTGAAAAATCATACTTTATCATTCTAGACTTGTTCATTAATATAATTGAAGTTATTATATTTCTTGACAAAGTTTTGTATTGACTGAGATATCAGTTCTCCCAAATCTCAAAGACTGGATCGACGAGCGCCATTCGTCGGGGTTGCTGTTCAGCGAACCGTTGAACTACAGCTTCGTAATCCACGGGCTTGTCGTAATGAATGCTCATCAACGCCAAGCCCGACAATCTTTCCGTGGACATAGTAGTCCTAAGGTACCCCTTCACAAGTTTCAAGGTACTGTTGGCACGTTCATTGTCAGCAGAAGTGACGGGTATGGTGTAAGCAATTCGCAACAAGCAGTTGATGTTTGGGAATATATCGGCATCGCAAGCCTGGAAAGAAACAGTGATAAAGTTACAATTAAGCTAGAAAATTTTACATTAAATATTAAATAATCGGAGCATACGAAGAATTGTCACCCCAAGATAGGCATACGAAGAATTATAATCTACCTTTAATGCAGGTTGAAGCGAATCTGGTTTGGCGTTCTCTGACTGCCACTTTCACCTCCATCGCATATATTCGATGTCGAGTCCCAGGGCTGGGAAGGTCTGACTCGTACATCACAGAAATCTCAGTAATGTCTGTTGCTGAAACAAAAAGGCATATTACATGCTTTTAGTGTTGTTTGTAAAATAACTTGTATGTTCAGTCAGCTTTGGGAGCGGGGCTTTCTGGTTTAGAGTGGTTCTGGTTTAGGGGGTTCGATCGAACCCCCCGAACCCCCCCTGGATCCGCCACAGGGTTAAGGTGGACTTCCTACTGCGGCAAACATTGCCTTCCTGCTCTTGTTCTTGACTGTCGCCGCCTTGATATGCGCAATAAGGCTGTCCACGTCGCTATAGAACGATCTCACTTTCAATAAATATGTTTTTTGCGGATCATCCAGAGTTCCGACAAGAGTGTTCAAATATTTTAAACCAGCGACTTCACTCGCGTCAACGATTAGGAATATCTCTCTGTCATTCATTTGCTGTTTCACACGAGCACTTTCATCATTGGCGAGTTCCATAACCTTCGATCAACAATTTGCCATTGATGGAGTACTGTAACCCATTTTAAGGAACAAACTCTTCACACTGGGGTGGTTTAGCTTGTGGAGGAGAATGTATGCTGACAGAAATGTGCCAACCACCTTTTTTGAAAAATTCTTCGCTGCTGGTTTTATAAACGTTTGCAGAATCCCCTGCGGAACATCATGACATCCACGTTGATGTTTAGCTGAGCTTCTATGTTTACCAACGAAGAATCGTTTTTCCATGATTCACTGTAACGGCGCAAATTTGGCAGTACAGCTCATTCTTAGGAGAAGCAATGAACTCTTTAGGGTATTCTGATACAATAGCGCGAACTTTAGCAACACTGCTAACTGCTGCTTTTGCCATATTTTTAATTTTTGTGCACAGGGCTGAAATAAAATAAAGAAATATAGCAAATCACTACCAATTATAATTATATCGCACACATATCTCAATGTCACACAACTATGCCACACAATTCACACTAGCAGATAGCACAAACTCATTAATTTTCCGACGAGTTATTCATTTCCCCAGCCTCAACCCTCATATGGCATGACCTTTCGTATCTCTTTTGTGAGTCTAACTAGCGAATGTAAGCTGCTGCAAAATAACAAATTGGCAACTCTTGGATCCAGGTTCTAATTTTTATGTTTTCGTCAGTCAATCCTCACTCACTCATCAACTCGTCTCTTAGTAATTTAATATTAATATTTTGTTGACTTGATGATAAAAAGTTAACCTAATGCAAAAAAAACTGACCTAACGTCAAAAGGTTGACTTTTAGTTGACCCAAAAACTTTGATACTGACCCCCCTATAATCCTGAAAACTCGTTTTAAGTCGTTTCACAAGACGTGGAGACCACAGGAAAAAATTTACTTTATTGACTTTTGATTGCCCTACAAGTTACAACCCACAAGATCCCTTATCTAATAACACTCAGTAAATCAATAGTTGTATTTCTAAACCCCAGTTTAGGGATCACCTGAAGATCAGGGCCCCCAATGTATTCTTGTTTTTTGCTTTATAGTACCAAACATAATAATAAATTAAATTGAATGCCCGGTTAGGTCAACTCTACGCCCTTGACGATTGGTTAGGTTAAGTCGTGATATTTTCGTTAGTTTTAACGAAGATCCCACTTTAGTAATAACATTTAAACTAGGTCCAGTTAAATTAAGCCTACATTGTGGTCAAAGACGTAGCATCAACTCATAGCTTAACAAAGGCTAAAGTAAATTACCCTAACCTAATTTGGTGAGGAATCCTACTGTAGACCTCAATTTACTCTACCCGCTCTGGACCATTTCCGAAACTTCTAGGCCAGTGCTTCTCAACCTTTGAGGACGCCATGTACCCCGTAGCCAACAACTTACGCACTCTTAACTAATCTGCTTCTTAATCAAATAGCACTAATAGATTAATGGAGTCAACAGACTAAATAGCGACTTAATAGTGAATTGATTGAGGATAGACTAAGTAAAACAGGAACAAAGAGAATAGTATATGTATTTACATAGAATTATCACATATCTATATATTCTATCTTTCACGTGTTTGATTTAGAGACTTTAGTTTAGTCTTTGGTGGCTTGTTTGCTGCTGTAATCTGACAAGATTGTGCCAAATCTCCGCTCAATGTCTTTCTCCAAGGCACCCCTCATCAAAAAATCCACATCTTTCAATGAGTTTCGTTTCTTGTTCTTGATCTACAGCAGGCACAAAAATCCTTTCTCGGACAAAAGGGTTGTTTTCATTCTTACGAGGTACGTAAGCGCTTTCTGCGATAGTTCTCTGTACTCGGGAATTTCATACAAAGCAACCCAAAAGTCGCCGTAGTAGGTTGGCTTCTTTGAAGGATGACTTCTGAGCGAAATCGGTGGAAAGTTCCAGTAGCGAAGGCATGAGCTTTTCCAGATTTGCTGCTCGCAGGTGCTCCGGAATGAATGGGTTTCACTACCCACATACGTGTATCTGCTTCTTTCGCCTCGTCAGTAGGAAAGTAGAGCTGAAAGTTCTCTTGCAAAAGCTCGAGATGGCGAAGAACGAATTGCCTGATATCTTCCTCTAGAGTTGGCGTCACTGCTTCCCACCTACATTCTTTGAGAAAGCTGTCAAGTGGAGAAAAATCCGTGAAGTCCTTTTGAACACGAGTTTTCCAAAGCTGTAATTTTAGCTTGAAACCTTTAACTTTGCTGGTAACGTCGAACATCATATGATAAAAACGATATCAGCGTAAGCTATTATATAATTCAACACAAAATAAGCTTCAAGTTCAATCACTATATTGGTAAATTTTAAAGCATAATTCATCGTAAGCTTACAATTATTTGGTTTTGTTTAACTGCTTATAATGGATATTTTCTAAATTGTAACTATATTTGCCTACTTTGAATGCGTAATGTTGTAATTAACATAGGAATTAAATATTTACCCTGAGCACTGTGGTTTGATGCAGTAATTTATGCCTTATGACAATTAATTTAGCCTGTTAGGCCCTGGTGGGCGGACTTTCAGGCTTTAATTCTCATAATAATAAGCACAGTTAACTCGCCTAAGCATAAGCCACACTGTATATCAAGATATCAATTATCAGATTTGATTTTATAATAATAAATGAGAAACGGGCAGAGCTGGGCAATAAATACATTGAATGTATTTAAATACTAAATACTAAATACATGGGAGAAATGTATTTAAATACTAAATACTAAATACATTTTACGAATGTATTTAGATACTAAATACAAAATACATCAATTGTATTTAAATACATTTGTAAATACATTTTAAATACATATAAATTTTAACATATGCATTCACTAATTCATGTTTTGATAAATTTCTACTTTAGGGGACACGGTGAATTTCGAAATAAATACACCACTCGATAGATCAGACGATTTTAAAAGCTTTTTCATCAATGAATTTTCCATCGCAAATTGGATTGATTGCAACGAGTTAGTTACACAGGCCCACTTAAGGCAGAGCCGTTTTGTACGATTATTCGGTCAATTTCAAGATATTTTTTGATGTCTAAAAAAACACTTACTTTCAGATGAGTGTACAGATTCGTTGTAGCATTGCTTGCAGCAGAGACTTCGTGTTTACACAGCAAGCAGGTGCACTTTACCTTATTACCGTCTTTAGATTAATTTTAAAGTATTTTCCATCAAACAGAGGGTGCACTAAATTGTTATCTGCAGATATATGAACCATGCCGTACTACACTGTCGACGCGTCGTACTGTGCTAGTACAGAACGTGTATTAAACCAGTAAAAGTATTTACATTTTTATATTTTGAGTATTTAAATACATTGTATTTAAATACTCATTAAAGTATTTAAATACTATATTTAAATACATGAAAAACAATGTATTTATAAATACAGTTCTAAATACACAAATGTATTTAAATACGTATTTAAATACAAATGTATTTAAATACTGCCCAGCTCTGGAAACGGGTACACTTGAACGGGTACGCTGTGACTGTGAACGACTAAATAACTTAAGGTTTCATTCTACTTCTATTTATACATACATAGGATTTTCTAGAAAGAGGAAGTTATGTCAACGAAACTAGAAAATTCGAGAGTACATTGGAAACTCTGAGCCTCATGGAAACGTGGGAACATTAATTACTTCATCCAAATATAAACTTTGAAAATATTACATACACATACTTAAAATTAATATCAAGTACAGAAATAAGTTATATGAATGACATAGAAATGGTTAAAAAATGGAAAACCAGTAAATTTATAAAGTGCTGTTGTCTCACTTTGTTGCCAGATCTTACACTATTAATTCTTTTATATTTCAAATGCATAAATCATGTTTTCTCTTATGTTTAAATATCTAATTGTAATTGATTTTATTAATCTCTCACAATTACCATTTTCGTTCCTATTTACGATAAATAACCTTTTTTCATTTGATTGGTTTTTACTTCAGCCCATATGCTTCCCGTTAACCTCATGCACCCCTTCCTTCTCATGTACCCACGACAAAATCTCATGCACCCTGGTTGAGCACTGCTCTAGGCTGACCCCTACAAGGCTAGGCTTAACCTACTCTACAGTCTACAGTTCAGTGGCGGTCCTGGCATTTTTGGCGCCTTAAGCGAGATAATGCAAAGGTGCCCTTCCTCTGTCAACAGCACACTCTCCCCCCCCCCCCCGGTGCATAATCTCTGCCGCAATAAAACACACTGAACACATTGTTTTTAAAACACAAAGCACCTCCTTCATTTATTGTTCTTAGCTTCAAGTGAGAACAAGTTGTCTTGAAACAAAAACTACAAAGAAATCTTGTATGAATAATAATTGAACACTCAATAAAGATTCCGAAATATATTGCAAACAGAATAAATATTCCAATGTATATTGCACACAAAATAGATAAATAAAAAACACTAATAAATCACACAATGTAGCTTAATAAAGGAATAGGATTGCCAGCTAGCAAATAATTGAATTTTAAATTTGATTTGGAAGTTTTAGGTCTAGTTGTTTTCCTATTAAAACCTGATCCTCCTGGTCTTCCTTGATGCAAATTCATCATTGATGTCATCATAGGAAATCTGCTCAGAAAACGCATGGTTAACGCTGATGACAGCAAGACCACTGAGGCGGTCTTGCATCATGGTGTATCTCGGGTAAGTCTTGATGAGCTTGAGCTTGAAAAAGCTCCTCTCTGCCACTGTCATTGGAAGGGTGACAGCAACCCTGAGGGCGACCCAGAGGTTGGGATATCTCTGTGAGCTGCTTTTCATGGATAAACGTCAGCAGCTGAAGTGCTGTCACTCGTAAATGGCAGTTCAGGCAAATTCTTTAATTCCTGTGCCAACTCCCTACCATCTAGATCAGAATGTCCTCGACAGCTTAAAGTGTTGCTGAGGGTTTCTGATTGCTCTGTCATTTCCTCATTTGACAAGTTTTGGAAGTTTGAGAGCATTCCAAACTTGTCTCTCACTTCTCCCAAGGTCTGCAATCTTTCCTGAAGTGATGAGATAGCAGCATCCACCACCACATTGAAAAAGGTCACCTCCAAATTTTTAAGTGCGTCATTGATGGGCTCATCACGGGACTCATAGGAGAAGTGCTACTTTGTGGACCTCAGCCTCTTTTGCTGGAGAACAGCCTCCAGGCAGGTTTGAAAAAACTATATAGGGCTATGGGTTGATTGCCTGATACCCTCATCCGTTGGAAATTTCCAGCAGATTTCAGTGGAGAGTTAAACGACAAAAGCCCTATGTTTTTTCGTTAGAGAGTTATGAATATGTGTCTGAATAGGACCTCTTTATATTTAATTGTTTATGGTAATTTTAGCGTCGGGATTTTAGATGCCTATATTAGAATGAAAAAGAATTGTCCCACCTTATTTTTGCTGGGTCTTAGTTTGCTTCGATGTAGGGCGTTACGATCATTTTCGGTGTAGGGCCGCCACGATGGAGTTACGCAATGAGTTAACTTCTTGTAATAAATATAGGCAGTCACAATATAAACACTTGAAGGCATAGGCCTATCCTTATTTTATGTATTAAGTTTATTATAAGGAATTCACTCAGAACTTTAGGGAAGACAAAAGCACATCCTCCCTGTTTAAAGCGTTCGCTGTACAATAAACAGCCCCGAGAGCCGTTCCTTGGTTCGCTTGTATTTTTTATTATTTGCCGATCCAGCAAAATTTTGTTTGGTCTACTTCTCTGTGGTAGACTAAACAATAAATTGGGTTTTCTTGTTGCTATGTGAGGCTTGATTCATACATACAGGTTCTTTGTACGTATGGCAATTATTTCATTCCCAATAGGCTATATCGCCAATCCCGAGGCAATTTTGTATAGATATTTAATTCAATTAATTAATAATTTATATTTAATTATGAAATAAAGGTACCACATATGATACCATGTTGTGAGCGCGTATAGTTTTTCCATATACTGGGGGGGGGGGGGGAATTTGTGTGTTATAGATCAAATTTTTTGACAAACTGTGCAAAACATGTAAAAAATGGATTAAAAGAATGAAGTAGAAATTTAGGAAGAGAGAGGTTACTCAAGACCTATTTAAATATAAAAGTTCAAGAGGCCAACTTCTCAAGTTTAGTTAAAGTTATGTCAATCAGTTTGACTCCCTTTAGGTATAGGAAATTTATGGAATTAAAGTAAAGTTATTAAGCATTTTAACTTTGCTCAATTTGTGTAAGGTTTATAAGTCACCAGTCTTAATTTTTTTCTTGTAAAAGTTTTCTGGCTTTCAAAGTAGTCTTTCTTTGAGGCCTGTCTGGTTTAGTCTGAGTTACATCAGGTACATTGAGAGGTTCCTCCCCAATAGTATCCTGATCCATCCTTTGGGGTAATGGTTCTAATTTAGCCCCACACTCCAAAGGATATAGTAATGTGATATCTCTGGTGGTTTCACCAGTTGCTGTTTTCAGTTTTACAACCCTGGTAATTTCATCTTCACCAGTTTTGAGTTCCAAGACTTTTCCCATTGACCAATGTTGTCTTGGTGTCTTGTCATGTATCAACACAATGTCCCCAATTTTGACTGAATCATTCCAATTTTGTTTTGTTAATTGTTTATGTCTTTCTCTAAGACTTGTTACGTATTCTTCTCTCCATTTTGTTATAAATTGAGTTTTGATTTCTGTCAAATGTTGGTATTTTGTGTTGAGTTCTTTGTGTCCTATTACCCAATCTGGATCCTCTGTACTGTTATGTTCAGATTCTGGTAACATGTTTATTGTTTCTCCCTTAATTAGGTGGTTTGGTGAGAGAGGTTCTGGCTCATTAATACCATCTCCCACATAAGTTAATGGTCTGTTGTTGACAACATTTTCAATTTCTGACAGAATAGTCATGAGTTCAAAAAGTTGTAGATGTTTGGTCCCAATAGTCTTTTTAAGGCAGTTATTTACAGTCTGTATGTTTCTTTCCCAAATGGAACCATACCATGGTGTATTAACAGGAATGTACTTCCAGGTTATATTGTGTTTGATTACGGTAAATGAGTTTCTGTTTCACTGTCACAAATCTGATGAATAATTCTTTCACCAGATTTGAAGTATGTGGCATTGTCTGACCATATAGTTTTGGGTACAGAATTGTGTGCACAAAATCGTCTGAAAGCAGCAATAAAAGCTTCTGCTGTCAGATCTTCTACTATGTCTAGACATATGGCACGTGTGGCAGCACAGATGAAGAGTACAATGTACACTTTGTATTCCTTTGAATCCATTTTGTCTCCAAAACTCACATTTACCGCTCCAGTGTAGTCAATACCCGTGGTTTCAAATGGCCGAGTAAATGTTACTCGTTCCACAGGTAGGTCTGGAGGGCTTGGGGTCTTAAAGGGTCGTGAATGGATACGTTTACAAGGAATGCATGTGTTTAAAATTTTCTTTGTTTCAGTTCTACCCTTTGGTAGCCAGTAAGTTTTTCTCAGCTCCGTCAGGGTTTGTGGACCCCCATGTGGTGTATTTTGTTGTGGGTATCCCTGATGATGAGATTTGTGAAGTGATTCCTCCTCGGAAGAAGAATTGGGTGCTTAGAGTTGTAAGTCAAAGTTGACTTGTTAAGCCTTCCTTTACACCTTATCAGACCCTCTGTATCCAGGTACAGATTTAGATCCATGACAAGTGAAGGAATTCCTTTGTTTAATGTGTTACTGGACCTAAGATACTTCAACTCCTTGTCAAATTCTGAAGCTTGTATCTGTTTGAGCCAGTGTTTTGTTGCAGTTTCTGTTAAGTTAGAAAAGGCCTTTTGAGGACAGTGTTTGAGAAGGTAGCTATTGACAAACTTGCAGCAATAGACTGTAATTCTCAAGAGTTTGTTGAGGTCTGCATAATGTTTATAGTCAAATATAGGTTTGTCCTCAGTGATCTTTTCAGTTGTCGTAGAGTTGAGTGTGAGGTCAACTACTTTGGCTGGCCAAAGATCCTCACATGTTAGCCATTCAGGCCCTTCATACCAGATTTTATTTGTTTTCAACAGTTTGTAAGAGAGCCCTCTTGTCAAAAAGTCTGCAGGATTCTCTTTTGTTTTTATGTACCTAAATTTGATACCAAGGTTTGTGTTTGCAGTTTTGATTTCTGTTAGTCTGTTTTTTACAAATATGTTTTTGCAAGAAGTTGCATCTGTGCTGGTTACCCATGTTAGACAAATTTGACTGTCTGTCCATAAGTAAATGTCCGTTATGTCAACTTCTTTATACACTTGTGAGAGAAAGTCTGCTGTTTTAACTCCCAATGAGACAGCTAATAATTCAAGTTGTGGTACAGTTTTCTTTTGGTTTAAGGGTGCCACTTTTGCCTTTGAATAAACCAAGTTACTTTCATTTTCACTTGTTAAATAGGCACAACACCCATAAGCTTGTGTGCTGGCATCTGTAAAAATGTGTAGTGTTTGAGATTTCAATCTGTAGCCAGCACATCTTGGTACGTAGATGTCTTGGACTTTGTTTAAGTCTGCGGCTAATTTTTTCCAATGAAGTTGGTCTTCCACTGAAAGTGGTTCATCCCAATCAATTTTCTTTTTCCATAAGTCTTGCAAAAGGATTTTGGATCTTATGGTTGCTGGTAAATATAATCCAATGGGGTCAAAAATTTTGGATGATTCTGAAAGCACTTGTCTTTTTGTATTGGCATTTGGATTTAAGTTATAACTCTTTGTGCAAAGAGTGTCGTCGTGTTTGGAATTTTGTTTTAAAAACCAAAGCATTCCAAGTGTTTTCGTGTAATTGTTTGGTTCAATGTTCCCATTGTTGTCGTTTGTTATTTGTTCATTTAATTTAGGAGAATTAGAAACCCACTCTCTTAGTCCAAAATTTCCTTGCTTCATTATGGGTTGTGACATTTGGTAAATTTCAAGCAATTCCTCTTCAGTTACAGTGGAACCAATGAGGTTATCCACATAAAAGTTTTGTTTTAAAAACTGAACTGTTAAGTCCTCTTGAAATAAGTTTAGGTGGTTTTTAATTGTTAAAGCAAGAATACTTGGAGAGCAATTTGCTCCAAAAATAATTACTTTAAATCTGTAGGTTTTGAAACCTTTGTTAAGGTCATGTGGATCATTCAACCACAAAAACCTGAGATGATTTTTATCATACTCAAGCTTCAAATTTATACAGAGGAATGCTTTTTCTATGTCACTTTGTACTGCATAATTGTCTAAACGGAAGCAAAGGAGAATTTTTACAAGATCTGAGACAAGGTTTGGGCCTTCCATGAGACAATCATTTAAACTAACAGAATTTGTGTCTTTTAAACTACAGTTGTATACTACTCTTAGTTTAGTTGTGGATGAGTCTTCTCTGTAAACTCCCCTGTGTGTTAAATAATGACAACCTCGTTTTTTAAAGGGTTCATCAGTAACTTCTTCAATGAAGCCCTTTCTATTTGTTCCTTGAATATGTTGTTGTATGTTCTAAAAGATTGTCATTTTTTAGTTTTCTGTAATTTTTATACAGATGTGCCTTAGCTACTTTCAAATTGTCCATTATTTCTGGACAAGGTGTTTTCCAAGGCAGCTCCACATAGTATTGATTGTCTCTGTGTTGTAATGTATCCTTAAATTGTTCTGTCATCAATTGGTCTTCATGTGTAATAGTACTGTCCTTTATGCCAACTGATTCTAATAGTCACAACTGCTGTAACCCTTCATCCAATGTGGAATCATTTTCATTCAAATGATGTGGGATTATGACAGTGTTTTGTAGTTCGAGTTTGTCACATAGTCAGAAATTTGTGACTGTGGTGATTTTGTTTTGCGTGAATTTTGTTCATGTTCTGTTTTTGTGTCAGTAGTAAGATGGTATTTAGTTATGTCACCCAAAGGTGCAATACCTGTGGGAGTTTGTATGGCTATTCCATCTCCAATTTTAATGATGCCTCTATGGACCAGATGAAGATAGTCAGCCCCCATGAGCATATGTATATCATCAACTACATCTGCATTAAGGGTTTTATCAGCTATCGTGTATTTGTTTTGAAGTTGGAGCAAAGCTTGTTTTAACCCAGCTATTTGTATTTTTTCTTGTTCTACTTTGTCCACAACAACAACCTTAAGGGTTTCAAATGTTTCATCAAGAGTTAAAGTTATATTTGCAGTTTTAAAACTGGCTTGTACTGGGTTTTTATTGATAAATGATGAAATAGAGAGATCTTCATTCCTTGTTGGTTCTGAAGTCCCAATTTTTCTATCAGTTGTTTGTTACAAATGTTTGTTGTGAGCAGGTATCTAAAAGACACCTAACCTGTACTATTTGTCCCTTTTTGGGATTTCCAAAGTTGTGGTTGGTAAAAGAATTTTTGAATTGTGGTTAATGCTAGATGAACTGATATGCCATTCATAGCATTTGAGTTTGTTTCTGTTTGTTTTGGTTTGATTTGGGTGTTTGTTCATAATGTTTGTCAGTTTTTCCAATGTCTGTGTGTGTATTACACATAGGGGTAACATGGTCAAAACTGTTGCAAAACTTACAATTGTATTTCAAATTTGATTTGCAGTTTGACTTTTGGTGCCCTGATCCAGTGCATTTTTTGCATAAGTTTAGTTGTTCACAACGTTTTGACCCTTGTATTGTATTTGAAATTTGTAATGTTCACTGCTAAAACAAAATTTGCATGGTGGTGGGATTATACTCAAAAGTAGCTACATTAAAGTTTTGCAGAGTAGGAGTCTTTGAGTCTTTTTCTGTCACTTTATTTTCTGCAAATTGAGTTTTGCGGTTGTGTTTTGATGTAACTGGTAAGTGTTGAAATCTTTTGTTAGGTTTTTGGTTTTCTGCATTGTTGGTTTTTCTTGTGCTGTGTTAAATTTTGGGAGTGTGTAACTTGATTTGTAAAGTGCAAGTACAGTTTGGGAAATCTTCTCTTAGTTATTAAGGCTAGGGTATATGTCAGTTGTCCTCTGATGAAATATCTCTTTGACTTTAGAAGGGAGCTTTTCAAAAACAACAGCTTGAATGATCCAAGCTGTTTCTGCAATGTTTAAATTATTGTTTTTAAGTTGTCCCATGAGACATTCAAACTCACAGTAAAAGTCAAAGAGGTCACCATAGTTGTCTTTTGGGGTTCGCATGTTCATTACTTTTAGAGCCAAATCATGTATAATTTCATCCTTATTCATGTAATTTCTGTTAAGTAATTCTATTGCTACAGAATAAGAAGTACCTATGGCTGGTAGTGATTCCACTAATCTTAAGGCAGGGCCTTTCAGATAGTTCACTAAATAACTAAATTTATCAACATCTGTAATGTAGTTTTTATTACCTATAAGGCTATGAAATTTTTCAATAAAAGATTGAAATTTGGCTCTGTCACCCTCAAAAGTGGGTACTGCAAGTGTAGGCAATTTTGATTTTAGTTCATTGCCCTCAGCCATTGGGAGAGCTAAGTGAAGCATTTCGATAGCTTCTAAGAAGCTTTCATTTGTCTTGTTTTTTGTACTCATCAAGTTGGTTTTGAATTTCAGAAATATAGTTAATTTTTGTAATGTAATTTTCATTGTCAAGTAGGAGAGTAGAATACTCATCATCTGTTAGTTCAATTGTGTCATCAATTTCTGTAATTATGTCCTCATCTATGAGAATTTCTTATTTGTAACGAGTAATAGAATTTAATGTTGTTTCAAGATCATATCTTGTAGGTTCTTTCTGTTTGTAATCATTGTAGTTTCGTGATGACACCTTTATGTGCTGATTTTTTCTCATTAATTTTTTGTAATTTTGAGATGGTGCCATAGCTCCAAGGTCTGTGTTTTTGTTTTCTTGGTCTGGGTTCTTTACCCTTTTGTCCAAGTCTTCCATAATTGTTGTAAGTATTAGAGTTCTGAGTTTAATTTTATGATGTTGAGCAAGTTAAATTACTGTAATAAGTTTTTTATATAACCTGCACCACAGGTTGAATTAAAAATTTGCAATGTTTTTAGTTAGGATAGGCCTTGAGTGTGAAAAGTAAGGCCTACTTTGAGAGGTAGGCCTACTATGTAAGGTAAAGTAAGGTGGACCTACTAAATAGGCATATTTTGTTGGCCTGCTAAGTAAGCTTATGTTGTGGGCCTACTAAGTAGGCTTATGTTATGGGTCTACTAAATAGGCTTATGTTGTTGGCCTACTAAATAGGCTTTGCTTGAAATTTGGCCTATTTTTTATAGGACCTAAAATGAGTTAAGCCTGTTAAATAAACAAGGCTTTGTTTACGGTTAGTGTAAAGGTAAAGTTTGTGTTAGTGTAAAGGTAAAGGGATCGGTTCCCCACACGGGCTACCATGTGAAAAAACTATATAGGGCTATGGGTTGATTGCCTGATACCCTCATCCGTTGGAAATTTCCAGCAGATTTCAGTGGAGAGTTAACGACAAAAGCCCTATGTTTTTTCGTTAGTTATGTATATGTAGGTCTTCAAAGGACCTCTGTTTATTTGCCTTCGGTATTTGCGCTGCTTAATGGTAAAGAAAGGAATTGCCTTACCTTATTATTTCGTTGGGCCTCGCTTCTGTTTCGATGTAGGGCCGTGGTACGATGGAGCTACACAATGAGTTGACTCGATGTAACTAATATAGGCAGTCACTATTTAAACACCTGAAGGAACAGGCCTATCCTTCTTATAGTTATTAAGTTTTATATCAAGAGGATCTCACTCAGAACTTACAGGAAGACAAATCACATCTTCCTTGCTTAAAGCATCGCTGTCACTAAGCAAGCTCCGAGCGAGCCGCTGTAATAATCGGTAGGAATCTGCTGATTCTTCAAAATTCGTTGACTCGTCTCACACGAAACAACAAATTTGGTTTTCTTGTTGCTACGCAGGCCCGATGCCCACATATGGGTTTCATGCACGCATGACAACTATTTTCATTCCCAATAGGCCATGTCGCCAATCCCGAGGCAATTTTGTATAGATATTTAATTCAATTAATTAATAATTTATATTTAATTAAGAAATAAAGGTACCACACACGCAGTGGCGTAACTAGGGTGGGGTAGGTGGGGCGCGTGCCCTGGGCGCCAAATTGGGGGGGGGGGGGCATTTTTATGATTTAAAAAAAAAAATTTAAGAGTAAAAACATGCTCTTTTGGAAATGTACCGGTACCATATCTCTAGCCATCGAATTTCCATGAATTTCAGATTTTTAACTTCATTTAACTTTATTAATTCATTCTATTTTTATTAGAATTTTATTATGAATTATTAATTTATTCTATTTTTTTGTTTCTTTCTTTAGAAAATTTTACCATGAAGCGAACATTGCCGATAACGAAAAGTCCGAAAAAGAAGCTGAGTGGAGCAGAAGGCAGAAAGAAAAAAAAATGCAAGAAGCAGAAGCTAAAAAGTCAAGTGGCTTTATGATGTCATTTCTTGTACAGCAACAAGCTGGTCCTTCATCAGCATTAACTGCATCAGATATGAGTGTTGATGAACCCGCCAGTGTATCAGAAGGAGAATTAAGTGTCTTTCAAGAACCAGAAGTGTCTTTCAAGAAGCCAGAAGATACTAAAACTTTGAGTAACGAAAAGCAGGAAAAAACAGCACAGCCTATACCAGATGCGATTCAATATCACGATGTAGGCTTCTTGGAGTTTGATAAAATATCAAAAAAAGTAATTTTACCAGATGCCCTGAGGACAGAAATGGTCACATTGGGTTCGAAGTATTTTCAAAATAGTGAAAGGCCATTTGTTCGCACACAAACCCGATCAATGAATGAAAGATGGTTTAAAAGAAAGTTGGGAAATGGATGTGGAGAAGAAGTTTGGAGCTCATGGCTTGTTTATTCTCCAGAGAAGAAAGCAGCTTTTTGCTTTTGTTGTTTGCTATTTTCTCAAATTGACAATCAATCTTCATTGGAGCAAGAAAATGGGTTCAATCATTGGAAAGCACCAGAAAGGCTTAGCACCCATGAAAATGCAAAAAATCATCGATACTGCTTCACCCAATGGAAGGAAATGGAAAGAAATCTTTTAGAAAACAGAGGAATCATTGACGTAGAGCTTCAAGCTCAAATTGCAACAGAAAAACAAAAATGGCGAGATGTTCTCCACAGAATTCTCCATTGCATAAAATTTTTAGCAACTCAGAACCTTGCATTGCGTGGTCACAAGGAATCCCTTAGACAGGAAGAGGAAATCAATATTGGAAATTTTTTGGGTTATTAAAATTGTTGGCAAGGTTTGATCCTGTCATGAAAGAACATCTCAGTATTGTGGAAAAGCACCCTGGAAGAACATCATATTTATCTCCGTTAGTGCAGAATGAATTTATTCAGCTGATGGCTTCTACTGTTCGCCAGAAATTGTTACAGAGCATTCATAAGGCCAAATATTTTGGCCTCATGTTTGATTCTACTCCAGATCAAGCACATCGAGAGCAAATGGCAGAAACAGTTTATGTTGATATTGATTTTCAGGAGAAAACAATTTTTATAAAAGAGTCTTTTCTTGGATTTATCCAATTAAAACGAAAGGATGCTGAAAACATTGTGGAAGTGATTTTGGAACAACTGGAAAAAGACAAAATGCCGTTAGAAGACTGTCGATCTCAATGCTATGACAATGCTGCAGTTATGGCTGGTTATAAAAGTGGTGTTCAACAGAGGATTATTGAAAAAAATAGCAAAGCTATTTTTGTAAACTGCGATAATCATTCTCTCAATTTGGTTGGAGTGCGTGCTGCTAACCATGATGCAGTGATGGTGACTTTTTTTGGTGCAATTCAGTCGCTTTATTCATTCTTTTCACGTTCAACTCTCCGTTGGCAAAAGCTGAAAGATGCCACACCAATAGTTGTCAAATCTGAATCTGAAACTCGATGGAGTTCCAGAACAGAGGCTGTGAAGTCTGTTCATGAATACTTTGATATTATAGTGGAACTCTTGCAAAGCATGGTTGATGATCAAAATGAAACTGCTGATACATGAGGTGATGCAAGGCAGGTGCTGAATCAAATTTTGACTTTTCATTTCTTGGCTTTGCTTGGATTTTGGAACAAAATTCTTGTTCAGATTGATCGTGTTCAAAAACGACTCCAAGATCATACCATATGATGCTGCATATGATGCATATGATGCTGCTTATGATGCTGCTTATGATTTAAAAGCCCTTCAAGATTATT
Organism: Bathynomus jamesi; assembly: GCA_023014485.1. Lineage (NCBI taxonomy): Eukaryota > Metazoa > Arthropoda > Malacostraca > Isopoda > Cirolanidae > Bathynomus > Bathynomus jamesi. The sequence goes on from JAJOZX010003974.1 coordinate 273,566, forward strand.
TTTTAAGCAGTCGAGAATCATTGGCCAGTGAATCACTTGAAGCAGGGCTGAAACTGTGTGATGAATGGGATATTCAAGTAGAAAGACGCCCCAGAAAGAAGAAACAGATGCCTGGTGAAAAAGCCAAGGATGTAGGGTTAACTGCGAAAGAAGAAATTATGAGAATAATGAAAGAAACTATTGATCGTCTCCATAGTGAAATGGAAGAAAGATTTGTCCGTTTCCATGACTTGGATTCAAAATTTGGATTTCTTTTAGATGCTAGAGGATTATTGTTTGACTCAAATGAAAGCAACAGTAGTCATGACGTAAATATCTTAAAGAAAAGTTGTCTCAACCTTGGACAGTTTTATAGCAATGATATTGACGGCTTTAAGCTTTATGAAGAAATCCTGGATTGTAAGATGCTTCTGAAAAGTCGCCCAAATGTTCAGATTTCTAAAGCTGAGGAACTCCTCAAGTTTATTGTTCAGTATGGAGATGAAAATGTTTTTCCAAATTTGAGAGTAGCTATTCAGATAATGCTCACTATTGCAATTTCAATTGCCAGCTGTGAGCGATCTTTCAGCAAGTTAACATTGATCTTATCATATTTGAGAGCTTCAATGGGCCAAGAAAGACTTTCTGCTTTAGCCTTGCTCAACATTGAACGTGAGGAAACTGAAATAACAAATTTTGATGACATTATTGATAAGTTTGCATCAGCAAAAGTAAGAAAAATACATGTTTAGTGTGAAGTTCCAAATTATTCATTAAAAGAGCCAAAAATAATAGGTGCAAACAAGGCATTTCTTTTAAAGTACCATATAATTGGAATGATTTTTGTTAGTATCTAATATTGTAATTGCTAATTCTGCTATCGGTAATTCAGTAAAATTCAAGAAAACATCAAAGTGTATTCTCATGAAAAGTTATGCCTCTCCTTGTACATATATTAATTGTTTCTGTTGTAATTCGGCAAATAATTAACCATACTTTGGTTCTATAAAATTAAATTGTATTAATAGAAATTTAATATCAACCTTAATAGTAAATATACTCGGTTATGTATATGGATAGAAAGACATTAAAGTATAAACTGTAAAAATAATTTTTATGAATTGTATTTTCATTTCATTTCAATTTATTTTTACATATTTTTGTACAGTTTTATATGTATATAACTGTTTTTCATTTTCATTTGTCATAAAATAAACTTCTTCTTAAAAGTATATTTTGTTAGCGGTATTATTACGAGTAACCAGTTTGAGTACCATTATAAGAATTCAGCCAGAATTTTAAAGAACACTGGTTTTAAGGGCGCCATTTATTGATTTGCCCTGGGCGCGATCAACCCTAGTTACGCCTCTGCACATACGATACCATGTTGTAAGCGTGTATAGTTTTTCCATAACTATTTGAAAGAAACATATGCCCATATTTATCCTTTTTGTTTAACAATCGATACTCGTCTCTAAAGTCTGTTAAAAACTCACACAGCCCATTAGCCACAACCTCACTACAAACCTCGTCATGATATTTACTGTATTAATAGAGTGGTAAAAATACTTAAGATTCTCCATGATGACAAGATTTACATTCTCAACCGTAGGGTACGAGTAGTCGGTATGATGTAACCAGTGGCGTACTAAGGTGGGTGCGAGGGGGGCGGTCCGCCCCGGGTGACAGCCAGGAGGGGGGTGCCATCGGGAGAGTTGAAATACCAGTACAAGTTTTCAGACCAAATTAAAAATTCGCCAAAGTAAGAAAATAAATTTAAAAGTGTTCAAACTATTACAACAGCTTAATGTTAATTTCTACTATAAAATAAATTTTTATTTTTATTGGCAATACAAAATTTACAAACGAAAAATTAAATATTTGATAAAAATTACATCGAAAGGCGAACGTTTGTTGACGTTTTAGTCATCAGTTTGTTGAGCATAGCCAGCTGGCTGTAACTGACATTCCAAGTCTTGTTCACTTGACACTGTGAGTCCACATACATGAGGTACGTTTCATTGTTTCATTAAATAATTATGATAAAGCATAAAGTGCTGGTGTTTATAACAATATCATAATACTTATACCAGTGTCCAGTAATTTTTGATAATGTGGTAAATGCATTGTGGAGAGGGCCATTCATTATGCAACTACAAAGTGTGAGGAAATGGACATTTCTATGGAGAGAAGAGGGAGAGTAAAGCTCCGAAAAAGGATGCCAGGAGAGATGGCAAAGGATGCTGGTCTCACATTGCCAGAGGAAGCAAACAGGGCTATGTTTGAATGTCTTGATCGCTTTCATCAAGAATTGGAGATTCGTTCTAAGGCAATGGATCAAATTATGTCAATCTTCGCTGTTATTCAGCCAAACACTTTGGTTGTTGCAACAGAAGAAGAACTTCGGAAGTATATTCCAAATTTGACTCAGATTTTCGATGAATTCTCTGATGAAGATATCAGTGTGGAAATTAGACGACTTCGGAGGCATTTGGAAGCTGCCAAAATCAGCGTTGAAGAGGCAAAGAAATGGACAGCATTGTAGTTTGGAGTTTATTGTGAAATGGAATTTTTGTGAATCTTTGCGAAGCTTGTCACTGTGTTTGAGATTCTTTTTGGCTGTCTGTGTCTATTGCTTCATGTGAAAGAAGTTTTTCCAAATTGAAATTGATAAAAAATTTCTTTCGCTCGACCATGAGTCAGACAAGATTGACAAATCTGGCATTACTTTCAATTGAACATGAATATGCAAAGAAGGTGAATTTTGATGAGGTCATTGATCAATTTGCAGAAATTAAGGCTCGAAAGCAGAGACTGTGAATCCTCTCTATTTACCTTTGAAGAATAGGCTGAGCGTTGAGACTGGATTTCTTGTGTTTTTTGCATAAAATAAAATGCAGTATTACCTGTTCAATGAATTTTTAATGTCCTGCATTTTTCTTATTTCCAATTTGCTTATGACAGTACTGTACTGTTTAAAAATCTACTTGCAAACATAATATATTTCTCTGTGTTTAAATTTTAAAATTATTTATGGGGGGTGCCAAAGGAAGGATCCGCCCCGGGTGCCAAATACTTTAGGTACGCCCCTGCAAGGAATGAACCCTTGTAATCGCTCACTGCAAAGCCACAAGCATAGAGTTTTTTCGTTTTTGGAATCTTTACTTTGTGATAAACAGTACACTGATGGCGGTCTTCACGATAATTACAAGGGTTATTACACTTAGGACACACAACAGACTGTGGCAAAACACCGTGTTCCGAAAAAAAAAGCAACTGTTTCACTGTTCTTTTGGTAGAATCGAGCTATAATTTCGCAGTAAGTGAGAGTGCAGCCTCCACGCACTGATGCCATGGCTAAAGTGAGCTATTCAAATTCAAATCAAGCCCGGCACGCCGTTTGTGATTGGTTAAATTAAAATCAGTGGCGCATGCGCAGTTACATTCCCTTGAGAAACGCACAAACGAACGAACGAGAGTGTCCCAAAAGACACAAAGAAGACGGTTTTGGACTTCGAAAAATTCTTGGATATATATCAACTTTATCTATGGATATCTCAGTAATCAGTCGTCTGCTGAGGAAACTCATAGAAGAAAAGTTTCTTAGAATTGTCTAAAGTATGGATTGCCAAGAAAAAAAATAAAAAACGCTGTACGGCGACTATAAAAAATTATATATATATATATATATATATACATTTCAACTGCAAAGAACGCAGTATAATTAACGTAAAGAACGACGCTTGTATAGGAGACATTCCGCGCAAGATGAGGAGGGAGAACGAACAAATGAAAAAATGAGATAACCACCCCGGAATCGAACCCGGGATCTTCCGATTGCAGGTCAGATATGATAACCACTACACCATGGTCCTCACTCGATCAGAAGTCGTAATTCTCCTACATACATTTGTTCGTTCTCCCTCCTCATCTTGCGCGGAATGTCTCCTATACAAGCGTCGTTCTTTACGTTAATTATACTGCGTGTTCTTTGCAGTTGAAATGTACATATATATAGGTGCGGCATGCGGGAGGTGCCCCCCTCGGGGCATTGGTTTCTGCGCGTATGTAGGAGAATTACGACTTCTGATCGAGTGAGGACCATGTGTAGTGGTTATCATATCTGACCGGCAATCGGAAGATCCCGGGTTCGATTCCCGGGTGGTTACCTCATTTTTTCATTTGTTCGTTCTCCCTCCTCATCTTGCGCGGAATGTCTCCTATACAAGCGTCGTTCTTTACGTTATTTATATATATATATATATATATATATATATATATATATATATATATATATATATATCTGAAAATTATTTCACGAAAGTAACACGTGAAAAATATTTATGATTAAAAAAACCAGGAAGGAAAGGAAACAGAATGGTGCTCAAGCGCTTTCGTCTAATGACATCCTCAGGAACACTGAAGTAAATAAAGAGTTCGAGACTATATATTTTACTTCTTCTTCTACAGCATTATTAGTCCCGCACTTGCGCGGGGTCGCTGCTGCGGATCCTCCTTCTCCACTCTTGTCTATCCTGTACCAGCTCGACATCCAGCTCCCGCTCCCTCAGGTCGTCCCGAACACTGTCCCCCCTCGCATGGTCTCTCCTTCCTCGCCCGTCTTCTCTGAGCTATCTTCTTCAGCCGCATCCGCTCATGGTGCGGTAGCCCTCGTCCACTTTCCACGGGTCAGGGCGATCCCCCCGCGCGTCGGTTACGGCGGACGCCCTAGCATGTACGACATTTACGACATTTTCCATGATCTGTATATCATAATGGTATTGGCAAGGTTTTACGCCGGATGCCCTTCCTGACGCAACCAGAAAGAAAGACAAATATACATTGTGACTGTACATAAAGTTATTATTGTATTATTATGCATCTTCTCAAATGAAAAAGCCTTCCAACTCGCATAAAAATGCACAATTCCACGTCTTGTCAGGCAAACAATTTTAAGCCTGACGTCTCTCTTTGAAACATATTATGATGTAAATCTTATGATTTATTTCTAATGTTATAAAGTCATTTGGATATTCACTGTACGTAAAGTTAATTAGTATTTTAATTGATTTATTACTTTGTATCCACCGAATAACCAAGTTTTTAATGTTCGAAGTCAAGCAAATTCCCATCTGCCTGACGACTTGCTGCTGTGCCAAATATATGTTATTAGCTTGAATTGCTAAACATTTAAAAGCAATATTTGCATATCATACTGGCAGTTAGGTATTTCTATATAGGGTATTCTACTTTTGCGTAGTACAGTAAATTTTAGGAAATTTAATACACAACATATGGAAAGTGTTCATTTTATATAAAATCTGTCACATCTGCGTCGAAACAGAGGAGTCCAAAATGCTGCGCTAAATTGCCAAATCTCTTTGGCTCAATTGACAAATCTCTTTGGCTGGTGAATTAAACGGAGTGCCAGAGAAACTAAGACAGTGCGCTTACAAATATGCTCATTTCATTCACTATTATGCGCACACATTGAATTTAGTTATTATTAAAGTAGCAAATCATTTACCAGGTGTCAAACTTTTTTCTTTCACTTGAAGGCATTTAATAAATTTACTTCCTCAAGCACAAAGAGAAAGAATGTATTCAATAATCTTAAAGTTGCCATTCCAAGTTTAAGTGAAACACGCTGGTGCTATCGGTCAATAACACTATCAGCTATGGAGTGTGGAGCAATGAAAGAGGCTTTAGAAAGCATTTTGAATGATGAAATCTCGTGGGATGAAGATAGTTTAAACCAGGCTGAAAACCTTTACGCAAAACTAGATGACTTTTTATTTGTTTTATATTTGCTGCTTTGAAGAATTACTTAGCAATGTTGGAAAAACTATTTGATGTTTTACAGTGCAGGATAGTGGACATAGAATTTGCAAAAGAGAAAATTAATGATTTTATTAGTTTTCTGGAAGGAAAAATCAATGACAAAAGTTATAATGACATTCTTAAAAAGACACGTGACATAGTAAGTTGTCCGACCATTTCTCCCCCTACTAAGAGACTCGGAGGAAAAGTGACAGACTTTAAAGAAATTTACTTTAGCATTCTGAATACGATAATACCTCTGTAGCAGCCTTGAAGGAACGATTTGAATGCATTCATGAGTTCTCATTTTTTGAGTTGTTGAATTCATTAATGTTGCAGTATATAAAGAAAATTTCCCCAAAACCTTAATAGAAGCACTTGAGTATAAGTACAGTAATCTATTTGACGTAAAAGCTTTAACGTCAGAATTAAAATACATCTATCAGGACTCCGATTTTTGTCAGTGCAAACATGCAAAAGAAATTTTAAAGCTTTGTCTTGACCTTGGACTTACAACAGCCTTACCTGAAACGATGAACTGAGTATCCACAAAAACCTGGCGTCGCCCCTGATATATATGTAGAGACCGACCGGAAATTCCTTTCCTCACGTCCGCAAACATCCGGGAATCATCAGAAACCGAAAAACACACGTGATTTTCAAGGAGAGAAAAAAAAAGGATGTTTATCTTCTCCCAAAAGGCCCGCGAGAAGTTAGCGTCTTCCGAGCCTATATAAGCCATAGTTCACTAAACTCGCTCTCACTTTGCTCATTACTCCTCCTCGTGAATCTCTTCTTTCACGTAGCGCCGTTCGACCTCAGCCGGCCTCAGTTCCTCAAGCAACACCTCAACAATACACGAAGCGAATCAACACTTGAGGCGACCTACAATTTCATCCCGCCGTAAGTAAACATCACTCTACCGGCGTCATCCTTCTGGCTCTGGCTTCACTCATAATTCACCACAATTCGATCTGCGCCCATTCAACAAGTATCTCAACAGGCCCCAGCACATCCTCCTGTCGGTAGGCCAACACGTCTTCAGAGTTATCTACGGCGAAACGCAGGACGGTAAACCACCACGTAGGTTTCTTCAGCCTTCATAGTTATCCCCGTCGAAATCGCAGATCGGTAATGCTCTCGTAGGCTCTCGTTCGGCCTACAGTGTTTTGTTACGTCGTGCTAGACTTCAGGATTCAAGGCTGAAGAGTCCACAAGCTCTGTCTAATCGCGTAGGCCCTAAAAGTGTCTTCAGTACCGTTCAAACTAACTCTCCCGTGCCTAATCGCGTAGGCCCCAAAAAGTGTCTTCAATACCGTTCAAACTAACTCTCCCGTTAAGACCGCAGTAGGCCTATATAATTTTTGTACCAATACCGTAGTTTTGTATCACCTTGTTATTATGTTCACTTATATAACTTACTTATTTTGCATCCGATTGTTTATGTGCTCTTTTATGCATTTCATTTTTACCAACCTAATCCATTTACTGTACCATACCGTACCTTCATTATTTCAGTTATTATTGGCTTAATTACTTATTCTGTGTTCACCTCTGCATATCTCATTAGTCTACCTGAATTAGTGTACTTACCTAACAATTAGTTTGTACAACAATTTTTTATTGCTAATAATTAATCAGTCATCTTTAACATAGTATAAATACCGTTATCGAATTGTTAATCACTATAAATACCGTTATAGAATTGTTAATCACTGTGAACAAATAATTAATTCATTTTCCTAATTAATTAAACACAAAACAACAAAGTAATTTCTCTCTCCTTATTAAATATTGTTTGTTTGGGCTGTAACCCCTAAACTGGTGACCCCTAATTATTCATTTCAATTTAATTCATATATATATATACTCGAGCATTTCATTGCTCCTAATTCGGTTCTTTAGAAATTCAACATCCAGGGTTGATTATGTCAGTTTTCCAATTTCTGATCAGGACTGTATCAAACGTTTGATTAATTTCTTTTTATTGGTTTACTACTGCGCAGTTTTCAACTGCATACTGCATACAATTGGGGAAAGGAATGCATTTTATCCATCACCGTCATACTACGCTTTAATTCTATCAGGACATATTATTACGTTCATTATGAGTTGCCAGATGTGCACATTTGTACATTGAAGGAATTGCGTTAAACATCATCGTTACAAAAATAACTGGGTACTATATAATATAATCCAAACAGTGATTTTTTCAATAACAAACTATATAATTTTAATATAGCAATATTAACTTTAGCCTCAAAATTCAATGGTATGTACAAGGCCGCCAAGAGGGCGGGGAAGCCGGGATAAATCCCCGGGGCTCGGACCTCTAGGGGGCCGAGAAAGAGGGGGGATAAAATCTAAAAATATTAATAAAGCAATTGATTAAATAACAGAGAGGAAATATAATTAATGAACATACATTTTATAGAGATTATCATAGTCAAACTGAAACAGATAAAAATTATCTCCGGTCCACCAATGCCCAAGACCGACTGACAGAGCTGAGAACCATCGTAATTGAAAGCCAGTTAGCCCGTACTTTAAATTTCATCAGAATCATTTACCACTTTGCTAGAGAGAAGGCAAAGAAAATACTCTTCTAATTATGAAAATCTTGCAGTAAACAATTGTCTTGCCTGCATGGACTGTTACTGCATTTGTAAATTGTATGGTGATAGAATTAATGTAATTGATTCGAAAATAAAATGGTCATTTTCCTCTGAGTTGTTTATTCATACTGTATGTTTTGAATAATGACTTGGACATATAATCAGTTTGCTTGTTATATACACAAAAAACATTCATATTAAAATACTGAGTAAACAGGGAGGCCCATATACCAATCCTTCCCCGGGGCCTGTGGCAGCTCTCGGAGGCCCTGGGTATGTATATGACTTAATTTATAAAAATATTTCGTTTTTGAGGCAAGCTTGTAATTAAAACTTAGTACACTGTTAAATCTTAACTAATACATACATACATACATGTTCCGCATGTATGTGAAATGAATGTCATGGAGGCACTTCACATTAAATCAAATTTTATATTTTTACATTATATCAGTTTTTACATGCTTGGATTACACAGCTCAACAAAAAAAAAATTTTGTTTCGTTGCCAAGGAAATTCGTACGAATTTAGGGTATTTTGGGGTTGCTGAATTCCAAAATGAAAGTAGTTTTTCCGATTTGGCTCTAGTTCTTGAGATAATGAATACCCTCAATTAATAGGAAACGTAACCATACGCGTGCATATGGGAAACTACTGGAACATTCTAGATGGTGAGACACGCGAATATTCTTAGTGTTTACTCCGCGATCATCTAGAATAGTCCCCCTCCGTATATAAGTCATCGGCCACCCAACCAGTAGTTTGGTTGACCTTTGGTTGGCCTTTGGTTGACAGGGAAAAAATCATCCTCCCACCACTTCATATCAAGCTGGGACTAATGAAACAATTTGTTAAGGCCTTGGACAAAGATGGCGATTGCTTCAAATACATTTGTAGATCGTTCCCTGGACTAAGTATGGAAAAACTAAAAGCTGGAATCTTTGATGGCCCTCAATCCGTACACTTATCAAGGATTCTAATTTCACAAAATTTATGAATGGTGTTGAAGCTTCTGCCTGGTGCAGTTATGTCTCAGTTGTCAAGAACTTCTTGGGTAACCACAAAGCAGACAATTATGAAGACTGGTGCAAAACATGCTCACAAACTTTGAAAAGTTGGGTACTAATGAGCATAAAGGTACACTTTCTCCATAGCCACTTACACAGATTTCCGGATAATCTTGGTGATTTTAGCGAGGAACAAGGGGAGAGGTTTCATCAAGATATCAAGGTGATGGAGGAAAGGTATCAGGCAGATGGGACAGACACATGATGGCAGACTATTGCTGGAACCTCCAACGTGATCGTCCTGATAACCCACATAAAAGAGAATCGTACAAACAGAGATTTACTATACATTAATTGTAATTATGCGAATCAACTTACTGTGTTTATCTGTTATTATACCGAATAAAATGCCATTATGTATTTCATGTGTTTACTTTTGCATGATTTGAGACAATTTCAATGCGATTGTAAGTAGGCTCCGCCTGAACATTAAATTTTTTGCATTTTTTACGTGTTTCAATGGGGTACCAATTATCTCATAAATTAGAGCCAATCTAGCAAAACCGATGTCATATTCGGAATCAGCACCACAAAGTTACCCCAAAATCACTCTAATATGATTGGCAATAAAATGAGTGTTGACCAGTGTTATTTACGCTTTGTGATCGATTCCCACAAAATTCTTAAATGTTTCTATGCTTCTCTCGACACAGCAGCTTAAGCAATACATGTTCGGATCGGCGGCAGTTCCAATATGATGATGCAGAAGTTTAAAGTTTCGCTTAAAAATAAATGATTAAAAAAAGAAACTTCTTTTCCCATAACCCAGAAAAGCAAAAAGCAACATTGGTTGAATTTTTTATTTTAACCCTTATGAATTTAAACTCAGGATCATCACAAGTCTTGAACGTTATTCTCCTCTGAGAGTCTTACGAAATGTGGCGCGATGGTTAAATAAGAATACTATGAAGATTTTGGGGTGATTTTAATTCCTCTGGACGGATGGTTTCCACATTGTGGTAGAAATATGGAAGAAAGTTTGGAACAAAATATAAGAGTTTATTCAGTACGTACTCTTAGTTTACAATGCCCCAACGAAGTATGAAGAAGTAAGTTTGAAGTTATGTTCCGCGAACGTGAAGGTTTTGTGGAATATTATATCTAATGTAATGTAATAAAGATTAAAATACTTAAAATTATCGGGTTTCAACGATTTAACGGTGAAAGAAAGCCATTTTGCATTAGTCAACTTGTGTGAATGTACCGTATAATGTTCTGAGAAATAAAAACAAATTATGATGAAAAAAATTAGTTAGTTGGGGCAAAACACACATTTATTGTTAATTTTGATTTTCTGGTTTCACCACTTTTCCTCCATTGTTCATCCAATCTCTAAAAGAGCCAGAATAACATCTGAAACAGAAAAAAAAATGTAGGCAAATGTTTTTTTTGAAACATTTTCATAGCATATATTCATAATAAAAATAATAACAAACCAGTCACCGCCAATGATTGTCAAAGGATAGGTAAGCGTGGCATGGTCGTCAGATCAAATGGCCCAACACAACCACAGTAAAGGAATCCTGAGATTGCATTAAGAAATAAAGTGTTTATGAAAAGTTGCAGATTGGTTGTATAATGCTGGAGCCTTTAAAGTTCAAATGCTTTAAGAATATGTTGCTTAAACTGTAAATACTCGTAGAATCGAATAAGATAAATCTGAATCTCGGGAAAAAAAAATGCGGTTGGCATAAATAGCAGTCTTTTTAGTAATTTACAAATATATTGAATAACTGATAATCACCTGGCATTGGTGTAACCTTTTTCTTCTAGCGCTTTGAAGGCCTTCATAGCTCTACCTCCCATCATGCAATGAGTGACAATAGCGCCGTCTGTCGGTGGTTTTTCGAAACCATATTTTGATTTGAAAGAATCATTATCCAAATTCAAAGCAGAGTCAAACTCTGTAACTACAAGAATGATTGTTTTATATATATTATATATATATATATATATAGAGTAGGCCCTATTTATATATATAAAATATATATATTATATACTGTGTATATATATACAAAGGTGGGCAGGACCGAGTTCCAAAAGGACCGAACTCCAGGAACTCGGTCCTTTTTAAGGGACCGTGAGCGGGAAAGTCTGTCCTTTTCTCAGTGAGGACCGAAATGAGGAGCGACGGTCCATTTTAAGCAATTCCGGACGATCCGGTCCGGACGGTCTTTTTTAGTGATTTTAGTGTGTTTAGTGATTATTTGAAGTTCTAAAGAAGATGGATCGTTTCCTCCAGAAGACTCGGAAAGAGACTGAGACTGAACTGAAACTTGTTTCAACACTGGAGGAGACGAAGAATCTACTGATGTTAGTGCTTCAACTTCAAGTCAAGCAACTGGAGCTCCTAGCGGAAGAACTGAACCCGGCAATCCCTGGCCGTACCTGGACAAATACTTTGAATACCTGGCTCTTCTCTTTGGGGAAGGACGTCCTCAAGCCGAAAAGGTCAGGGCTCAGTGACAGCCATTTTGAAATGCTAGTCTTCTTGAAGGGAAACTCAAACATTTAACTTAATAACTTTTTTCATCATTTATGTATTGTATTAATTATAATTTACGTTAATAAAATTAAAGATTTCCTGTGTCTTAATTTCATTTTTCATTTTAATCAAATTTTTCACTTATATTATATATAAGGACCGAGGACCGAGTCGTTCCTAGGTCCTATCTTCAGAAAGGACCGTGACCGTGACCGGGACCGTCGGTCCTTTTTGAGGCCCGGGTGCCCACCTTTGTATATATATATATATATATATATAGTAGGCCATCATATATATATATATATATATATATATATATATATATACACACACACACAGGGTGATCCGTTTGGGTATGGATAAAATAAAATTGATGTGAAATGGAAACCGTAACAGTGTATAGTTTAATATTTGGCAAACAATGCCCACAAAGATGGTAGATTGTGACAAACCTAATTAGTCTTCAACATGACCCCTCTTCCGGACACGACAGAGGTCATAACGAGAGGCTAATTCTTACGACCACCTGCATGTGGTTTAGTGACACACCCCGTTTCTTCAAATGTGCGGTACCACTGCACTATGGAGTCGTATTTAGGAGTTTTTCGAACACCATACACACGGCAAAACTCACGCTGTACCGCTGTCACACTCTCAAACTTAGCAAACCAAATGACACACTTCGCACGTTGTTGTGCATTCGCCGCCATCTTCGAAACTGGCATATGTCTCATAAGTCTGAGAGCAGATGGCGCTCGTACGCCTGGCAGCGGATGGCATAGCCTATTACAAACTCCCACATTTTATGACCACACGTGCAACAGATGAACGTTATGTCACTTCTCGGTAGATTCTCACAGCGTTTTTATTTTATCCATACCCAAACGGATCACCCTGTATTAGGCCATATATAATATATATATATATATTATATATTATATATACACAGTGTGTATATATATTATAATGAAAGAATCTTTATCCAAATTGAAAACCGAGTCAAACTCTCAAACTGTAAGAATGATTGTTATATATATATATATTATATATATATATATATATATATAAAATAATCATCATCATCATCATCATAATAATAATCTATAATATAATTGAGGCAGAGTCTTTCCAAAGAAATTATTTCAAAAGCTGAAATTATAAATAATGAAAGCTTAATATTTACTTTAAGTTCACGAGAAACTTTTGTGAAGCTTAACCTCTCCCCCCCCCAAGTAACAGGTGCGGATCCAGAGCACAATTTTGAGGGAATACCTCTGAAACAATTGCACAATGTTGAAAAGTAACCACGAAAGGTAATAATTACTGGTTTTGTTTAACTTCCTTCGCAACATCTAAGGTCATATAACGGAGGGGACCTACAGCTTTACGTGGGATCCGATCATCCGAACCACGGGTCGCTACATAGTCTGACCGCAGCGGACGGTCTCCCATCCAACTACTATCCGACCTAATGTCGCTTAACTTCGCTGATCAACGGGAAGCGGTGTTACAACCACGAAAGGGGTACACCTACAATTTTATTAAAGTACCAAACGTAACATCAAAATTCTGATCTGCTTATTTTTCACGCCTAAGCGTTGGCCAGGTTTTTCCCAGCTGACAACAGTTGTGGTGGCGAGCGATATCAACAAATTGAGTCCACCATTCTACACGCAATGTGTTCGTTCAGAGAGATTGTTTCTTTCTATATTACACTTACTAAAATTGTCCAAAGAAAAGCAACAGCGATTATTTTTGTAGGATGCTTCAGTAGTATAGGCGCAAAATGGGAGAGTGCAGGAATGTTGCAATACAATTGCAAATGTTGATCAATATTACAAGATGTTGCAAAGGGGTTATGTAACATCACTGTTGCACGGCTTATGCAACATCAATGCTGCAAAGGGGGGTAGGGTTATGCAACAACTCAATGCTGCAAAGGGGGAGAGGGGAGGGAGCTTCGGGGGGAGAAGGGAGGATGACCTCCCTCCAAAGGGGTAGCCTTAACCTAAGAGAAGAAGAGAAAGGAGACGGAGGAGGTCTTTGGGGGAGAAGCTGGGATGTCCTCACCCCCCAAAGGGAAACTTTACCTAAGCCTTAACCTAAGAAGGAAAGAGGTGTTCGCCTGGCTGGAGCCAGACGCATTATAAGCGTCAGGAGCCAAGCAGGTGTTATATAGAGGGTCGTGAGTTGCCAGATACCATTTATTTATATATGGAGGAGTTACCAGATACCATCATTTATTTATTAAGTTGAGTTGCCAAATAATGTTTTTATTTATATATGGAGGGGTTACCAGATATCGCCATTTAATTTAACTACTTATTTATTAAAGGTAAGATTGACTTTCTCCTTAATTTGGCTGAGCAAGAGAATTAATTATTTAAACGATACCCAATATTAACAAAAAAAGAAATACACTAGACAATTGGCTTAGCAAAAAGAAATCGTTCATCTTAATGTTCATTATAATTAAATTTCAGAGAAATTAAAGTAATTGATAAAAGAATTAAATGAGAAGTCTATATACACTTTTATATTAAACAATAAATTTTAACAAACTTCCCGTTCTTTGTTCAGTTAAAATAAAAATTTAATGGTGGATTCCGTACCATGCTACGGATTTCTCGTCTAAACTGTAGGTCTAAGGTGGTTCAAAAACAATGCTACTTGACATCTTGTACTTTAGAACGGCTGCCTTTAGCATATAAAAGCACATGTCAGTACAGTGATTTACTCTAAAGCCATACCGAAAGTGTCTATTTACTTTCGTCATTCCTCTGTGTATATTATATATATATATATATATATATATATACAGGGTGTTTGAAGACTTTCTGTACAAATTGTAATGGGGGATAGGCAACACCAAGACAAACCCTTTTCGTCTATAAGTGTATGTCAGCTGACGTCACCATTCGGCGCGAGAGGGCGCCGCTGCAATTGGCTAAAAGGTGAAGTGGGCTAGACTCCCGCTTGCCGCGGGCATTCTTAAATCGGACGTAGTACGCGTAACATGTTTATTTAAAGAAGGCATGTTTATTTAAAGAAGGTGCTGAAAGTTGCGACCGGTAGCATCAATGCATACCCGACAGCGTCAAAGCATTGACCGACGTACACGTCGAAAGATTCCCGGCATTTTGGGAACAGTTCCAGCGGCGACAGCGATTCTTGCTACGAGGTCTTCTTCTGAGTAAATGGGAGTCTCGTACACGAGGTTCTTCATGTGTCACCACAGGAAGAAATCGAGGCATGTTAAATCGGGCGATCTCGGTGGCCAGGCTACGGGCCCACCCCGGCCTATCCATCGGTCCCCAAAAGTGGCGTTCAGATAATCCCGCACATCGTTGCTGGAGTGTGATGGGGCCCCGTCGTGTTGAAACCACATTCGTCTACGAATAGCCACGGGAATATCTTCCAGCAGTTCCGGCAACGTTTCTTCAAGAAATATCCGATAAACCCGCCCGTCGAGTCGGGCAGGCAGCAGGTACGGCCCAATCAACTTGCCATGGACGATACCCGCCCAAACATTGACGGCGAACCGTGCTTGATGAGCATGCACCCGTGTAGCATGTGGATTTGCGTGCGCCCACACGTGAGAATTGTGCATGTTAAACACACCCTCACGTGTGAAACAGGCCTCATCTGAGAACAGCACATAAGCCGGAAAATTAGGCTGCACCGCTGTCTGCTGCAGAAACCAGCGTGCGAATTCCACACGAAGAGGGTAATCCCGAGGTTGTAATGCCTGGACTCTCTGACGATGAAACGGATGTAACTGCTGCTCGTGCAACACTCTCCAGACCAGGTCGTGGTTCACACCGAGGATACGTGCAACACCTCGCGTGCTTGCGCTTGGATTGTCCTCAAATCGCCGTAGGATTTCTTCTTCCATGTCAGGAGTGCGCACGTTTCTCTCCCGACCAGTGTCATGCATGTTTGCATGGAATGTTCCAGTTTCTCGCAGTCGCCGATGCAAATGCGCAAACGTTTGGTGGTTTGGCACACGTCTGTTTGGGAAGCGCTGTCGGTACAACCTCACAGCAGCTCTTCCGTTTCCATTGGCAGCCCCATACACCATATGCATGTCAGCCATCTCAGCAGTCGTGAAGCGCTCCATGTTACGCGTACTACGTCCGATTTAAGAATGCCCGCGGCAAGCGCGAGTCTAGCCCACTTCACCTTTTAGCCAATTGCAGCGGCGCCCTCTCGCGCCGAATGGTGACGTCAGCGGACATACACTTATAGACGAAAAGGGTTTGTCTTGGTGTTGCCTATCCCCATTACAATTTGTACAGAAGGTTTTCAAACACCCTATATATATATATATATATATACAAGATGTGGCTTCTCAATTTCGTACATTTTTTTCGTTCAGCTTAATATTAATTCATCTTTACAGTATACTAAATTGGCAATAAACATTTTAAGTATTATATAAGAATAATATTTAATTTTCCTATAATTCATGAATCGCTTTCATTTATTCTAAAGCCAAACAGAAAGTGTATATTACTTTTGTTGGGGAGAAAGCGTGTAACACTCGGATGCTATCCAAAAGGCGAGAATGGAATGTAGGTCAAACCACTTCTCGTCTCCAAAACTGGTTTTGTCACACTTCACTTCAAATATTGTTTTGACAATTGCCATTACTACTGAAGTTAAAAACTTAATTTTATATTATATTATTTATTAAAGGCAAGAGAGAGAGAGAGACTTAATCTGAGAGATGTACACACACACACACACACACACACACACACACATACACACATCGGGAGTACTCAACAATTGGAATTAATTCAAATATATATATATATATATATATATATATATATATATATATACAGAGAGAGAGAAATTTTTGTCAGAGAAAGTGAGGATGGCACACACACACACACACACACACACACACACATTATGGATTTAAATCACTATTAAAATAATAATGATCAGAAATCAACTTAAAAGGTTTGCATCAGACAATCGGTCAGACGCAGCGCTCAACTCAAATGATGCATACATTTGTCCTAACTCTTGCATTATTATTATTACGTGCGGTGATTTTACGAAGTTCAAGCTTATCCCCCCTCCTCTCGAGTTGGCCTGGTGAAATAGTGAGCTGACTTCTTTTACCCTCCACTTCACATAGGTATACCCGACTCATCGGGCTTGTTCTGTACCATGCGTCTAATATTCTTTTACATCATAGATTTTAGTTCCTACTTTTTTTTCCGTACCATAATAGTTAAAATTTCTCAGTGTTAAACTTCATATAAAAAACCAAGCGACTTCTAAAATTTACTACATTATTATCCCTGTCCCATCCTTCTTGCATTAAAAAAGTTCTACTTTATTGGTAACTTTTGATTAGCATCCCCCGAATTTGTTCCACAAATCAGGAATCTTGGGAAAGCTGTGAATAGTATGACCGCAAAAAATAATAATGCACAAAAACATTCTGCTTGTAGAGATCTTCTAGATTTCTTATTTTCTAATGATCTATGTGTCATCGGATGCTACTGTGCTGTCTCTGGTAATGATCTATGTCAGGATTATGAAGAGTAGCGGCGCTAATTTTGTTTCCTGTGGTACTGAGCTAAGCGGCTCTGATGAAGATATTCCTATAACGACTTGCAGCCGCTCAAGTTGTCCATCTCCCTATCCAAAGTGGGAAAAATTGAGGATCAAATAGTATGACCGAAAAAAAAATAATGTAAAATATTGTCGTGATAGAGATGGTTGATCAATGTTGAAAAAGGGTGAGATAATGCATAAAGGGGTGGGTTCTAAAATGGGAAAACCGAGAAAAGTATGGGCGCAAATGCAAATACTGTCGTGGTAGAGACTGCGAGGGGTAATACATGATGTGAGCATTAAATCTACGGAGAGAATATAAAGACACCATTACTCGACCAATCAGGACGTCCAAAGCATGGACCCGTAAAATAGGTGTTACGATTGGTACACAATTTTATCATAGCCCCTCCCAGTTACATTGACAACTAATCATTAAACTTACGAACCGTCTATTAGTCTTTTGGGGTGGTGCTTGGGGATCATGCATATAAAAGAAAATATTTTCAGCTGGGAGTCACAGTAGGTATTTTCACCAGTGAATAAACATTCCCTCCGCCATGAATCAAGAACTTTACAGTTTACCGGATTTATATCAAGATGGTGACATTGTAGCGTTATCCACAATTAATCTTTTTAACGCGGCTGACCGGGATGGATTATTTCCAACGCAAACCGTTGATTATATTTTCAATGACGCTCCTTACGATCCGACGCAAGGGACTGCCGTAGAAATGGAAGTGCCTGTAATTTTATTTTTTGTAGCCAATTATTCGAGACCTTATTTAATGTGCCTGTCAGAAAGAGCACTGTTCTGGATATTTCATCATATATATGGAGGGTTGTAGTAATTCATCTCATCACATTAAAAATGTTTCATTTAGGTATCCGCAATTATAGAATAGTTTGGAATCATGCTAAAATCCTGTTTTGATTCATTGAAGTTTTTTTATAGCAATCTTTTGCATGTTTTAAATAATTTTATAAATTCAAATGTTATTCGGAATTATCTCTTGAAGGAACTTCTCTGAGCGGTTCAAAGATATCTTCACATTTATTAAAAAAGATTCAGTATGAACTAATGAATTATTCTTTCTCCTTTAAGGTCCGATGAGGATTTGACACATGTTATGACACATGTCATGGACCTGAATACGGAGGTAGAAGATTTACCGAGCAGTCAACCCAACGATTGTCACATCATTAACGAAATGGTGTAAGTGTTTTTTTGATTCGATCTTTTTTAGGGGGAAGAAGACAATGTATTTTTATCAATTTATTAAATGAAAGAATCATGTTTTCAGTATAATAACCATCTTAAATTACAGAATATGCAAACTAACATTATTGGTTGCAAATATTATATATTATATATATATATATATACACGAACAAAACATCATACTATACAACGAGTACACAATCGGAAAACGGCTTTTTATCTGTTTGCATACCATTTCGTCGTTTCGTTGAGTGTGACACTGGTCGAATAATTTTAAAAATTTATGAATTCTTTACCACGTGACATATGCATGAGAAATGAAAGGCAGTACATCTCACCCGTATTACTAAAATATCCTTGTAGCAGGAAGGGGTTCCACATAACTTCGGGGATATGCAACTGATCGAGAAATTTTACAATAACGGTCACTCCAGGGTTGAGTGCCGAGTGAATCAAAATAGTACATGCGGTCCCTATTTTTAAAATAGATTGAAAACCAATGAATCCCTTCATTAGCAATGACATCTGTGTCCACAATAAGACTACCGCAATCTCGCGTAGTTGGCAAATTCAATGTTTCATTCTTCGCAAACACCGATAAATTTGGAACGTGTGGTTCGTTCACTATTCATTTACTCTCTGAAGTGTATTCGCGTCCATTTTAAAAGTCAGTGATAATGCCTCTAAATCCGTCTACTTCTATTAGGGCTTGTGGCTCTAGGTACACTTGTACACTAATAGGTGCGTCTAACGGCTTTGCGAATTCCAATCTGAATGAGATGTTTCCAGTCTGTTGTGGACTTAAGTGTGTATTTACGCTAGCAGATAAGTCAGGTGTGATGTCAAACGGATAAAGGTTAAATTGATCAATGAATTCTTTCTGCATTACTCCAATCACGAGCTCATCACAATCACCTGCAATATGGGCCAGATTACTATATGCTCTCGCGCAAAGCGGTAACACAGCGTCTGATGAATAGTCCGTATCCAATGTTCCTCCCAGCGCAATGCCTTTAACGTATAGAGTTATATTTTTAAGGCCGAAATTCTCGAATTTAAAGGCATTCTTTTTATATTTTCCACTCACCGAATTGTGTTCCTGCATTCCAATTAATATCCTTTTAGGTAAATTTCCCAGGGCTATGTTTTCTATCTGTTTCAAAACCAACCCTGCTGGCACCGTATATAGTTTGATCTGTACTCTGTTAATTGGGTATTTTACTGTGGCGTGTAGTAAATTTTTCTCAATTTCTATTTGTTTTGGTGAACTTAATTTCACTCGCCGTACGCAGAGGTATGTCTCCATAATGTGAACCACAACGGGTTTTGCTCATTCTTCTTGAGCAGCATCAAGATTTAAACAGATCTCAGGATTCGTGCGGGTGAGCGGTGAGCTTTATTTTCATATCCACCCCATTCACAAGCAACTTCTCCTGGAATGTGAAATCTGTATGCAGGCGTCCAAAACACTCGTATATCTTCTTTTTAGAATTTTTAAATTTGTCCTTTATACTATCGTCTTTAGCTTGACAATATCCCTCAGCACTTGAAAACGTATCCATCGCTTCTTTGGAAAAGTTGAGGACATTTTCCAGATAGGCTCGTAGGTGATAGTACCCCGTGCCTGTCGATATGTTGACCTGATTTAAATATACGTCACACTGGTTGAATATGGAGTGCAGTTTGTTTCAGGGTATACAGCATATTTGTCATCGCAGTCCGTTCCATCAGAATGGGCTATACGTAGTTTAGCATACATGTGCACACAGCTTGGATCAAAAAAGTAAGGGCCTGAGCTGGGTATCACAAATTCTAAGGGGCACTCGGGGAACTAATTGTGTTTAAAGGGTTAATTGTAATAAAGTCACTGTGTTCAATAGAAACTTGAGTTGGGGGCATGTCAAAGAGGGACAGCTCCGATTTACAACATTGTGAACTACACGGATGGATGAAGCGTGCCATGACGAGTTAGAAATAGTACATCCTCTCTCGACAAGTAGTAAACAAACTATGATTCATGAGATCAATGTCCTTAGCTTATATCAGTCAAAAAAATAGTCAACCATAGGTTTCATTCGCTTAGAACACTTCTTTTTTGATATCCTTTTACGTTTAATGCCACGTGATGGTAATCCCTCCTTCCGGACAGTCCTCTTCTTCTTCCCACCCCACCACCACGCATTTTTCTCTTTGCATCTTTGACGATTTCGTCCCATGTACGCTTTAAGTGTCTTTTTAGAGTTTCTTTAGGTTTAGCCCCAGCCAATATGTCTTCTGCAGTGTTAAGGCCTGATTGTAGCACTTTCCTTCCGAAAGTATGGTTTAAAAAATGGATCCAAGTCCACTACCACGCTGGTATCTCACCCCTCAATAGACGGTGAAAGGCTTTCTGTCCATTATAACTCAGTGCGTCGAAAGTGCAGCTTCACTGTTAAGCTCCCATCACCGAATGGGAAATTTTTTCCCTCAATCGTTCTTATATATATTGGGATATTGGTTATTAGATTAGTTGCGACATTCACATAATGGGGTCTGTCATATGTAATACTCAAACTCCTTCCTCTATGGTTGGGAATGTGAGCAATGCGCAGCAGGCGTGCCTGGGTATCCCCAACAAACTGGTGCTCCACTATATTGCTGTAAATATAGCACATGTCTGGGGTGTATAGCCAGCATCCAATTTCTCCAATTTCATCTGATACATTAGGCTGGACAAGTCATATTGTACCTCGTGAAATGTGTCTCTTTGGAAGGCTGATCGATATCGCCCCTCGGTCATAATTTTGAACACTCTTTGGTCTTTAATATTTCTGTTAGCCTTTGATTTTAGGATTAGAGTATGTGCAGGGTTTCCTTTGTTTACGATTTCGTATACTAAATCAGTCGTAAGATTTGAGTTTTTAAACTTACGTTTAAGTCTCTCACAACATCCTCAGCCGAACCATAACGGCCCGGACCTAGTATTACTACTGTACTGTAATACCGTGCAACTTCAGTTTCATCCCGAGTACCCCGGCTTTTTCACACTCATCAATGTCTCTAAGAATCGTAAAAACGGTATCTTTATAATCAATATTTAAAAAGAGGGTGTCCAGCTGAATTTCACATATCCCCACCTCATACGAATCACGACCCAATTCAATGGGTCCATGGAGTTCTATTACAAAGTTGGCTAGTGTGTTGTTAGGGTGTACAGACAGGGACGAGGAAGACGGGAGTGTGACGTAGAAATGGTTAGGAGCCATGTTGCATACTATTTAAGCTTCATTATTGCATCAGCTTTTATATAGGTGTTGAAGCTTTCTGGGTACCCTAGCCATTTCACCAGGTACATTTTTCTCTTTCCTGAACCTTTGCTTCTATAATTTTCTCAATTTTAAACACATTTTTTCCTAAATTAAATGCCACTTTCTGCAACTCCTCGCGGTAAAAGTCTCCTGCGATTTCTTCCCCATTCAAATCTTCAACGTAATACATCATTATCTCACCTTTAGGTCTCATAGCCCTAACTTTAAAATCTCACGTGTCTCCTTGCTCAAATCCCTTCGCGAATTTATTTCCCGAACGCGACAGCCTTACATAATCATTGATTTTGAAACGCGCAGAGTGTGGTGGTGGTGTTCCATCTCTTCTCACCTCTGGGCGCGTACCTCTTTCTAAAACTCGTTAGGTGTTGTCCCAATCGTGCGATGGTGTGAGCGGTTGTAGGATGAGGCCAATGATTCCAGAATGTCTAGAAATCTGTATGTGTTTTTATGTGTAAAATAGCGGTGCATGCGTTCCTTTATGGTACGTTGAACTCTTTCAGCTAAAGAAGCCTTATGTATAGAATTGGTAGTGTAATAGCTGATATTAAACTCTGTCAACATGTTCTGAAAAGCACGGCCTATAAATTCCTTCCCCATATCCGTACAAAAATAGCCAGGAACCCTGTTTTCTTTTAACATCAGCGTTTTGGTGGCTTTAGCAACTGTTTCAGGTGATTTATTTTTCAGAGGAATTAGCCACAGATATCTAGAGAATACATCTATTATGAATAGAATGTAGCGGTAACCATCGTTATACACAGAATATCTTTGCATGTCTGTTAAATCTGCTTGCCAAATAGAGTCAATCGAAGCAGCTGTTGTCTTGGCTGTTTTAAACCTTTTTCTCACAGGCTTATGAAGTGTATAAGCGTCCTGCTCCCGCAAAAATCTCTCAACATCTTTTTTCCTACTCCGTAAACACTTCTGTACAGTCTATCTACGCCTCCGTAGGAGGCTGGGTTAGAAATGTCATAATAACGTCTTCTTAATATGTTAGCCATTTGCGTATTTTAGAGGCACGTGGGTAGGGTTGACCGTTGTTTAACCTCTTCTTTCTCCTCTTCAGAGGTGTTACCGCCGGGGTGATGGCGTCTTCAATTGTGTCACGTGCGTCGCATGTTCCAAGTCTTTTAACCTGTTCAGATTTCCTATCATTGTTTTGGGGACATTTATTTGTTGTAGTCTTGCTTTAATATGCTTCCATCCTGATGGTGAGGGCCTATCCCACTTTCTCACCAGATCATGGACATGTCTACGATATTCGATCCCTGTACCTTTGCTCCTTCCACAATGATCTCACCTGTATCGGTCCATTGTATGGCGGGTCCTCATTCAATAGATTATAAAGACTTAAACCTTTATTCCTCAATGTATGTGGGAGGGTGCTTTTTAATACATGCTCGATATGTTGTGTGGCCGACCCTTAATCTTTGGTTGGTCAGCTGTCGTCGGACACAGGTCCTATGTCACCATGTCCATCGTTCCCCGTGCTGTGCCTAATAACCACGGGAATCTCTGTCGGGTTCTTATAATTTTCGTACTTGTGAAGAAATTTCTGCAGAGCTTTTTGGTATAAGGTTCTTTTCTCATCAGGTGTTTTTTCACTGTTTAATCGGGCTAGCAATTCGCTTTCCATTCTTTTAAGCCTGCTTTTACGGGGATCTAGATCCGTGTCTGGATTCACTCCCATTTTCTTCATTATATTGATCTAGTTAGTAAAGGACCCAAAACTGAAAATAAGATGGGGAGGAATGACCCTCTTCTTTGTACAATAATTCGTTTTTTCTTCCCTACAGTTTGACTTTTACGAACGAGTGCACGTATTATGTTCTTGTAACGGCGTAGGAGAGCCTTCTGAGGTGGTTTCATTGATACATTGCAATTTATAACGTGAAGACAGATTTCACAGATGCATTTTAAAAAGTCGTAGTCGATATTTTTAGCAAACATCTGCTGCATTGCCCGGGGTAGTCGATGATAGATTTTTATTAATTCATGGTATTTCTTTAGCCTCTTTGTCATTCTGGAATATACACCGTTTCAGGCTCGTTTGGAAATATATTCGTTCTTAGAAGCACCCTAAACGTGTTTCGCGGATGAAGGTCGCAAAGCAAATATCCGTAACGCGGCTTGTAGCTTCTTTATAAACTTCCAAAAACTCCTTACGCTGATTCGGGAACATTTGATTGGCTAATACCCCAATTTGTGATACATCTCTACGTTGCGCGAATAAGACTAGATATTGTGTATTTAACGACACATCGCGCATGTATCTATTTTTGAAAAATAGATTCTGATTGATGAAGAACACGCTTATGTTAAGATGGTGGGAGAATACTGTAAATGTCTCGGCAAACGTTTTATCCATCTCCAACATGAGATCGTCAATTACAATGACTGTATGTTCATTTCCCTTTAACGAATTAACGTCATATACACCTTTGTGGAACAAAATATCATCTTGGTACTCGTTGAACACTGATTGATACGTCGAATAGCACCATATAACTTTATGCACAAATTTTGAGAACATCTCTCCCTTTTCTTTAATGATTTTAAGCATAAACACAGTTTTACCACATCCTGTAGGTCCAGATATAATACATGTGGATGGGCTCGTGAACCTGAATTTTTCTACAGAGTCCATTTCTAACACGTCACACTCCTAAGTGGGTCATTTACAAAATATAAATATTTATGATGACCCTTATATTCTACAGTCTTGTTTTCCTTCTCCCACAGAACCGTGAATGACGATGAGGTACAGCACCCCATCATCGATTACAGATGACCCCGACGACAGTGTAGTTGTGATCACAGAATCCTTCCCCGCACGAATCCTCACCAGCGATACCTGTAGCACGCGACAATTCAAAGCGGAGCATGATGAAGAGCCCTCCACGTCAGGTATAAAGCGTGCCAGGATTGCGCCGGTTGTTAGACCACCAGTAGTAGAGCCCCAACCCTCTACGTCTTACGACACAACCCCACAATAGTACCTTCCTCAAATATACCCCTTATTCCTGTTCAATTCCGGTACATCCTCCGCAGCAGCTTCTCGTCTGTTGAGGATGGCATAACATTCGAGTTGGTGCGCACCGCTACCCCACCCCAGCTTGACTAGAAATCGGTATATAGTCAGGGTTGATCCTAGATCCATGTATAGCAATGGTGTTGAACACGGACTACGGCGCATAGTTGAACGTATTGTAGAGTTTGCCCTTCAGAACCGCGACGAACGTGAAGTCAGGACGAGGCTTCCTTCGGATTCGGGTCAGATGACGGAGATGTAGATGATTTTTGGGTAGTAATACCTTCAGACGTTTGGCAGCTGAAGATATAGAGTATATATTAGGCCGTATAATGCAGGCCTCTCAAAGTAGTATAGCCTTCAATATGGACAACTTCACGGTAAATATTGACCGTGTATTCCGTGTTGCGGGTCATAGTGCCACACCTTATACTCTTAACTTCAATTCTCAGGCTATTTATAGACGGCATATAAACGTCGATCGTGGTTGCGGCTTTATAGCAGTAGTCTTAGCTCGTATGTTTACTGTACTAAATACACGGACAAAAAATTTGGTTGCCTACGGTAGTGGAGCGTGCCCGTAAACTAGCTGTAGACTGTAAACTTGAGTTTGACTGTAATATGGGTCCTGAAGAGCTGAGAAGGGTAGAACAGGAAATGAATGTTCGTATAGTTGTATTTGGAATGGATGATCGTCGTAGACTGTGTATGTTTTTAAAAGCAGTGTGAGAGATCGTACAAGACCCCTACTTATTTTAGGACTGTCAGGGACAACGTATCTCCCCATCCGTAATATAAGGGACCTTTACGCGAGTTATGATAAAAGTCGAAAATATGGACGACATCATGATTTGTGTAAGGGATGTATCGAGTTTGCGGATGATATAGTGAAACATTGTAAAGATTGCCACATGGTATGTGAGCAGTGTAAAAGCTCCAAATGTGAAAGCCGTGTAGTTGAAGCTGAGAAGAGGGATGTGATGTGTGTAGACGCACATTTTTCAATAATAACTGTTTTGAGCTCCATAAATCAATTGGCACGTGCAGGAAAATGAGAATCTGTGAATGTGGTATGTTTCATATGATGGATAATTGGGGAATTTCAAGCATAAATGTGATGAAATTCACTGTCTACATGCCATGAGAAATATAAGGCGTGGAGTAAAGCATGTATGTTATATGAAAGATGCTAAGCCTAAAAATAACCCTTGTATAACTGTGTACTACGATATAGAAACATACACGAACGCTGAAACCAAAGAGGTTATTCCACATTTACTTGTAAGCCAGACTATCTGTGATGAGTGTATGGAGATCGAGTGTGATGAGTGTCACAAATGTGGTAAACGTACAAACGTTTTTAAAACGAGTGCCTACGATAGCCCTGTGAAACTCTTTGTGTCCTATATTGTCAAGTTAGCGGACAAGTTAAAAAAATGACTGTATATTCTCGCCCATAACGGGGCAAAATTTGACACACAGTTCCTTTATAAGGAGTTGCTTGAGCACGAGTCATCTGAGATATTTACAGGTGATCCCTTGAAAAGAGGCAACAAGCTAATACAGATGCAAATAAGAGGTAATGTACAGTTTAAAGACACTTTATTATTCACACCTTGTAAATTAGCAAAGCTACCCAAGGTGATGGGCGTAGCCGCTGAAGTTTCAAAAGGATATTTCCCTTACACATTCCTCACTAGCGAAACTTTAAATTACGTAGGACTACCTCCACCCAAACATTACTTTAACTATGAATGTATGAGTACAGATGAACGTGAAGATTTTGACCGATACTACAACAGTTTTAATGAATCTAATCCTTATAATATAGCTGATGAATGTGAGCGTTATTGCGTGAATGATGTGCGCGTGCTTAGAGTATGTTTCCAGGCCTTTAGAAGGATGTACATAGGCCGTTTCAAATGCGATCCGTTGCAAGTCGCAACCACCATCGCCTCATTATGTTTTACGGTGTTCAAGAATAACTTCATGCCTAAAGACACCTTAGCCGTTATTCACAGAAACAATCCCTGCAGTTATGGGCACAAGGCTATTTACTGGCTCATACACCTACAGCAGCAGACCGGGGTATACATAAAGCCGACAGTCTTGCGTGGACCCGCACCCACGATCAACTTATAGGCTCCCAATTCACTCACAAAGTCTTGTGGGAGCATGAGTATGATGTACGGATGGAAACAGATGGACAGTACGGTGAAGAAATAAACACGATCAAGCGTTCACTGGTGTTGGATCCTCTCAAATGCGGTGATAGCTTGTTCGGAGGGCGTACAAATCCCTTCAAGCTATACTTTCCGCCTACGGAGGGCGTGAAACTCCATTACTACGACTTCTGTTCTTTATATTCCCACGTGATGAAGAACAATCCGTACCCCATGGGTGCACCTAAGAAACTGGTGGGAACTGACCTACCCACCATCGAGGTGTTCTCAACAAATTTGAACGGGTACTATTTCGGCCTTTCTTTGGTAGATGTGCTCCCCCCACGCGATTTATGGATGCCGATCTTACCCGTCGTTATCGATCACAAGCTCATTTTTCCCTTGTGCGTGAAGTGCGCAGAGGAGAACAATGAGGAATGTATTCATACAGTTAACCAGCGTAAGATCAGAGGTGTATATACAAGTCCAGAGCTGGATCTAGCTGTTCGCCATGGCTACAGAATATTGAAGATACATGAGGTGTGGACGTTTCAGAAGCTGCCCAACCTTTTCACGCCATATATAAACGCTTTTTTGAAGGACAAAGTAGAAGCATCAGGGTATCCTCGAGGAGTTGATACCGCAGATGAAAAATCGGCCTATATTCAACGTTACCGTGACCGTGAAGGTATACAGCTTGACCGTTCCCAAATTGTAAAGAACCCGGGCAAGCGCTTTAGTGCAAAGTTGTGTCTAAACAGTCTTTGGGGAAAATTTGCACAGAATACTGGCAAAGGGAACGTTCATTTGGCACAAATTTATAGTGAAGCCTGGGATTATGCCAACGCTCCCGATAAAGAGGTCATGGAGATTGTGAATGTAGGTAATACTTACATAATAAAGTACATTACCGAATTGGCCACATACCTCACGGGTTACAAACATACCTGTAGCCAGCTTCACAACGGCCTATGCACGCATCAAACTTTGGGGCCTATTGCATTCTCTTGGGCTGAGGGTTTTGTACGCCGATAGAGATAGTGTGATATTCACAGAGAGGGAGGGTGAACACATGCCTCCTATTGGTGAATTCCTCTGGAGTTGACTGATGAGATCAAGGATGAATATGGAGACATCGCATACGCCGACTCTTTTGTCTCAACACGGCCAAAAACATATGGGGTACGGGTGAGGGTGGGGTAGGATATGAAATACTGTATATTGTGAAGGCTAAGGGTATCACGCTCAACCAGGCGAATCGGAGGGTCGTTAACTTTGATTCGTTGAAGGATCTAGTGTGCTTGGACGATGATGAGTGCGACCAGCCGCCCCAACTAACTGTAGGTACCCACAATTTTTGGGCGCAGAAGCTAGGGGGCGTGAAGGAACTTAGTGGTACAAAGGTATGCCGTAACACCTATAGGAAACGTTACCAGGTGCCTGGTACCTATGGTACCGTGCCCCTTGGATACCATAATCTTTGATATGTCTATTGTTAACTTATTTATTACACGTATTTGTAAATATATATATATATATATATATATATATATATACAGGGTGTTTGAAAACTTTCTGTACAAATTGTAATGGGGATAGGCAACACCAAGACAAACCCTTTTCGTCTATAAGTGTATGTCCGCTGACGTCACCATTCGGCGCGAGAGGGCGCCGCTGCAATTGGCTAAAAGGTGAAGTGGGCTAGACTCGCGCTTGCCGCGGGCATTCTTAAATCGGACGTAGTACGCGTAACATGGAGCGCTTCACGACTGCTGAGATGGCTGACATGCATATGGTGTATGGGGCTGCCAATGGAAACGGAAGAGCTGCTGTGAGGTTGTACCGACAGCGCTTCCCAAACAGACGTGTGCCAAACCACCAAACGTTTGCGCATTTGCATCGGCGACTGCGAGAAACTGGAACATTCCATGCAAACATGCATGACACTGGTCGGGAGAGAAACGTGCGCACTCCTGACATGGAAGAAGAAATCCTACGGCGATTTGAGGACAATCCAAGCGCAAGCACGCGAGGTGTTGCACGTATCCTCGGTGTGAACCACGACCTGGTCTGGAGAGTGTTGCACGAGCAGCAGTTACATCCGTTTCATCGTCAGAGAGTCCAGGCATTACAACCTCGGGATTACCCTCTTCGTGTGGAATTCGCACGCTGGTTTCTGCAGCAGACAGCGGTGCAGCCTAATTTTCCGGCTTATGTGCTGTTCTCAGATGAGGCCTGTTTCACACGTGAGGGTGTGTTTAAATGCACAATTCTCACGTGTGGGCGCACGCAAATCCACATGCTACATGGGTGCATGCTCATCAAGAACGGTTCGCCGTCATGTTTGGGTGGGTATCGTCCATGGCAAGTTGATTGGGCCGTACCTGCTGCCTGCCCGACTCGACGGGCGGGTTTATCGGATATTTCTTGAAGAAACGTTGCCGGAACTGCTGGAAGATGTTCCCGTGGCTATTCGTAGACGAATGTGGTTTCAACACGACGGGGCCCCATCACACTCCAGCAACGATGTGCGGGATTATCTGAACGCCACTTTTGGGACCGATGGATAGGCCAGGGTGGGCCCGTAGCCTGGCCACCGAGATCGCCCGATTTAACATGCCTCGATTTCTTCCTGTGGGGACACATGAAGAACCTCGTGTACGAGACTCCACTTACTCAGAAGAAGACCTCGTAGCAAGAATCGCTGTCGCCGCTGGAACTGTTCCCGAAATGCCGGGAATCTTTCGACGTGTACGTCGGTCAATGCTTCGACGCTGTCGGGCATGCATTGATGCTACCGGTCGCAACTTTCAGCACCTTCTTTAAATAAACATGTTACGCGTACTACGTCCGATTTAAGAATGCCCGCGGCAAGCGCGAGTCTAGCCCACTTCACCTTTTAGCCAATTGCAGCGGCGCCCTCTCGCGCCGAATGGTGACGTCAGCGGACATACACTTATAGACGAAAGGGTTTGTCTTGGTGTTGCCTATCCCCCATTACAATTTGTACAGAAAGTTTTCAAACACCCTGTATATATATATATATATATATAATACCTTGAATATTTCGTTTATTAAATAATTCGTGTTTCAATTAGCGTTTCACTTTCTCCTTTGCGTGCTTGCGTGTGTGTGTACAGTAAAAAGCTAAGCTCCTCCCACTGTAAGATCGGCAACGTGAGTCCTGCCACTACCTGGGCATATCTCTTCCCTGCGTGCTCAGTTGATCGCAGTTAGCCCTGGATCTCAGACGTGTATTCTCCCGCGTAGAAGAAAAATAGTAATAGCTACCTTTAATATTGCGTGTTCAACATTTATGAAGTGGTATTCGGCAAAGTGCCAAGATGTGGTGGATACTGAAAAACTCCCTATTCCCCCCTCCTTTGGTACTTTTAAGGCTACATTGAGCCGTGCGAAGGACCAAGATGTTCAAATACTCTACGGGTATTCTGGCGAGGGCATTGTAGGATTTCGTAGTACAAACGATGTATTGAAGTATGTTATAGGCGTAACCTTTATAAAGGCTCACATATACCGCGAAGTAGAAGAAGCAACACGTTCAGAAGATAAGCAACGGTTATGGATAGTGAGTCTTGTTGATGAGTGGTGTGACAAGCGATATTATGTCATGTTGCATCATACCGAGTACTCGTACCCTGCGACTGAGAATGTAAATCTTGTCATCATGGATAATCGTAAGTATTTTTACCACTATATTAATATATATCATGACGAGGTTTGTAGTGAGGTTGTGGCCAATGACTTGTGTGAGTTTTTAACAGACATTAGAGACGAGTATCGATTGTTAAACAAAAAGGAAAAATATGGGCATATGTTTCTCTCAAATAGTACGCCGGATTGTGAAGATGTTTAGTTTGTGGAAATGAACGTCTGGTGAGTGATACAACATTAAAACCGATATTGCTTCATGTATCGGAAAATTTCTCAAAACATCTACCCAGTATAATGAGATACAAGTATTCATGTTGTGGCTAAAGGTCTGCGTGAGTATTTAACAGAATTTAGAGATGAGTATCGCATGCTAAGCAAAAAGGAAAAATATGGTCATATGTTTCTCTCAAATAGTGCGCCAGGGTGCGAATAAAATGTGTTTAGTTCGTGAAAATCCCCTATGCAAAGATGTCTTGTGCATATTCTGGGGTGTGGGAGTGATAAAACATTAAAACCGACATTGCTTCATGTATCGGAAAATTTCTCAAAACACCTACCTAATATAATGGGATACAAGTATTCATGTTGGAACAGCGCCGTACACGTTTCATTAGCTTATGGTGTGACTCAC
Source organism: Bathynomus jamesi (assembly GCA_023014485.1). Classification (NCBI taxonomy): domain Eukaryota; kingdom Metazoa; phylum Arthropoda; class Malacostraca; order Isopoda; family Cirolanidae; genus Bathynomus; species Bathynomus jamesi. The sequence goes on from JAJOZX010003974.1 coordinate 305,135, forward strand.
TCCTCCCGTCGAGCCAATCCGTTGCATGTGGCTCATAGTCATATCAGAGCTTGAACCGACTGGACGTGCGCTCCTCGAATACAATGGAACTTCCTTTAAGCAGCATTCTCGACGCCGTGTACGATGTGTCCGTGACGAAGTCGTTGCGCGTGTTCAGGCGTAAAACCGGTGCCATTAACTATGTACTGGAAACGACTTGTAGACAAACAAACAAACGGAATGTTGTTTATTTAAGTGTTGAGATGAATAGAATCTTCGTGGTAGTTGAGAAGTGGAGTGAGGATCGTTATAAAATTCCTGCAGGTGTAGGTACAAGAAGAGAGCAGATTAGTGACACCCCCTCATATGCCGTTGTTTGTACGTTGGTATAAATAACGATCGGCCATGCATTGATATACGGCTGATGTGGAAGAAGCGCGTGTTACGGATATGCTTTATTTTGATACGGTTCTTGAATACGCATAAACCGCTCTGCTCGATGGGTTTACCGAGTGTAGGACTGAACAAGGCGAGAATGGTCTAGAGCTGGATGCTTATTTAAAAGGTTTAGACTCTTTGAAATATCATGAACTTTGGTACAAAGCACTTGAGCGGTACAGGGCTGAGCTCACCTACACCATTCACCCTGAAGAACTATTTCTTTATATAATGAGCAGCTATCGTAACGACTTAGAAGATTATTTCAACTGCCGCTATGCAGTGTGAAGAAGAGTTTACGAATGAAAAGCTCGGGTCGGTAAAAATAAACCCTCGATTGGAAAGGAGTGTTTATAAACTTGTATTTAATAATGACATTGTGGCTAACGATGACCTCTTTGTGCGTGCTTTTGATTGTATTCTAGACGTATTTAAAGATACTTGCCAACCGAATGTAAAGTGGGCACAAAAATAGTACTGAACGATATGAAGGCCATTTGTATAGAATATAGGTTTCCCTATAACTTGAGCGGTGAAATAATATTAAGCGTTTATTGCGTAGTGCAAAGCAATAATGATGATGTGATTGTAGACTCGATTATGTGTGAGTTTAGTGTTTTGCGCAGTAGAACAAAGTGAATGTATTTTGATGAATTTTCAATATATTTAATTATTTAACATATTTGTATAGCAGTGTAGCAGACCATGCATATATTTCTCCTGTACTGCTATATTGATGGTTATACTCCATCGTTTTGTATTTTTTATTTTTTATTTTTTATTTTGTGCAGTAGAAGATAAAGTGTATGTATTTATTTTCAATATATTTAATTATTTAACATAATTGTGCATATATATTTCTCCTGTACTGTTATATTGATGGTTATATTTTCATTTTTATTTTTTTTTATTATATACATATTCCTCGTTCATATTTCTTATACTATTATTATTTTTTATTTTATTTTTTTGATCATATATATTCCATTGTATATTTATTTTCTCTATATTGCTGATTCCAATAATTCGTCTAAATAAACAGAATGATGTAATCGTGTTTTATTTAATTCTTTTGGTTGTAAATGATATTATTATTTAATTATACCAAATGGCTGGTTACGTCTTCTAAACCGACTGACGGATTTCTAAGCCAACCGTCAAGAATATATGCTTTAGTTAAATAAATAGCGCTATCTGGCAACTCAACCTGTACAAGCCATTACAACCGCAGCTATAGATCGGCCAGAAAGGAAATTAGAGATGAAGGCACAGATAGAAGGATAGAAACCGAAGGAGGGCAGTTTCGAAATTAAAGATATGTGCCAGATACTATCAAAAGCTTTTAATATGTGTAGCGCAATAGCAAAAGTTTCACCAAAATTCCGAAAGGAGGATGACCAAGAGTCAGAGAGATATGCAAGAAGATCGCCAGTAGAGTATCCCTTGCGGAACCCATACTGATGATCTGAAAGAAGATTGTGAGAAGAGAGGTGTTTAAGAATCTTCTTATCAAGGATAGATTCAAAAACTTTGGAAAGGCAAGAAATCAAAGCAATTGAACGATAGTTGGAGGGCTGAGAGTGGTCACCCTCCTTTGGGACAGGTTGAATGAAGGCGAACTTCCAGCATGAAGGAAAAGTACCAGATGAGAGAGAGGGTATCAGCACAGAAACACAGTTCTTAAAAACAATAGGAGGAACACCATCAGGACCGTACGCCTTCCTAGAGTTGAGTCCAGATAGGGCAGAAAAAACATTTTTGGAAGAGATTCTAATTTCAGACATAATAAAGTCAGGGGAAGATGACATAGAGGAACAGCACCGGAATCGTCCAGAGTTGAATTGTAAGTGAAAGTATGAGCGAAGAATTCAGCTTTGTCAGGAGAAGAGACGGCAACTGAGTCGTCAAATGGAAAAGAGGAGGGAAAGAGAGGAAGGAATTGTTGTTGAGGTTCTTAGCTAGATGCCAGAAAGAAGCGAGAAAGAATTAGAAATTGGATAGATGTTTCACATTTTTTGTCCGGATGAAGGAATTTTTGGCGAGTCGAAGAACAGATTTTGCACGATTTCGGGCAGAAATATAAGCTGAGTGAGAGTCAGGAGTTGGATAGCGACGGTATCTTCTGAAAGACTCTTCTTTGTTGCATTAGAACAAGTAAAGTTAAACCAAGGTTTTTTTGCATTAGTAGCAGGAATAGAATATGGAATGTACGCCTCCATGCCTGAAAGAATCACCTCCACTGCCACGGAAGCAGTAATCATTCCATGGGAAATCACAGTAGTAGTGCCCAAGGGCCTCCCAATCAGCGGCGCCGAAGTGCCAAAGGCGCCTCCTCGTGAGAGGATCCAAAGGTCGAATTGGAGCGATAGGACAGGAAACAGATATAAGATTGTGGTCGGAGGAACCCAACGGAGAAAAGGTTTCACAGAATAAGAAGAAGGATGAGAGGTAAGAAATAAATCCAGAATGTTGGGCCTATCTCCAAGGCGATCGGGGTTACGAGTAGGGTGCTGAACAATCTGCTCCTGGTAATTTAGGATAGAAAAGTTGTAAGCTAGTTCACTAGGGTTGTCAGTGAAATGGGAGGAAAGCCAAAGGTGGCGGTGAACATTGAAATATCCTAAAATGGAGATTTCAGCAAAGAGTGAGCGGGATAGAATGTATTCCACTTCGGAAGTGGGGTAGTCAAAGAATTTTGGATAGTCAGTAGAATTAGAGGAAAGGTAACCAGCGCAGATGTATGATATTTAGCCTGAGATTAGCATGTAAGCCGTAGCCAGAGACTACAGAATTCGGAAGATTCGAGTTCGGGAATATGAGAACAAGTTAGATCATTGCGTACATATACGCAACATCCATCTTTGGAGTGAAATTGAGTATCGAGAAAGTAAGAGGGTTCAGAGAAGGGGTTGCTTATGTAGATTATGTAGTGTGTAAGATGCATGTATATGTAGTGAGGAATAGGGAAAGAAGTGTGTTTGAGAGCATGCTGGACTGCTCACAGGGTAGATGAGACACGGAAAAAGATCAGCTAAAGAGGACAGTGACAGGAGAAACGGGAGTTCCAGCACTCCCTATCTTCTGTTTGACGTCCCCCCCCCCCCCCCGAGTACTTCCCTGGTCGATTGGTGTCTACAATCTCCTTTAACATGAGTGTTCATTTGTTTCAAACTGATTGTGATTTAACGAATAAACAAGATTTTATCATATTAGCATTAGATGTATGTTGCCAATAAACTTGCATTGTACACAAAATGTACATCGAGGAAAGCTTGTGAAAAAAGTACAGTAGCTACTAACTTTTTGCCTTCACAGAAAAAAAGTAACTGGTAGAAGTTACAAATATTCATGAATTTTTGTAACTGCGTAAAATCTATCTATAACGAAATATATAAACAAAATTGCTGTCGTTGTAGAGAGGTTGTTCGTTATAAAGAGGTTTTTCTTTGCTGATATTGTAGTGTATATTTTAATAACCTATTTAAAGAGAGAGAGAAAAGAGAAATAAGACAATGGTTAAAATATACAAAGGTTATAAGGTGAAACGAATATTGAAAATAAATCTTACCGGGTTATTTATTATACGGGGTAAGGGTTAATCTAATTGTATGAAGGTTGGGAATGGTTGAGTGTTGAAGTATCCATGGATACTAACCCGGTATAATACCATGGTATAATAACCCTGTATAATACCATGGTATAATAACCCGATATAATACCAGGGTATAATAACCCGATATAATACCAGGGTATAATAACCCGATATAATACCAGGGTATAATAACCCGATATAATACCATGGTACAATAACCTGGTAAGATTTATTTTCAATATTCCTTTCATTTTATAACCTTTATTAACCTTTATTAATAATAATAAAATAAATAAATTTTTTCAATTTACAATGACATGAATAATTGTGAAGCTCGACTATTTATTTTATTTAATTTGGCCCTTAAGCTTTAGGCTTCACTGGGCTCTTATTAAAAAGAGGCAGCTAGTTGTTATAAATTTATAATAATAAATAAATAAGTAAATAAGTATTATTAATAGTTAAAACATGTCTTACAATATTATTAGTTATTTATTACAATATTATTAGTTATTTGTACATACTTTATATACGGGGCTCCAATAAACCTTAGCCCCCGCCCATGGCCTAAACCATTAGAGGTACAGTAAAACTAAACATACCTTACAAAAGAGAATTTAATCCTGCATTTAATGAGAAACAATTAAAACTTGGTGTTCCCGCCATTGGCTTCCAAGACAGCCTGAATTCGCTTTGGGTAGCTTGCCAAAAGTGACGTGAATAGATCTTGATCGTTACGCAAATTTGCTAAAATAGTTTCAATGTGTTGCGTCATTGTATCCTTCGAAAATCGATTTGCTGCAGGTTCTTGAAACAAGAGACATTCAACTTGTCCTTTATAACTGATCCAATGTGTTCACAGACGTTCAGGTCAGGAGAATTTCCTGGCCATTCTTCATTTCCAAAGAAATCGATCTCATGGTTCCGTAACAACTGTTTGAGTGGCTAATGCCTTAAAGCAGGGGGCCTTATCGTGCAGAAGTGTGACCTGATCGACATTCATAACATTGTTTGGGTTCTTAGAAAAGGAATGACATGCTGGGATAGAATAATATCACGAAAATACTGTCCATCCCAACTCTGACCATTTGGCTTCAGCACCCACATGAGCTTCTTTGCAATGAACAAAACAAACACACCAACACAGTCTGGACTTTTTAATAATTCGCGATAATGTTCATTGTCATTGATTTCATCTGGTGTTGTGGCCCACACTCGATCATTTTGGTAATTAGGCCGACGTGTTACGTAAACAAAAAATTCATCGGAGACAGCTAAATGCATGAAATCATCCACATCCCAATCTTCAAGATAATGGGCAAAACATTCTGTCATCGATGTTAAGTTGAGTTTTTCTTGGCTTTGGAAGTTCATGCCAAGGCTTTAAACCTTGCCTATGACGGTACAGTCGAATGATCTCACCACTAACGATCTTTCCTCGCAACACTTCGATCTCTCTAGAAAGTTTAGCACAGCTGTTTTTCCGCTTTCAATGATGTCCTTTGTTTCCTGAGAGAGTGGCAAATTTGGGCGCCCAGATTTGGTTGTATCCATTTCACATTCATCCAAAGTTTTATTCCAATTTCTTTTGACGAAGTCCTCACTTCTTCGCAACTTTTTGGCAACCCATGAACGTGTTATAAAGGTGGCTCCGGCATCACGAGCTTCCCGAAATGTTATTGCTCGTATGCGATCTATCACACGTTGCCTCTCCGAATCACCAATTTGAGAAGCCATTATTATCACTTTATCAGCTAGAGTAATTTTAATACCTGCAATAAATAAAGAATTTTATATATTTTTTAATCACTAAAAACTATTTCGATATAAGTAAACATGTAAGCTGCAAATGTGGGAGGGGGGGGGGGGGCTAAGGTTTCTTTGGAACCCCTTAGTACTGTACGAGTACCGTATATACAGTATATTAAATGCATTACTTAAAAGAATTTCTCCGTGAGTGAGAAACATTTTAGCCACTTACACATTAGCTTTTAAGCATTAGTCAATCAGCATGCCGCTTACTTTCTTGATCGGGGAAATAGTGGTAGAGACGAACACAGGCAACTCAGGCTGAGTTAGCGAAAACACCTCCTTATAACGAAACGTGTTTTCGATAAAGAGAGGTTTTTCGAAATGCCCAATGTGTTCGGTAAAGAGAGGTTTCGTTATAGTGGAGTGTCGTTACTGAGAGGTTTTACTATAGTTACACTTACAATTATTCGACCGGAAAACGTAACTAGTTACTGTTACAGTTACTCAAGTAACTATTACTGAGTAACTAGTTAAGTCACAGCACTGAGTATAAACTTATCATTTGAATCAAGTTCAGATTATATACTGATATATATATATATATATATATCAATTTTTTCTCGTCAGACGCAAAAAATAAATAAGTAGTAATTTATATTGGCACTTTACTCTTAATTAAATATGCGTAAAATAGCATAAAAATGCAGTGATTTTCTTATGGGATGTAACCATGTGCAGTTGGTTTCAAAAGTCGGATCCGCTGGGTCACACGATACCACAGTCTAATAATATTAGATTATAATTATACCTTGCAGCCAACTATTATCCCGACTTCTGAAATTGATGATACTAATTAATTGAAATTTATTTACAGTATTTATTTTTGTTTCTTTGTACAATTAGTAAAATAATAATGGAAAACCATTTCAAGTATCTGAAAATGTTACAAATTTTGCAGTTCTAACTCTAAAGAACTGGTAGCACAATAATTCCTAAAAAAATATCATTTTCAGTTATAAATACCACAAACGAAATTTATGTTGAGGAAATCCAGTACTTCACTCAAAATATTATCATCTGTAGAAAAGAGTTTAAAAATCCTTTGAAATAGGCATTCCAAAAGGAATTAGGTCTATATGAATTACAGCAACAACGAAATGATATGAAAAATAGGAAAGAACGGCACTTACACGGAACCCAATGAGAACCTGGAATTTTTCCATGTTCACTCACTTCAGCTTTGTTTCTGACATCAAAGACTGTGATGGTGTCCAAATTTGACGACAGTTCTTCGTAGTTTATCGCTGAAAAAAAAATTATGAGGTTTATTCATTGTAGAAGACCCCATCTCGTTGTAGAGATGATCAGGAACGGATTAACTATTATTATTATTAGGCTAATAAAGCTGTAGCCTTAGGCCCTCATATTTTTTAGGCCTTCGAGTTTAGGCCCTAATTTTTATATCATAAACCCTAAATCTTCTTTCACAAGGTAGGTTGAATAATATCATATGTAACTGCATAATTATTATATCTTCACAGGTGGAAAATAAGACTTTTTAGTTTTAGTTGAGTTTTTTTAATGTGTCATTATATCTGATGGTGTATTATTGTTTTTTAATTGAACTGAATTGAATAACCTTTATTAATAATAAAATAAATCCATTGGTTTTACAATTTACAATGACATAAATAATTGTGAAGATGCATTATTTATGGTGCTGGTTAAGTGTGCGGTCTACCTACGATTGGTTAGGTTTAATCATGATATTTTCGTTAAAACTAACGAAAATATCATGACTAAACCTAACCAATCGTCAAGGGCGATTGACAATGGATGTAAACAAACAATTAGTAAACAAGATAAGAAGCTATAATTAAAAGGTAGACCGCCGACGAATCGTAGGTAGACCGCACACTTAACCAGCACCTTATTTATTTTATTTAATTTGGCCCTTAAGCTTTACTGGGTTCTTATTAAAAATAAAACAAATAGTTATTATTAATAATGGACCTTTTCCGTTCTATGGGCACCATTGAAATGACAGAAATTAATATTTTTTAAACTTATATATATATATATCGAAACCTACAGTAAAATTATTAAATGCCCGGTTAGGTCAACTGTACGTCCTTGACGACTGGTTAGGTGAAGTGATATTTTCATTAAAGCTAATGAAAATATCACAACTTAACCTAACCAATCGTCAAGGACGTACAATTAACTAACAGGGCATTCAATTAATCTAATCGGGCATTCACTTAACCTAACCGGGCATTCAGTTGACCTAACCGGGCATTCAATTAACCTAACCAGAATATACAGTATATATATAATATATATATCAGGTCATCCCATAAGTAATGTCGTTTTTTAGATCGGAATTTGAAGGATAAAAAAAACTCGACTGAAACTTTTTAATCTAGTATATATTTTCCATCGGAATCAATGACACTCTGCCAACGTCCTACAAGCTTTTCAATGTCGTGTTTATAAAATTCAGGCGGTTTTGAGGCAAAAAACGTACAAAGACTGGTGTGCAGTTCATCTAAAGAAGTATACTGTTTCTCGTCAAGATAGTTTTGCAGATTCCTGAAGAGATGATAATCTGAAGGCGCAAGGTCTGGAGAATATGGAGGATGTGGAAGTTTTTCCCACCCAAGCTCCTCAATTTTTGCAGAAGTGATCCGAGCGGTATGAGGACGTGTGTTGTCGTGGTGGAACACGATTCCTTTCCGATTAACCAAAGAAGGTCTCTTTTCTTTTAGTGCAGTGTTCAATCGATCCAGTTGTTGACAGTAGACTTGAGCGGTGATTGTTTGGTTGTGTGGTAAGGTTTCAAAGTGTATTGCACCACTTTTATCCCACCAAACACTAAGCAACACCTTCCGAGGGTGAAGATTTGGTTTTGGCTGTGGTGTCGCAGGTTCTCCGGCACAAACCCACTATCGACGACGCTAAACATTCTGGTACAGTATCCACTTTTCATCACCAGTCACTAAACGGTGCAAAAACGGATCTTGGAGTTCACGGGAATGAAGAGCTGTGCTAATGTTTACCCGCACCCTCAGATTGTCGACCGACAATTCATGTGGCACCCATTTTCCTAACTTAGGCACTTTCCCGAGTTGTTACAAATGTCGATGGATGGTGGACGGGGATGAATTGAGTTTCTGGGCAAATTCTTCGACAGTTGTTGAACAGTCTTCTTCAAGTGCGGCTAACAGCAGGTCATCATCAAACTCAGCAGGGCGTCCAGAGCGTGCTGCATTTGTCAAACAGCAGTCACCATTCCTAAACTTTTGAAACCATCTTTGACATTTCCTCACACGCAGAATATCGTTGCCATAAACGTCCTGAATATTTCGCGTTGCTTCAGTAGCACTATTCCCTTTTTTGAACTCGTAAAGTATTATATGCCTGATATGCTCTTCTGATACCGCCATGTTTATGAGGGGTTCACATAAAGCAAAACACACGTCCTCACTGGTCAAGGTCTGTAAAGTATGTAGCGAAACACGATAGATCTCCTCTTGGATATAACCTTCGGAAAATTTATGCTTAAACCAAGTAGGACTAGTTTAAACTTAATCTATCGTAAAAAACATTACTTATGGCATGACCTGATATATATATATATATATATAGGGTGTCCCATAAGTCCGGCATCATAAGAAAAATAATAAAAAAGGCAAAACAAAAGCTTTTATTTACAGAACGTGCTCAGTATGTCCACCATTGTTTTCAATACACAAATTCAGACGTGATACCCAGTCAGCAAGCACACGGTGAATGATGTCATGAGTAATGGTTATATGCCTCAATAATGCGATGCCGCAAATGTTCAACACTCCTAATTTTCTCTGCGTATACCAGCGCTTTCAAGTGGCCCCAGAGATAAAAATCTAGTGGCGTGAGATCCGGGCTTCTAGCTGGCCTTTCCATAGGCCCTCGACGTCCAATCCAATGACCAGGGAATTGTTGGTACGGGTATTCCCTTACTTGGGTGCTGTAATGTGGGGAGCGCCGTCTTGCTGGAAACCATGTTGGGAAATTCCTCTTCGTTCAAGACATTGGGAAATGCTTTTCCTTGAGGATACGTAGGTAGGTGCCTCCAATGACATGTTCATCGAAAAAGAGGGAGCCTATGATGCGATCCTTCCAAATGCCACACCATACCATCACCCGAGATGCACCTTGTTCCTTTGAAGAGGTATACCAGTGAGGGTTGTTTTGAGACCAGTAGCGGGTGTTCTGTCGATTTACCTCACCATTTCCATAAAAAACAGCCTCCTCACTGAACAAAATGGTGGACGGGAAATTGGCATCCCGAGCATAAATTATGGTTTGTAGAAATAGAAAAAATATTAATTTCTCCTATGATGCCGGACTTATGGGACACCCTGTATATATATATATATATATATATATATATATATAATATATATATAGCCTAGGTCTTTGCGCGAACTAAGAATAAGATGGCCTATGTCTACGTCCAATTTTCAACGCAAATTATCGTCAAATTTTTTAAGAATAACGATTTTTTTTTTTTTTTTTTTTTTTTAAATTTCTCCTATTCAAAATGTGCTGATTATTAATAAAAAGTTAAAATAAGTTTAAAAATATTGATTTCGGATCACCTGAAGATTAGGGACCCCAGCCTTCTCTAGTTAGCCTTATAAGGCTAACTAACGAAAATATCACGACCTAACCTAACCAATCGTTAGGTCAACTGTACGCCCTTGACGAATGGTTGGTTAGGTCGTGATATTTTCGTTAGTTAGCCTTATAAAGCTAACTAAAGAAGGCTGGGGGCCGTGATCTTCAGGTGATCCTTAATTTCTCTCATTTCAATGGTGCCCATAGAACGAAAAAGGTTCTTAATAATAAATAAATAAATAAATAAATAAGTATTATTAATAGTTAAAGTATGTATTAATCTTAAATTATATTATCATTATCGATATGACGAATGCAAGGTCATTATTGAAGGTATTATACCATACAAAGAAATCGGTATTATACACGAGAGATAAGAACTGAACAATCACGAGTAATGTGTCTTTAATCCCAGATTACACACGAGAAATGAATAAACAATAGTAATGTACATTAATCCTAAATTTTTATTAGTATGCTATTACGAGTATTTATCGGGATTTCAACTTGTATTGGTTTTAAACGAATTTACATTCACAATATTTTTTATATCAGCATTTAAATTTTAAATTATTCCATAGCTTCAATCCAATGAAAATGGATAGTTTTTGAGATGAAGACAATCTAAACTGAGATATAACAAGCTTTGATCTATTTCTGGTTTGATACGAATGGATTTCTTGATGAGTTACGAAATATTTATTTACCCATTGTAAGTTAATGATTTTGTCTACATCTCAAAAATTATCCATTTTTATTGAACTGAAACTATGGAATGATTTAAATGCTGATATAAAAAATATTTCGAACGTAAATTCGTTTAAAAACAAGTTGAAATCTCGATTAATAATGGAATACTACAAAAATCTAGGATTAAATGTACATTACTCTATTACTGTGTCTTCTTTGGATTTCATGTAATTCAAGTTTATAATCGGGAAAGGACTTTGTGTACGCCCTGTATAACCTTCGCTGCATTAATATTTTTAGAATATAAGGACACAGTTGTATCGTCTGCAAACACTATGTAATTTATAGTATATGAATACAATAAAAATAGTAAGGGATCTAGGACTGAGCCATGAGGTACCCCATGTTTTACAGTCAGTTTAGTTGAATGGACATTATTTACTGATACAAAATGATATCTATTGAACAGATAACTTTTAAACCGATCACTTATAGTTCCTCTGAAGGCAGAGGAATACAGTTTGCTGAGTAGAGAATATCATGGTCTATCATATCAAAAGCCTTACTCAAATCCAAAAAGGTGGAGATCATTATTTCTTTGTCCTCTTTAGCAACGCCTTGATATACTGTATGTTGAATTTATTTATTTAAGTTTATTTTATTTATTTACAAATATACATAGTTTTCATAGATGAGTACACAGCAAAACCTCTCTATAACGAAATATATCAGCCAAATGGCTGTCGTTGTAGAGAGGTTTTTCGGTGCTGGTTAAGTGTGCGGTCTACCTACGATTGGTTAGGTTTAATCATGATATTTTCGTTAAAACTAACGAAAATATCATGACTAAACCTAACCAATCGTCAAGGGCGATTGACAATGGGATGTAAACAAACAATTAGTAAACAAGATAAGAAGCTATAATTAAAAGGTAGACCGCCGAATCGTAGGTAGACCGCACACTTAACCAGCACCGGTTTTTCTTTACCGATATTGTAGTGTATATTTTAATGACTTATTTAGACCCTCATTATTAGTTATGTATACATACTTTATATAGTATTGTGTATAGAGTATATTAAATGCATTACTTAAAAGTATTTCTCCGTGAGGGAGAAACATTATAGCCAATTACGCATCAGCTTTTAGGCATCAGCCAATCAGCATGCCACTTACTTCTTGATCGGGGAAATGTCGAAAACATCTCTTATAACAAAACGTGTTTTTGATAAAAAGGTTTTTCGAAATGCCCAAGATGTTTAGTAAAGAGAGGTTTCGTTATAGTGGAGTGCCGTTATTGAGAGGTTTTACTGCAATTTTATTATTAAATACAGATGCTGTATGCAGTTGTAAATTGCTTTTAGCAAGCGTTCACGCTTCATAGGCCGAAATCTACTAATTAGATATAATTATAATAATATTATATAGATAGATTAAAAAGATTTTTATAGATTTTCATAATAAACTTAAAAGACTAAGGGAACTTATAGACTAGGTCAGATACTAATATTAGAAGCTAATTTTTTTATGCAGGAAGAAGGGGCCGAGGGCAAATGCCCGCAAAAGCGCCTCCCGCCCCGTAGAAAAAGAAGAGAGCCAAAATCAAGATCAGGGGTTTTCGAGATGTCTAGACACTCTGCGTTTCAAAGATGGAATGTTATAGACAGGACGAAAGATGGACCGAGGAAGATTGTCCCAGAGTTGATCGGGTGAGTAGATGAAAAATTGAAAATACCAATTAACCCTTGCGTTAGAGGAGGAGGCATGCAGTTAGAGAGTTCAGAAGAGCAATGTCCGTTATAATAGCGATAATAAAAAGAGAAGGAGGCAACATTACGGCGAAGAGAGAGAGATTGAAGACAGTCAGTAAGAGGCGAAGAATTGATGAGACGAAAAGCCTTTGATTCCACCCGGTAAAGTACGGCTGTGTGGATTGAGTCACCCAACACATGAGAAGCATACTCCATACAGGGGCGAACAAGACCCCTGTACAGAGACAGTAACTGAGTGGAGGTGAATGAACCGCGGAGGCGGTACAGCCCACCTACCCTCTAAGAAGCTGTTTTAGAAAGAGAGTATATGTGATCTTTCCAGGAAAGATCACAAGAAAAGGAAACGCCAAGAATGTTAAGAGAACAGGAAGGATTGAGTTGTGTGATGTTGAAAGTAAGGAGATAGTTGTGTAGAAGATTGTGACGAATAGATAGATGGAGGAACTGAGTTTTTGAGGCATTGAAAGCCACAAGGTTTTCTCTGCCCCAATCAGATATAGCAGAAAGATCAGAGGTCAGGTGCTCCATAGCCGTCGTACGCGAATCATGTAGTGACTGCTGTGAGGGACGCTTTGGGAAGCGGGTGGAGAAGTGAAGAGTGGAATTATCGGCATAGGAGTGAATAGGACAGGAAGTGCGAATTAAAAGATCATTAATAAATAAAAGGAAAAGAATGGGTGACAGGACAGAACCCTTTGGAACACCACTGTTGATAGCTTTAGGAGAAGAGCAGTGGGCATCTACAATCGCAGCTATAGTTCGGCCAGAAAGGAAATTAGAGATGAAGGCGGAGAGAAAGATAGAAACCGAAGGAGGGCAGTTTCGAAATTAAAGATTTGTGCCAGATACTATCAAAAGCTTTTGATATGTCAAGCACAATAGCAAAAGTCTCACCAAAATCCCGAAAGGAGAATGACCAAGAGTCAGAGAGATATGCAAGAAGATCACTAGTCGAGCGTCCCTTGTGGAACCCATACAACGAATAATTAAATTTAAAGTACGGGCTAACTGGCTTTCAATTACAATGGTTCCCAGATCTGTCATTCGGTCTTGGGCATTGGTGGACCGGAGATAATATTTTATCTGTTTCAGTTTGACCATGATAATCTCTATAAAATGTATGTTCATTAATTACACTAGTATGCATATGAATTTTTTTTGTCTGCTGTGAGGGTTTTTCAACTCATATTTATAATTCGACCATGCTGAATTCGAAAATGACATTGGTTTTCCTCAATCAGGTCAGGTTTTTCTCTATTGGCCATTTATTATAAGTCCAATTTTATCTCCAAATTTATTGATTTTTTTAGCTTAAACACTGTAGATACGAGTAATATTATAAGAACACTCGTGAAAAATGAAAACATTGTGTGAATAAATACTTTTATTCATACAATGAATATGGAAAAAAGTTTATTGAGGAAGGAATGAAGTTTTTTTGGCTTTCCGTCTGTGTTTTTCTTCGGGCACGTCTCGCTTCAAACACCAGCAATAGTCCGCCAACATAGTGATTCCCAGTTTCCCTGGTACCTCTCTTCCATTATTTTGATATCTTGGTGAAATCGTTCACCCTGTTCCTCACTATAATCCCCGCAATTTTCAGGAAAATAGTCCAAGTGGGACCACAAAAAGTGCATTTTTATGGACATGCGCGACCCATGAACTTTGAAAGCTTCCATCAAGTTTTCGACAACGGACTCGTATTCTGGACTTCTACGCTTGCCAAGAAAATAAGTGACAACTGATTTGAATGCCTGCCAGGCATTCTTCTCAGTTGGAGTCATTGCGTTTTCGAACTGAGTATCCTTGATCAAAGTTCGAATTTGAGGACCATCAAAAACCCCAGCATTTAGTTAGCATCAGATATATGAGGAAATTTACTCTCGAGATATCGGAATGCTGAACCCTCCTTATTCATTGATTTGATGAAATTTTTCATCAAGCCCAGCTTAATATGAAGTGGTGGGAGCAAAATTTTTGTTGGTGGTACAAGGGGCACTGAAACGACATTATGCGACCCAGGTTCAAAATTCTCTCTGGATGCCCATTCACGCTGTGCATAGTGCTTCTCATCCTCTCGGCTATCCCATTTGCAGAGGAAACATGGGTATTTCGTGTATCCCCCTTGCATTCCCAATACAAATGCCACAATCTGAAAAAAAATGAAAATATTTAAAGAATTTAGAGAAGTTGTTCTATCAGATAAAAAAATCTATGCATTGGACTGTATCACTTCTGTGGGGAAGTTAAGTGTTCTTATACGCTCTCAAATAACCTTTGGAAAAACAACATAGTCAATAGCAATAGTTTACTTATGATATTAGTATTACCTTCAAATCTCCACAGATCCTCCAGTTATGTTGGTCGTATACGAGAGCATCCAGTAAAATTTTCATGTTATCGTAGCTCTCAGTAAGTTGTACGGAATGTGCTACAGGGACTGATGCAACCCTATTCCCAATGTTGAGAAGTACTGCTTTCAAACTTCGTTTAGACGAGTCTATAAATAGCCTCCATTCTGATGCGTTATATGGCAGGCCCAAGGATTCGATTAGCCCCTCAACATTGCAGCAGTACACTAAGGAAGAGGTATTTTTCGTGCACTGCAAAAAACTTGCGGAATTCTTCCTCTCGTTTCCTATACCAGGAGAATGTTGTTCCCGGGGCCAGCAAGTTGTCCTCTCGAAGTCGTGAGCCCAAGATCTCGGCAGCTAATTTGGAAAGTCCTAAATCCCTGGTAAGATCATTAAGTTTGGCCTGGTTGAGAGGCCTCGGCTCATTTGAAGCGGTATTTGAGGTATATACGACTGGGACTGGTCATTGGCATTGGTCATTAATTCATCATCAGAATCATCGAAGTCCAGGGTTTGAGGTGGGTCGGGTATTGGAATTCCAGGACCATGGGGTACAGGTCTCATAGCAGAAGGAATGTCAGGGTATACAACAATGTGTTTATTCTTCTTGTTAACTCCTGAAAATAGAAACACAGAAACACGGATATAAACTTGCATATGAAATAGAAGAAGCATTCAGACAGTGCGGCTCGTGAGGGAAGGCTGCGGTCTGTAAGATATGAAATAGGTCGATGGAGTCTGTATATTTTCTTTCTTTTTCATTCATATTGTCCCTTCGGGGACAAGATGAATGAAAAAGAAAGAAAATATACAATCATTGTATATGTAAATGTAACTTGTATAACAATATGTATGTATAAATGTATTTTCTATAACAATATGTATATGTAAATGTATGATTACCATTATGGTGAATATTATGCTATATATGGTGAATATTACATTATGGTGAATATTATGTCAAGTTTCATACGAGGATTTCAAAATATTTAAGAAAAATAAATTTATAAGCCCACCTTGGAGGTTGTCATGCAGAAATAGCAATCTGTCACGTGATCCTTTCCTTCTCTCCAAATCATGGGAATTCCAAAAGGCAAAGATTTCGCTCTGCCTTTGCTCCATCTTCTCAAATTTTCAATGCACGTCTTGCAGCACATATGAGGGGCGAAATTTTTGTCCTGGTCCCCTAGCTTAATTCCAAAGTATGCTCTATACATTGTCTTCACAAATTTAGTGATTGGGACTGGTTATTTGGCATGGTAACCGTCCCACATATGTAGCAGAATCTATTGGGATCATTTTTACACGCTCTATTCATTATGAAATATTTTATCTATATGCCTGAAAAGTAAAAAAAGATATTATACAAGTGAAACAAGTGATGATAGATGTTACTGTTCCAATTCCGCTTTGACAAAATCACGAAAAATTCTATTTTACTTATGAGGCCATAGCCGGATAACTTGAGCTGATTGAGAAAAACGGATTGCAGATTCGAAATCAGCAGGAAAAACTCTATAAGAATCACTTACAAAACCCTTGACAGCAAAATTGATGCATACGAGTGTTATATTTCCTCTCTGTTATTTACTCAATTGCTTTATTAATATTTTTAATTTTATCCCCCCTCTTTCCGGGCCCCGGGGATTTAACCCGGCTTCCCCGCCCTCTCTGCGGCCCTGTGTATGAGCATAATAATCACTCTTGTTTATTTTTGTAGTAATCTCTTCTGGTTATAATTAAAGGGTTGATGATGTAATCACATGCACTCCTATATACAGTAATATTGTATGTGAGATGTGGATAAACTAGAGAGAAGTATAGTATTTTAATTGTATTTATGGGCAGGAAATGCAATTTTGTTAATATAAACGAGAATTTCAATAGTTTATGATCTATATTAGGCAAAATTTATAATCTATATTTACAATCTATAATGATAGTCTATATTTGGCAAAATTGCGGTCTGTGCGAACTTTGCATTCGGCGCCCCCTGCTCCTATTTTAATGAAAGATTCATGTAAAAAATCTTTGTTTTATCATGTAAAAAAGCTTTGTTTTTCATCATTATTTTATTCATAATAAGAAAAAACGGTACTTTCCTGTTATCCCGGACCCCAGACTTTTTGCCAGTTGCCAGACTTCAATTTTGACAGAATATTTTCGTTAAAACTAGCGAAAATATCACGACTTAACCTAATCAATTAACCTAATCAAGGGCGTACAGTTTACCTAACCAGGCATTCAATTAACTTAATTAGTTGGTAGTTAGGTTAAGTCGTGATATTTTCTTGTTTTAACGAAAATATTCTGTGTCAAAATTGAAATCTGGCAACTGGCAAAAATTCTGGGGTCCGGGATAACAGGAAAGTACCAAAAAAACAAATCATTCAAACGTTCACTTTTCCTGCCTTTGCCGCCGCAAAATCTGATATGGCACGTGACAGGTTTATTTTAGGAGTCACATCATTCTCAATTGAAGGGATAGCTAACGAAGAAAGCCTGTCGTCTCCCGTGGTCGATCGCAGGTAAGACTTTATGAACTTCAACTTTGAGAAGCTCCGCTCGCCATTCGGCGAAAGTTGTCACAAAGATTATTATTCAAAATAAATTGTAGTACTTCTTGAGGAGTACTGCAATCCCAGTAAACAACAAATTAGAACGTTTTTCCTGTTTCTCAAGTAAAATAGGGTGATTCTAGTAGATTTTTGCACGCAGAATACGAATATGGATGCCAAATGTTTCCATCACCCACAGTTTTTGAACAAATTGAATTTGAATTTTGTTTCAAAAACAGGAATATGTAAGTACAGCAATACCTCGATTAACGCGGTTAATTCGTCCGCGGAAAGTACCGCGTTATGTGAATCAGCATTGATCGGGGAATGTAATAAATGTGAAATAAAGTGTTTCGTTCTCAGATGTCAATGATACAGAAAAATCTGAAAAAAAAACTGTGAAAATGAACTAGTTTTAATTGTGAAACAACTGCAAACAATTTAGTTACGAATATGTTTAATTTTTAGGTAAAAGTGCGCTCATTATTACGTTCTTTTTTAATCTGTTAAACCATCCGCGAGACCGCGACTAGCAACAGTAAGTTTCTTCATACGTTAGCGCTTTCAAATGAATTGTCATCTCGCTACGCAGAATTCTTTTTTTACTACAATCTTCAAGCCAAACTGATAACAGCTGTTCCCTATTTACCATTGTATACTGTATGTTTAATATTTAGTTAAAAATTAACCCCTTTAATTTTGGAAAAAATATATTGATATTTTCTACATTTTTAAAAATCGCGCTTATTTTTAAAATTAACTTTGTTCCATTCAACGTTAAAAAATGCATTTGTTTTTAAAAAATTTATTTAAATACTGAATAATAAAGTGTAGAAATTTTTTTTTTTAGCAAAAATGTTTGCTACAAAAACGTGCAAGAGCGAATTTGAAGCATCGCTGTTCGGGGAATGGTATCAAAGTTTTATCAGCGTTATGGCGAATCAGCGTTGAACGAATCCGTATCATGCGGGGTATGCTTGTATAATTGGCAACATTAGAACTACACTTTTCGGGAGGGAGGTATTGGGGCCGAAGATGGTACTGTGCACTGTAAATAACTAAAATAGTAGTTAGATGAATTGCACTTAATGGGGAGACCAGTGGTTTGCCAGCAAATGGGGGCTACAACCAGAAACACTGGAACGGGAGTGGTCGTGCGGGATAATATGTATATAGTATAAAACTGTGGGCGATAGAAAAACTTCACTATTATTTTCGAAATCAGCACTAAATAATCAATAAGGACCACCCAACACTACCAGAGGAATAGAATCTTTGTTGAACAATGTTAGACAGCAAACTTGTGAGATAGCATAGCTCTTCGCCAAGGTCAAAACAGTTAATGTCACAGTTTTCTCCATTTTCCAATACGTGATTAAGATCCATACAGTTCCTTAACAAAATTTTCTTGTGAGGAAATTGTTTCAGATCATAAAGGAAACCCCCATGGGTCCACGTGTTGTTTCATCTGTTCAAACCGTTCTTCTACTGAAAATCTCCCAGTATCTACAAGCTAGTAGAAGAAGTCAATTTTGAACTTGGTTTCCGCGTCCGTAATAATAACTTCATCTTCATCTTCGTAGGTCAACTGGTGTTTCTAACGAATGCATGAAGGCGACTTAAACGCTGGATCGACACCAAATTCTTCAGCCATTTCCTTTGCTTTTATTAAAGCTTCTTCATAACCTACATCCCTGTATTTTACAATGTAGTTATAGCAAGTTGTTATCATATTTTTGGCCGCAACAATATCGCTACTTTTACTTTGCATGTTCTTGCTTACCACATTGACCTGGAAAAGGATGTCATACCACACCACCATAGAGACGAGTTAACTATATTTAGTTAGTTGGTCTGGAAGAGTAACGGTGTAGAGGGGTACAGTTGAAAAGCAGTCTCCCTGATTCTTTTCTTCTATTTCCATTTTGCCTTTGAAATATTGTTGAGCGATGTTTTTTTTTTATTATTTATGAATGCGTCCATGAGTGTGAATGTGTGCGCGATCGTCTTTTGTTAGCTTGAAATGAATGCATGAGGTAAGAAAAGGAACGAAAGGGTTGGGAGAGTTTTTCGCTGTGTTAGCTGTGAGAAACTCGTCGGTGCTGGTGTTAAGACCAATCATTTTGAAAACTAAAGGTTAATTGGTGTAGAAAATGGAAAAAAATAGAAGTCTATTACATATTTCAAAGGCAACAAGATCTGTGAATATTTGGAGCTGAATTGGAGGAATTTGCGTTTTGAAACCTCTCTGCGCAGAGGTTTCAAGCGCGAGCTCCAGTCAAAGCCAAAGGTTTCGGCTAAATTCTTCGGAATTGTCTGTAGCCACTAGTCATCAGAGTGGTCGCTGGTCGACCCCTCCAGTGCATTTTCCGCCTTGTTCCATCCATGCTAAGCAGTTGGCTGTTCAGTTTATCCCCGTTCAACTGAGGGCCCTGAGTTGGACACCCCCAAAATAATTGCCCGTCCAACCTTGTTCGGTGTGAACGTGTTCCTTGGTACAGTATTTCGGTTTTGACCATTCAAAGATTGACTGAGAAAAGAGAGAAGGATAAGAACTTTGTTAAAACATCGGGAAAAATTTGAGAGATCTTTACAAGGAAGGAAAAGTTGAAGGCCATCGGAGTGTCAAATTTCACTGGAAAACACCTCGAGTCTGTTAAGATCTTGATTAGTCGTCTCTCACGCGAATTAGGTTAAATTTCACCCTCTTTAAGGATAGGCTTATTATGTTGATTTTTTTTTGTTGATTTTTTCTTTTCCGTGGCCACGTTAAAATATAGAAACGTATATTTTTTTCCGTTTGTAATAAATCATAGAATTGTATTTGCCAAGTCATTGTCGATCTCTCCAGTGAACTAAATTCCGCAGGGTTCCTTTGTCGAGCGGGAGGCTTGAAGATTTTGAGTAATCAAAAGAGACGGCTCCCGCTACAACGGCTTCATGACGGATGCCTGCGTCCGCTTTCTCCGATTCAGCTAATGCAATAAGGGCTTCGTAGACTCCAGCTGTCTGGTATCGAATAGTCGACTCTGCACTACCAACGCGTTTTACATACTGTCTTCACAATGAGATTTTTGACGTAGTCTGTGAGAAGCCCCCAACGAGAAACAGAAGCAGAGAACAGAACACAAATTCTTTGTACAATGCCGAAAAGGAACACAGACTCTGTTGAATATAATGCATCTCTCACAACGAGAGTGAACGAATGACATCCGCATAGAACGAAAAAGGCGAGAGAATGGTTTACATCCGTCATACAGTATAATATAAGCGAGTAGTACCTAGCACTCTTCAGCCTTGCAAAAATGTTTTCAAAAAGTTTTTCGCCATTATTGCAATTAGTTCATTCTGGATTGTTTTTCCACAGTAATAGTCCGTCACTTCCTTCGATATCACGCGCCTCAAGTGCTCCTTCATAACTTCGTCGTACTTTCCTATAGTAGCTCCACTAAACCTAGGAAGTTTCTATTATTCTCTGTATACAGCCTGTCAGATGAGCCACGGAAAGCTATATTATGTTTCAATAGGTAGAGAGTTACTCTTAAGAGTCGTTTTAAGACTTGTTTCCGGCGTTTCTGCTCATGCTCGATTTTGCGTTGAAGCTGTGCGTCAATGCAAGCATTTCATTTCATCCTTCGTTCTATTCCAACTAGTGCTTCAAATTAATCGGAAAATATATAACCGGTTAATAATCGTCTGGAATTTTCATAACCGGTTATTAACCGATTAATCGATTTTTCACAAAGCTAAGAATTTTATATGGCAAAGGAAATAAAAAACTTTATTTTCAATATTTATTCCGTTTGAAAAATTATTCCTTTTTTATAACACGATTATTACAAAAAAATAGAAGAAAACTTGTTTATGTTTTGTTTTGCATTGTATATGCAAGCCTTATAGCAATGTGGTTAACCGTTTTTAACATTTGATTCCTAATTCAATCATAAAGAAAATTTAATCATTATTTTTAAAATACTCTTTCAAAAAGCATAATGCGTCTACTGTGTTATCAGACAGACTTGATCTTAGTTTGGTTATGAATAAAGTTTATTATTGAATATCATAGTATATAACAATTTTGATTATCTATTATTTTATAGTTATTATTACTTCACAGTAATAATTTATATATATTTGGATTCAGCTAATTTTTCTTAATAATATGGTAAAAAAAAAAAAGTAACGTTTTTCATGTCAAAACGGCCAACTTTGGGCGGGGGGGAGGGGGCGAATATCGAATTCCCCCTTAAAGGGACTAAAATAGCACTAAATTGTAACAAAAAGCGATGAACAATTAATCGGTTAAAATTTTTCGGTGACCGGTTATGAACCAAATTTCCTTAACCGGTTAATAATCGGTTATTTTTGGCCGGTTTTAAGCATTAATTCGGGTAATTCCAACCCCTGTTTGATTTGATTGAAAATGATTGAGTAACTTTTCATGACTCATGAGAATCGCCGACATGTGCCTCCAGTCACTCGATCCATCAATTGCCAGGGATGATTTTGAATTGAAGTCGAACAACTTACAACAAAAGCAGAATACTTCAGCCTTACAGTAGACTTCGAATAAAGCAGCCAGCGCCGTTTCAGGACTTCACCATTTTC
Source organism: Bathynomus jamesi (assembly GCA_023014485.1). Classification (NCBI taxonomy): domain Eukaryota; kingdom Metazoa; phylum Arthropoda; class Malacostraca; order Isopoda; family Cirolanidae; genus Bathynomus; species Bathynomus jamesi. Next base: position 327,540 of record JAJOZX010003974.1, read on the forward strand.
AAGCTTTCTGTCCAGAAACGCCAAAGAAAAATGACGGTTGCCAGAAGAAAAATCGTCATGTTATTTAATTTATTTTCGTGGTCCATTCATCACAAACAGGTCTCGAAATGACCTAATGTTTGAGCACAATAAAGTTTAGGCGTCAGATGTATCGTAATATAGTTTAGGCGTCAAACTAAGCTATAAGGCAGGATCAGAATCGACAATGTCTGTTGTAGCACCCTCTCTGATATAAATGGCATCTTCATTACTTTCTGTAACTGTCGTCTCTGATGTACCCATTGGATTAGACTGCAAATCAGAGCCAAAATCACTGATGGCTGGTACTAATTTCCCTCGATCATCATGGCATCGTCAGTCTTTCCCCAACTCTAGTTTCCATTGTTATAGAAGTTTGTTGTCGCTTAACTATGATGCTTGTTTTCTCCCAGTTAACAGTGGTAATATAATTACTATCTTCCACTGCGAGTTAAGAATTATTATCAATGCTCGCTCCGCTGCAACCAGCTTTCTTAGTCGCAAGGTTGTTGGTAGATTAAAACATTTTCTTAATGCATCTGCACCTTTCTTTATTTCACCCTGTCGCACTGCTTTTCGCTTTCTGTTCTGGTGCCCTGATAGTTTCACCTTTTCAGTAATATTAGAAGACATTATGCCGCCCTTCTGAAGAAAATATATTAAAAATTTTTAAAGTTATTTCTAAATTATTGTTTACTTTTCAGATCAGTTAATATATATAATTATGGAGAGGGGTTTATATAGAGACGGACTTATATCGGCAGGGCCGGCAAGAGCTGCCACGGGCCACGGGGAAGGATTGGTATATGGGCTCCCCTGTTTACTCAGTATTTTATTATGAATGTTTTTTGTGTATATAACAAGCAAACTGATTATATGTTCAAGTCACTATTCAAAACATACAGTATGATAATATCTCTAAAGAGAGACAGACAGAGCCTAATGATATTCCTGCCTCCCACTAGGCCAAGTAACGCCTGGTTCGATCGAGTTAGTCTACCGAAAAAACAATTTGGTTGAGGTTCAATGAGAAGTTGCATTAAAGCCCTTGAATGAATAGTAGTACCTGATGTTAACAAATGTACCTAATAACTCAAGAATTCACCAGCATTATTAAGAATGTCCCCAATGTAGAATGTAGATAGGCTACTAACAGTAATGTAATTGGGTAAATTAAGCTTGAATTAGTTCCTAACCACATAAATTTCTAAATGTGTTACTGTACTACACATTAGTTTGTTTAACAATGATATAATAAATACTGATTACAGAGTAAAATTGAAAGCGGTGTTATCAGCTTTGCTAAAGATAGGCTACAAAGCTTTCTGTAAGTAACTTTGTAAACGTTAATTTTACTGTAGTGTAAAATACTACAAAACTGTGAAAGATAATAATTCACAATGATTATTGACTAGTAAATGGTTTCGAATATAAGTAATGAATTTGAGAATAAAATTTGTAAGAGTAAATGGAACAGTCTAATTTCGTACCGTGGTAAGCCAAGAATGATTTGTCAATATGGCGCCTCCTACAATGCATTAAGGAGAAGCCTTGGTGCATCAGCAATCGAAGTATTTTTGTTCTTCCGGTGTGCTATATTTCTTCTGAATAGAGGCTTGTTTTTTATAAAAATTCGAGTAAGGCAGTCCTCGTTTATCGCAAGTTCGCTGATCGCAATTTCGATTTAACGCAAATTAGTTTTTATGACAAAAAATTTGAATATTTTATAATGTTTCAGACCAACAAAGACCCTAGAATCCACTCATGGCTGGTCTACCTAACTGTGTTCGTAATTGTGTATTGTGCAAGTCCTCCGTGGTGGCGGAGGGGACCTACAATTTTACGTGGGTTCCGAACCACAAAGACTTAATTTTACTACCTTAACCTATACCCAATCTATCAACATATGCGTCTAATCGGTTTTTAAACATGTTTATAGACGTGCTACTAATTACTTCTACCGGCAAACTATTCCAGCTATTTACTATTCAATGCGTAAAAAAGTTTTTGGCAACTGCTATCTCGAACCTTCTACTTGTCAACTTACACCCGTTATTTCTAGTCCTATTATCGAACCCATTCATAATTTTGAAAACCTGGATTAGATCACCCCTTAGTCTCCTAGTCTCGAGCGTAATCAATTTTAACTCTTTAAGCCTATCCTCGTACGACTTCGACCGAAGCGACGGAATCATCTTAGTTGCTCGTCTTTGAACTCTTTCGATTTTGTCTGTATCACTTCGCATATGCGGATTCCAAAATTGGATCGCGTACTCCAAATGGGGTCTAACTAATGATTTATAAAGAGGAACAATAATATCGCGCGATTTGTACTCAAAATTCAGAGCTATAAAACCTAACACTTTGTTCGCTTTATTGACCGCTGCTGTACTTTATTTCGCTACTTTTAAATCACGAGTGACTATAACTCCTAAATCTTTTTCCTGCTCTACGCTTGCTAACTCCTTCCCTGACATACTATACGCAAAATTACCGTTACGCGAACCTATATGTAAAATTTTGCACTTATCGACGTTAAATCTCATTTGCCATGTGACTGACCAATCAACGATTTTGTTCAGATCTTCCTGGATTTTACCTCTATCTTCGTCATTAATCGCCCTACCACCAACTTCGTGTCATCCGCAAACTCTGAAACTGTACTGACTAGGCCGACATCTAAATCGTTAATATATATAAGAAAAAGCAAGGGGCCCAATACAGAACCCTGAGGAACGCCGCTCGCTACATTAGCCCAACAGGACTCCGCTCCATCAACGACCACCCTCCGTTTCCTACCTCGCAACCACTCTTCTAGCCTTAGTTTTTTTTCAATGAGTCTTTTGTGCGGTACGGTGTCAAACGCTTTTTGAAAATCTAAATACACTACATCAACCGCTCGATGACTATTGTAAATTTCAAGCACGCTTTTTAAAAATTATAAAAGATTAGTTAAGCAAGATTTGTTTCGCCTAAAACCGTGCTGCGTATTTCTAACCAAGTTATGCAATTCTAAGTGTTCGACAATATTGATTCCAGTAGCTTACCTACAACAGACGTTAAACTAATTGGCCTATAATTTCCTGCCGCACCTTTATCGCCTTTCTTGGAATCCGGCCCCGGTGATTTACGCATTTTCATTTTATCAATATAACGCATTACCTCCCCTTCACTAACCACAATATTATCCAAAATATTATCATTATCAAAAGGTATTATGTCTATGACCGTAGGATATTCATTACATCTTCTATAGTAAAAACTGACGTAAAAAATTCGTTTAGCAAAGTAGCCATTTCCTTGTTTTCAGAAACTAACTCTCCATTAACATTTTTCAACGGCCCCAAGAGACATTTTACTGGATTTCTATTATTGACGTATTGAAAGAATCGCTTGGTTTTTTTTTACCGTCACGAGCTATGGAGATTTCAAATTCGCGCTTGAACTTTTTTATTACACTTTTCGCTTCACGCCTTAGAGATATGTAGTTGTTTCCTAACCACAAATTGTCTTTATCGTCCTTATGTAGCCTATAAGCCCTATCTCTACTCTTTATAATGTCTCCTACCCTAGAAGTAAACCACAAGGGCTTGTTGTTCACTTTCGCACGCTTAATTTTGTACGGTACACATTCCTCATTTATAGTCCTAAATACTGTTTCGAACGATTCCCACATTAGTTTTGCGTTGGAGATCCCCATTACGTTTTCCCAATTGATGTGTGACAATTCATTTCAAAATTTACAAAAGTCCGTGTGCTGGAAGTTAGGAATTTTAGTCGAGTTAGCTGGTTTCGAGTGACTTATTGAGAGGACAAACTCTACCATATTGTGATCGCTATTGCTTAACGGTTCTATTACTTGAAGATCCGTGATTAGCCTATCATCCGTAGTTATTACTAAATCTAAAATACTGTCCAACCTCGTAGGTTCCCCAACCTTTTGAATAAGAAAGCTATCCTCGAGAAAATTAACTAAACGATTACCTTCCGCGTCTCCCTGCATTGTATCGTAATTCACATTGGCGCAATTAAAGTCACCCATAACTAAGGCCTGCTCACTACCTATTATTCTCTTTAGTTCACGATATAACTCCTCGTCTATAACCTCTAATTTGATACTCCCATACAAAGTCACGTGTTTCAGTGCTAAACCACGATTCACTTATCGCAATTAAATCATAGTCTTTACAAACAATTAAAGAAAAAAATTCGTTTATTTTATTTCGTAGGCTACGAGCATTTAAGGATAGAACCTTCAAATTGTTTGTAATTGCGACACCTTCGCGAGCGCAGGGGAAATTTGAGGAAATTACGCCGGGACCGTTCGAGTTACGGCAGCCTGAAAAGACGAGACAGTATTATGAAATAGTCCTCCTAAACGCGCAGCTCCAGCGTCATTAAGATGAAGTCCATATCCGAGGAACAAGTCCTCCTGTCGTAGAAACTGTTCCAAAAATTCGCAAAATTCGAGGAAGTATATCTGTTAAAACAATCTTATTATTTTTTTCCTTTTGTCGCTCTAGTAAGTCCCTGTACCTAGCCAGCAGCTCTTCCGATCTAGAATTTAAAACGTTATTAGTACCGACATGAATAACATCCGTTGTGTCCTCAGTGGTTCCGTCTGTAAAATGGTCAACACTATTAGTTATATCCTCCACCCTTGCCCCAGGGTAGCAGTAACGGCGCCTACGACGAGGGTTTCTTCTATAGAATTCCTCGAACTGCCCTCGAACAATGGAATCGCCAACGAGTCGTATTTCCGTTCATCAGCATCTTCGAAACCTAAAACAGAAAACTTATTGTTTGTTATTACTGGTAGACAAGTCTTAGGTTTTCTCAATGGGGCTCCATTACGCACTTGAACGAAGGGTTGGGAACTAGGGGAAGAGAGAAGGCTATTAGTACTATTTATATTATTAGTAGAAACTGAGGCAGGAGGGGTCGTAACTGGAGTCTCAAGGGATTCTAATTTTGCCGTCAGGAGCATCACCCTTTCTTCAAGCCTCAATCTGGCCTCCCTCTCACGTTCTAACTCGTTTCTCATGGCTTCCATGCTTGAGCACCACCTGCAAACTATTCATTATTAGCCATTGTAAACGCGTAAGCGGCAAATTTCCCTTCACAGCAACTGCAAGTACTTGACGGGGGTGCCATGTTCTTAATTAATTAAAAAAAACGAGCGTTTGGAAATTAATAAATTATAACGTAGGTCTACCACGTGCTTATTGTGCCGTCACCTGCGCAAGCCCGCAAAAATATTCTTGCAACGCAGAAACAGGTTCTTGTAACACAAATTTATACTAAATGAATATATACTTAAGCTACCGATGAAGGATCTGTAAAAGAAAAAGTATTAATAAAACTTATCTGTCCGCTATTCGACCGACTTTTTTCTTTCCTTTTTTCCTTTTTCCCACGGTGGGTGACCACACTCTACTTGATCCCCGTAGCAAGGGGAAATGAACCTTATGAAACCTCGTTTTCTAATAGATTTGAAAAACAAACAAGGCAAACAAGGGAAATTCAACCTTATGAAACCTCGTTTTCTAATACATTCGAAAACCAAACAAGGCAAACAAGGGAATTTCAACCTTATGAAACCTCGTTTTCTAATAGATTCGGAAAGCAAACAAGGCAAGCCACGTGGACTAGCCTTGGTTTAATCAAATAATATAGTAATGAATAAAGTCAATAAATGAAATATATTCGTTAATGAATGATTAGTAACATAAAGTAATTTAGTTAAAAATGCACCAAACACTATTTTTTTAAAGACACTTCAACGAAAACCACTTATTCAATTGGTAACACTGGACACTCGATAGAACACGTCTGTTCACAAGGAAAGACTGATCACGTGTTTTGCATTATCGCAAGTCAACGCAAGGCAAAATAAAAAATTGGCGCGCGACCTAATGTTTTAATGTTTTAGATGCATTTATTTATTATTATTATTATTTATATGCGTGCAGTATTTCCTAATGTTCTAATGTTTGGTATCTATTTATGGTACTTATTGTATATTTTTGTGCTTATTATGTCCGAAAAACCACCCCAGGTAACCAAAAACTAGCTCCCGGGAACGCATCCCCCGCTGAATACATGAGTTTCTATGGCAAAATGTTTCGAATATCGCAATTTCGCTTATCGTAGCCCTTTTCAAGAACCCAACCCTTGCAATAAGCGAGGACTGCTTGTACTTGGGAACAGCTGACTGTGGTAATGTCAGCGTGGCTTTGGAAAGACCTGATGGTAATCACTGTTTGAATATACATACACACACGTATGATTATAATTAAGAATTTGTCGACAACAAGATTTGATTTTTTAGAAAATTCGGCGAATAATATACTTATTCAATCTAAACAAAATTTTCTTAAAAATAGAAACACTGGTGTTAAAACTGAAAAGGACTGCTAATTACAGTGTTTCAGCCAGTGGCATACTCTCGCGATCAGAGGTGCAGCCAGGATTTTATAAACGAGGTCCAAGCTAGCGATCGTTACCAACAGCACTGGTCTACACACACACACACACACACACATATGTGTCAAAGGCGCATCCAGAAGCCCATCTGCCGGGGGGGGGGGGGTACACACTTTTTTCAAATGGGACCCACATTTCTGACCCAGATTATGCTATGAGACACTCCCACATGGATTAACGATTGAGTGATGGTTAAAAACAACGTAAATTACGAATCGCATTTATCACTGCATGTAGAGTAAACAGTTGATTCCAAATTTCTCATATTTAACCCACATTTCTATAAATTAACAGATCTACAAAACTCGTACAATAGTGGTGATAATCAAAAGTAATCACTTACCTGAGCTAAATATACACAGAGTAATATATGATAAATTAATAACAATAGTAGATTTATTAATTATAAATTAATTTGATGTTGGCTACTGCTATAAATTATATATGCCATCCTTGTTGGATACCAAATGGAGAGGATCTGATGAAGGGGGGTTACGGACCACCTGGCCTTAACCTTGGCAAACGGCGGGGGGCCCTGGGACCCCCTTTGCCTGCTCTACTATTTCGTTAAGAGATGTGAGATCGCTGTCTGAGTAAATGAGGGAGGTGTCATCCGCATATTGGAAGCCTTTATGAGAGTTGTGGAAGTCATTTATCAGAAATAGTAGGGGGACTCAAAATGCTTCCTTGTGGAACTCCATGCGAGATTTTTAGTTCGGCAATGATGATGTTATTATATTTGATGTATTGGCTTCTGTTGTATAGGTATGATTTAAACCAATTTAGAGCAACTTTATTTATGCCATAATGAGATAATTTATAAGTATGCCGTGGGAGAGTATGTCAAAGGCTTTTGACAGGTCAGTAGTATGGCCGAAAAAGGGTAGAGTGCAATTGCATGCAATAATAATTATTGGGTTTGTTTAACCTCCTTCGCAGCATCTAAGGTCATATGACGGAGGGGACCTACAGCTTTACGTGCGATCCGAACCACGGGTCGCTACATAATCTGAGCCCGGAGGACGGTCTCCCGTCCAACTACTACCCAGACCCAAAGTCGCTTAACTTCGCTGATCAACGGGAAGCGGTGTTACGACATTGGCTACGATGTAGTGGCCCAATTGCATGCAATGTTGATCAATGTTGCAAAGGGGTGAGGATTAACCCCCAACGTTGCATGAAGGGGCGTGGTAATGGGGGAAGGGTTATGCAACAAGGGGTGGGGAAACCCCCCAAGTTGCATGAAGGGGGAGCTTTGGGGGGAGGGGAAGGATGACCTTCTCCAAAGGGGTAGCCCTAACCTAAGAAGGTAAACCTTAACCTAAGAAAGGAGAGAGAGAGAGAGAGCATCCTTTCGCCTAGACCGCCAGACGCATAATAAAGCTCTTGGTCTTTGCACTTGCCTTAGAAGGCTTAATCTGGCTTGTTTAGGTGTATGTGTATATTGTTATTTGAGTTGTTAGACTGCGCTACTTATTTAATTAAAGATGTTCTTGACAGTTGGTTTAGAAAGCGTAAATGGCTTATTGTGTATGTGTATATTTATATATATTATTAACTTTTAACTTTTGAGTTGCCAATTTGCGGCATTGTTTATATATATTCTCATTACCCCAGTTATTCCTTAATATCGTTTATATATATATATATATATTATTATATATATATATATACATATATATATATATATATATATATATATTATATATATATATATATATATACCCAGGAAAACCTTTATGGGATAATAAAACATAAGTACATCATTCTGTTTATTTAGACAAATTATTGGAAATAATTTCATAAAATATATAGAAAATAAATATATAATCAAAATAGTTCAGAAGAATTCTATGCACACTTTAAACAATATATATATATATATATAATATATATATATATAATATATATATATATATATATACCCCTACACATTCTTAAATAATAATATTAGCACAGGAGAAATTTATATACACATTTATATTAAATAAGAACAATAATAAAATTTTAACAATATATAGAAAATAATATACATTCAAAAATTAATGTATAACCATCAAAATAATAACAGTAGAGGAGAAATCTATATACACATTATGTTCTACTGCGCTTAACTAAAATACTAAACTCGCATGTGATCGAGTCTACAGTTACATCATTATTGCTTTGTACTATGCAATAAATACGATTTAACATTATTTCACCGCTCAAGGTATGCGGATACCTATATTCGATGTAAAGGGCCTTCAGTTCGTTCAAGACTATTTTTGTGCCCACTTTACATTCGGTTGGCAAGTTATTACTCTCTTTAAACACGGACAGAATACACTCAAAAGCACCCACAAAGAGGGCATCGTTCGCCACAACATCATTATTAAATTCAAGTTCATAAACACTCCTTTCTAATGGAGGTATATTCACACCGATCCGAGTTTTTCAACCGTGAATTCTTCTTCACAATATATAGCGACAGCTGAAATACTCTTTTAAGTTGTGTCGACAACTGCTCATTATATAAAGAAATAGTTCTTCAGGGTGAACGGTGTAGGTGAGCTCAGCCCTGTACCGCTCAAGTCCTTTGTCCCAACGTTCATGATATTCCGAAGAGTCTAAACTTTTTAAATAAGCATCCACTTCTAGACCATTCTCGCCACGTTCATTCCTACATTCGGTAAAACTGTCGAGCAGAGCGGTGTATGTGTATTCAAGAACCGTATCAAAATAAAGCATATCCGTAACAGGTGTGTCTAATATAGGCTTTAGCTTGCGGAAACCGACGACTTCAAACATTCTGTCGAGGATGAAGCGGTTTCGCGTAGGGACAAGAACGTTATTATCAGATGCATTCTTCCACATCAGTCGTATATCAATGCATGGCTAGGGTTGCCAACCGTCCTTTTTTGAAAAGGACAGTCCTTTTTTGTAGATTTTTGTCCTTGTCCTTTCTTGAGTTCGGAAAGGACGCCATTTGTCCTTTTCTGATAACGATCTTGTTCCAAACAACAGTTTTATAACAAAACTTTTGTTTAAAGGAAATAATTATAAAGTCTTAAGTCGAGTAACATTTTATAAATTAATTTCTTCACTTAAATGTTAACGTTCCGTGTAGCGGAAAAGTATAAATTTAAAAATAAATATTGTTACCATAAATTTTGTCAATGCATGACTCAATGGGTCAATATCTGTATATCAATAAAAATATTTACTTTAAGAAAATATGCAATAAAAAAGCATGCAGTATAAATTGTAATAAATTATAAATAAAACTTTACTTCTTTCCCTAACCTTGTAGACAGTATATTGGAATTGATGTTCTTGTCCTTTTTTTCAAAATTCATGGAGTTGGCAACCCTGTGCATGGCTGATCGCTATTTATACACAACGTACATTCAATAGCATATGACGGGGTATCACTAATCTGTTCTCGTCTTGTACCTACACCTGCAGGTATTTTATAACGATCCTCGCTCCACTTCTCAACTATCACGAACACTTTATTCATCTCCTCAACACTTAAATAAATAACATTCCGTTTACCAGAGTTTGTTTGTCTACAAGTCGTTTCAAGTAGATAGTTAATGGCACCGGTTTTACGTCTGAACACGCGGACTTCGTCACGGACACATCGTATACGGCATTGAGAATACTGCTCAAAAGAAGTTCCATCGTATTCTATTGTGAGGAGTGCACGTCCGGTCGGTTCAAGCTCTGAGATGACTATGAGCAGCCGTTTCGTGGTTTGGCTCGGAGACAGGTGTGGGAAACGAGTCACACGAGTGAGTCATACCAAGCGTTAATGTTTCGTGTACGGGTTTGTTCCAACATGAGTCATGTGAATACCTGTACCCTATTATACTGGGCAATCGTTTAGGGAATTTTTCCAGCTGTGACACACGAAGTAATATCGGCTTTAATGTTTTATCACTCCCACTCCCCAGAATGAGCACGACATTTTTGTTCAGGGGGATTTTCACGAACTAAACACATTTTATTAACACTCCGGCGCACTATTTGAGAGAAACATGTGTCCATATTTATCCTTTTTGCTTATCGAGCGATGCTCGTCTTTAAATTCTATTAAAAACTCACAGAGGCCTTTAGCCATAACCTCACTGCAAACCGCGTCATGATATATATAAATGTAGCGGTAAAAATATTTCAGATTGTCCATTATAACAAGATTTACATTCTCAGCCGCAGGGTACGAGTACTCGATATGATGCAGCATGACATAATACTACTTGTCACACCACTCATCAACAAGACTTGCTAACCATACCCGTTGCTTCTTTTCTGCACGTGTTGTTTCTTTCACTTCACGGTATATGTAAACGTTTACGCAATTTAGTCTTACAACATAGTCCATTACATCGTTTGTGCCACGAAATCCTGCAGTGCTCTCGCCAGAATAACGGTAGAGTATTTGAACCTCTTGTTCCTCAAGCTTCGCACGGTTCAATGTAGCCTTAAAAGTATCAAAGGAGGGAGGGCATGGGAGCTTTTCAGTATCCACCTCATTTGTAGAATTTACCGAATACCACTTCATAAACGTCGAGCACGCAATATCAAAGGTAGACATTACTATTTTTCGTCTACGTGAGAATTCTTCAAATACACGTCTGAGACCCAGGGCTTGCAGCGGTCAACTGAGCGTGAGCATGCAGGGGTAGAGATTGCCCAGGTAGTAGCAGGCGTCACGTGACCTTTGATCGGTCATACAGGGGGCGGAGCTTTGGACTTTTCCTGTACATACGCACACACACACACACACACACACACACACAAAGGAGAAAATGAAACGCTAATTGAAGCACAATTTATTTAGTAAACATCGAATTATTCAAATACGTGTAATAGTAAAATATACATATCGTTAACAATAGACACACACACATATATATATATGTATATATATACAGGGGTTGGACAAAATAACATGAACACCTTGATAAATGGCGGTTTTTATTCTTAATATGGAGTTGGCCCTCCTTTAGCGGCAATAACAGCTGCAATGCGTCGGGGAATTGATTCATACAGCTTTTGGACAGTGGCTAGAGGAATCCTGAGCCATTCTTCGAGCAAATCCTGCTCCAGTTCCTCCAAAGACGCCGGCGGTGGGAATCGGCTTCTGACCTGCTGCTCCAACTGAAACCACAGATGCTCGATAATGTTAAGATCCGGGGATTGTGGAGGCCAATCCAAGCGTTCTACGTCACTAACATGCTCTTCAAACCAGTTTTTAACGACCCCAGCGGTGTGGATTGGTGCATTATCATCCTGGAAGACGGCGCCGCCATTGGGAAACAGCGTTTGGACCATGGGATGGACCTGGTCAGCCAATATTGACAGATAGACCTGGGCGTTAACCCTACCATGCAGTACTACAGCTGGGCCAAGAGTATTCCACGATATTGCTGCCCAAACCATCACAGATCCGCCTCCATGCTTAACGGTTGGGGTCAGGCAGTCGGGGTCATAAGCATCTTTAGGCTGTCTCCAGATGTAAACTCGACCGGAACATGGAAATAGCGTAAAGGAGGATTCGTCGAAGTAGACTACATTCTTCAACCGGTCCATTGACCAATTCTTATGGTCATTACACCATTTTCTGCGCCGCTCAATGTTGATGTGCGAAAGGAAGGGTTTGGTAATTGCAGCCCTCCCATGGTATCCAGCTCCATGGAGCTCGCGACGTACAGTTCTGGTCGATACCGGGCTTGCAAGATGCTGGTTAAGCTCTGCAGTCACTTTTGGAGCTGTGGTCTTATGGTTCTTTGTCACAATGCGCTTTAGCACCCGGCGGTCTCGATCACACAGCTTCTTCTTGCGTCCACTATTGCATTTGTCGGTGCTTGTCTTTCCATGGTTTTGGTATGCAGACATGACCATAGAGACAGTTTCTCTGGATACATTGAACATCTGAGCGGTTTTCGTCACCGATGCACCAGCCATCCGCTCTCCGACAATTTGCCCTCTTTGGAAGTCTGACAGGTTTTTCATAACTGCTAATTCATAATTCACTCAGATCTGTAAAAACAACGTGAGGGTTATAACATGACGTATACACTCTCTGTTACGCATTTAAATAGGTTTGCCAGTCATTTGACCGTTTACTTTGTGTCTGAGCAGTCCGTAAAGATAACCAGTGAAATCGGCGGGTGTTCATATTATTTTGTCTAACCCCTGTATATATATATATATATATATATATATATATATATATATATATATATATATATATGTTACCGGCAAGCTCCGACGAGACGGTAAACCGCAGATTGCTTAAGCATTCCGCGGATTCCCCGTCGATATTTGGCAAAGACCGAAATATTCTTTTATTTCGCACTTTGTCTAAATCTTAACAGGCAATCTGAGGAATGCCTGCATAGGATTAGTTAAGGTTCAAAGTAAAGTGTTATTTCGGACTTTGTCTGGCATTCCGGCAATCTACGAAGTGCCTAATAAACAGGTTTCAACTTTTTATTTCGTACTTTGTCTAAATCTTAACAAGCAATCTGAGGTTAATCAAAGCACTAACGCACACCATTTAAAAAAAAAAAATTTTTAATTTTTTCAAAAAAATTTCCCCCCAAAAAAACAAAAACAAGCGGGCATACAGTTGACCTAACCTGGCTTTCAATGTTATTCCGATGTCTGCCATTGAAGGCCCGGTTAGGTCAACTGTATGCCTGGTTAGGTTTGCTGTATGCCCTTCACAATTGGTTAGGTTAAGTTGTGTTATTTTCGTTAGTTTTAACGAAAATAACACGACTTAACCTAACCAAGTGTCAAGGGCATACAGTTGACATAACCGGGCATACAGTTGACTTAACCGGGCCTTCAATGACGGACATCGGAATAAAGTGAAGGCCCGGTTAGGTCAACTGTATGCCCTTACCGGGCTGAAACCTCTAAATCCAAGAAGTTATGGAAAAATAAAATGTTTTTAGCGATGGTGTGCGTTATTCCGATGTTCGCCTGTAGTTCTTTGATCATCCTCATATTGCCTGAAATAAAAAGTTGAAACCTGTTTATTAGGCACTTCGCAGATTGCCTGAATGCCAGGCAAAGTCCGAAATAACCCCTTACTTTGGACCTTGACTAATCCTATGCAGGCATTCCTCAGATTGCCTGTTAAGATTTAGACAAAGTGTCGGTCTTTGCCAAATATCGACGGGGAATTGGTGGAATGCCTAGCCAATCTGCGGTTTACCGTCTCGTTGGAATTTGCTGGTAACATATATATAACAATCAAGGGTTATGGTAGCCAAAGGGTACGGTATCATAGGTACCAGGTACCTGGCAACGTTTCCTATAGGTGTTACGACACACTTTCGTACCCCTAAGTTCCTTCACACATTCCAGCTTCTGGGCCCGAAAATTGTGGGTCCCTACAGTCAGTTGGGGCGGTTGGTCGTGCTCATCTTCCAAGCACACTAGCTCCTTCAACGAATCAAAGTTAACGATCCGTCGGTTCGCCTGGTTAAGTGTGATACCCTTAGCCTTCACGACATATTTCATATCCTTCCCCACCCTCACCCGTACCCCATAAGTTTTTGGACCTGTTGAGACAAAAGAGTGGGCGTATGTGATGTCCCCATACTCATCCTTGATCTCATCAGTCAACTCTCCGAGGAATTCCCCAATAGGCGGCATGTATTCACCCTCCCTCGCTGTGAATATCACACTATCTGTGTCGGCGTACAGAACCCTCCGACCAAGAGAATGTAATAGACTCCAAAGTTTGATGCGTACGTATGCGGTTGTGAAGCTGGCTACAGCTATGTAACACGTGAGGTATCTGTGGCCAATTCGGTAATGTTGTACTTTATTATGTACGTATTACCTACATTCACCATCTCCATGACCTCTTTATCTGGAGCGTTGGCATAATCCCACACCTCGTTATAACTTTGGGCTAAATGAACGTTCCCCTTGCCTGTATTCTGTACAAATTTTCCCCAAAACCTATTTAGACACAACTCTGCACTAAAGCGCTTGCCCGGGTTCTTTACAATTTTGGAACGGTCAAGCTGTATCCCTTCACGGTCACGGTAGCGCTGAATATAAGCCGATTTTTCATCTTCGGTATCAACTCCTCGCGGATACCCTGATGCTTCTACCTTATCCTTCAAAAGAATGTTTATACACGGCGTGAAAAGGTTGGGTAGCTTCTGAAACCCCCACACCTTATATATCTTCAATATTCCGTAGCCATGGCGAACGGCTAGGGACAGCTCAGGTCTTGTATATACGCCTTTGATCTTACGCTGGTTGGTTGTTTGATTACAAGCCCCATTGTTCTCCTCCGCGCACTTCACGCACAGGGGAAACATGAGCTTGTGATCTATAACGACGGGTAAGATCGGCATCCATGAGTCGCGAGGTGGGAGTACGTCTACGAAAGGAAGACCGAAATAGTTCTTGTTCAAATTTGTTGAGAACTCTTCGATGGTGGGCAGGGCTGGTCCCACCAACTTTTCAGGTACTCCTACGGGGTGCGGATTGTTCCTCATCACGTAGGGGTATAAAGAGCAGAAGTCGTAGTAATGGAGTTTCACGCCCTCCGTACGCGGAAAGTATAGCTTGAAGGGATTTGTACGCCCTCCGAACAAGCTATCACCGCATTTGAGAGGATCCAACACCATTGAACGCTTGATCGTGTTTATTTCTTCACCGTACTGTCCATCTGTTTCCATCCGTGCATCATACTTATGCTCCCACAAGATCTTCTGAGTGAACTGGGTGCCTATAAGCTGATTGTGGGTGTGGATCGTGGATCCATGCAAGACTGTCGGCAGGAGATCTACCGTGGATATCTCCTACGATTCCACATTCAGGACGGGGGCATCCGTGCCACCAGCAACCGTTAAAGGAGTACACAGTCTTCTCACCAGTGGCACGGTTTTCGTTTAGACCATCAACCCAAAAAACACAACCATTGACCTTAATGGGTACTTCCCTCGTGTTGCGGGCATGTTTTATGTATACACCGGTTTGCTGCTGTAGGTGTATGAACCAGTAAATAGCCTTGCGTCCATAACTGCTAGGGTTATGGACCCTCAACATAATTATATGGATGAAGGCCATTCTGGTCTCCTTTTTATCCAAGAAACTTTCACATAAAGAAGCATTAATTTTTAAAACTATAAAAGTGCATAACTAGAGCAATTGCAATGCATACATACATTCAGTACTTTTTTTGGCGGTACGCAACGGTACGCAGTACCGGCACATTTTATAAAAAATAAGAAAATCCGTTATTAAATTTTTTTTTAAAATTATATAAAATAACTCATTTCAGCGTTCTTGGAAAACGATCACATATCGATTGATAAAGTAATTGTTTTTAGTATGGAAGGCATAATGCAGTATAGTCGGCCGTCCAAAATCCTGAAATACATTTTTGATGTAATTTTTTGTTACAAGGTGGTAACCCCCCCCCCCCCCCCCCCTTGGATGTCTTCTATATGACCCAAGGTTTTGAATGAGAGGAGATACTATCTTCGTATTTGACCTTCAAGGTCAATTTCAAGGTCATTTTAATGTAATATTAACCAATTTTGGATTTTTTTGCATAACTAGCTCTTTAATAATTACCAGAGGTAAACAAAACCTTATATTTCATCTAGATGTGTTGTATTTTACTCAAAATACAACACATCTAGATGAAATATAGATGTGTTGTATTTTACTCAAAATATTCAAATAGTCAGTGGTGGGCACCGTTAACCAAAAAGTTAACTTCGTTAACCGCTAATCCGTTAACCAAAAAGTTAACTTCGTTAACCGTTAATCCGTTAATTCGTTAAACATGTAACGGAAGTTACCGATAAACCGTTAACGTTAACTTTTATTATAAAAAAAATGAAAAACACAATATATATATAATTTAATTTTCCCTCTTCTTCTCGTTCTCCATTTTGTCCATGAGATGCATGTTGCCCTTCATGAAAATTAGCATATCAAAGTTTTCATCAGACAGGGATGATCTCTTGGCCCTCAGGATGTCCTTGCCCATAGAGAACAAACGCTCCACTGCAGCACTGGAGGGGATGGCTGTGTTGAACTTGATGAACAAGTCCACCAACACTTGCTCACCCAAGAAGGCAGCATCTGTCAGCAAGTCCTTGGAGTTGGTCTCCAGCCAGGTCTTGACCAAGTTCGGGCCTTGCCCTTGAGTGACCTGTGGCTTCTGCTGCTCTCTTTTGTCTGGATGACAGCACTGAAGAAGTCATCCTCCTCCTCCTCCTCGTTGTTGCTGCCTCCACTGTTGCTGCCCACTTCGTTGGACTGCTGCTTCATGGCCTCCTCGACTGTACCCTCCATGCTTTTCCTCACCCTGGCGACCTTGGTGTTGTCATACTTGTCCAACCAGATGAGGTGAAAACGCTCCCATTGTAAGACATCAATTGACTTAATTTATGTCATCAAAGTGACATGAGAATTGAAATCTTACCTGATCAGTTTTATGGTTCTTGAAATGTATCAAGGAGACTACTAATAAGGTACTCACAGACATATTATAAATATACATGACTTACTTGACAACGATTATTTTTAAATATTCACTAGCACAAACATGTTGCGCAAGAGACAGACTGCAAATGAAACGAATGTAGTTATTTGTTGTAATTGTTACATAATATTATTGAAAGTGCCTTAAAATGCTCGTGATATTTCTTGAAAGAAGTTGAAACATTCAACTCAAATGGCAAATCTTTCCGCCTGATTTTACAGTCGACCATGTTTTGCTCAAACCAATGCCATAAATAACTACCATATTTGGTAAGACACAAATTGTGGCGACGGAAACAAATATATCGCCTGATTTTGCACTGCGGAAATGGAAATTCGTTCATCACTATTAACAGTGGCGGATTAATTGCGCACCTGCTCAGCACTGAAAATAATAGAAACTTTTAAACGTTTATTTATGAATTTTTTGGGTTAACGGACTTGAGTTAACTGAAGTTAAATGTAACGGAAGTTAATTAGTCCGATAATGATTTTCAAAGTTAACTTAAAAGTTAAATCGTTAACGAAAAAGTTAACTTCGTTAATTAACGATTAACGGATTAACGGTTTGTGCCCAGCTTTGCAAATAGTGTAGACATTAGTTTAGTATTTGACCTTGGGAGTCATTTTCAAGGTCACATTGGTGAAAATATTACCAAAATAAGACGTTTTTGCAATGTTTTTGACGTTTGTATGACGACACACTTGCATCTTGTTTCCATTATTGTTTGCAATGTATCTGTATTGTATCTGTATTGTAGCTGCATTGTATCATTCAATCAGTTTCCATTGTAGCACATGTGACATCCTTTTTTGCTTCCTTTCAGTTTCTGATATGAAACTAGACCTTGGAGACGAATCAACCTACTTCAACCTTCAACCTACTTCAACCTTCAACCTACTTCAACCTTCTTCATCAGATCGAAATTTTGTGTATTGTAATGGACAAAATACAAGGACATGGTAGAAATCCTTATGGGTTTCATTCGTGCCAACAGGGAAGGCAAGTGAAATCTTCGTCTAGAAACCTTTGGAGCCATGCTACCCTGGTTTGCTGTGTATGACCACAGCAATTATTCAAGATGGGGACCAGTACATCTAGCAGACATAAAAGGACTTGAAAAGCATGCCCCTGAAGTTCATAGAGTTTCTTGCTGGAAAATTTGTCATTAAGAGAACCAACCACAAGTTCAACCAAGTTCCACTTGACCAGGCAACGGAGTGGATGAATAGGATATATAAAATTTCCAATGGTATTATTGGAATCACCAGGAATGATCAGGCCAGAGACAAGTTATGTGCTACCTGGTCAGAACGGCCACATGTTTCGCATGACACGAAAGTTCTTTATGGACTAGAGGATGAAGAAGAGGTTGCTATATCTACCCGTAAAGATGCTCTCCCATCCAGAAGACGTGTTAATGAGGATGCTGTCGAGAAGCTTGTCACCTAGTTTACCAGATTCAATATGTTCATTTCTCAAATGTCTGCCGAACCAACTAGTGCTGACTCATCAAGTGGAAATATGTATGAGGAAGATAATGTGTGTCCTGCAGAGTCATCAGATATAAGTGCTCCACCTCTCATCTCTCTGGCCACTAGAGATGTGGCAACAGCAGAAATCACAACGGATCTACTATCTGCAGAGTAGCGTGGAAAGAAACTTGTGGGAGAATTTGTTGATGGGTGACTTGTTTCCAAATGAGTACCATTTTACAGTGCATTAAAGAGACAGACTTCAAAAACCTTTGGAACTCTGTACAAAGCAACTGTCGTAAGCAAAGGTAGTGCAAGCAATAAGACCATCAAGGCAGACAGACAACTTCTGCAGCGGTTGTTTGTTGCATCTCAGGCGGGTCGCAAAGTGTACATTGAGGACATTCTCAAACATGAATTGTCACCTTTGCCATTATCATTGGCTAAAACCAATGGAGAAATGAATTCGACTGCTAAAACTGAAATCATCACTTCTCACAAAGGACCTCGATATCGAAATTACATCTCAATTACCTGATCATGATACTCAGTTGGAAACCTGTGTCATAATTGATGGGCATGCCTTAGTTCAGGCATTAGGAAAACCAGATGACTGTTCTACATTTGGTGAATACGCTGAAATATTTTTCAAGTCAGTGATCTCAAAGTTTCACCAGACAAAAGTTAAATGTGTGGATGTGGTGTTTGATCGGTACCAGAAAGATTCCATAAAAGCACTAACAAGGTGCAAGAGGAGAGCGACAAAACGAAAACCAATTCGTAAAATGATTGACAGCAGTAATGTGCCTCTGCCCCAAATTTGGAGCCAGTTCATCGTCCTTGATGAGAATAAGGGAGACATTGCTGAATACCTTAGTAACTTTAGGATTGAGCAAGCAGGTCGAATCCCTGATGGGTGTGAGCTTGTGGTTGGTGGAGGATTTTCTGACAAGCAGGTCACAAAATCCACAGTTAGACAAGATATACCAGAACTGGGAAGTAATCACGAGGAGGCGGACACACGGATAGTATTGCATTCCCTTGAATGTGTTAATCGTAAATACAAAAAATTGTTAGTGAACTGTAGGGACAGAGATGTTCTGCTTTTGCTGATCCATTTCCTGGCAAACATGCTAGTACAAGTTTGGATGTGTTCAGGCACAGTTAAACAGAGGAAATGTTATCCTGTCCATGAAATCAACAGAAAGTTGCACAGTGATGTCATCAACAATATCCTGGAATTCCATGCTCTAACAGGTTCGGACACAACCTCTTCACTTGTTGGGTATGGCAAAGAGTTGGCATGAAAGATATTCCTAAAGTATCCAAAGCTGGTTGAAGGAGTGGGGAGGGATGAAACATATGAAGTTACGGAGTAGTTTGTTTGTTGACTGTAAGTGTTTAACCAACAAATGTAGACATTATGCGTCACAACCTGTTCGTAAAGGGCAAACGTGACTTGCAGAGACTGCCTCCGACCAGTGATGCCCTGAAGTTACACATTGCTGAAGCAGATTATCAAGCAAAAATATGGCTCCAAGCCAACAAACCCATCATGGAGGTTGGAAGTCCTGCAGAAACTGGTGGTCGGGAAGAAACACCTGAAGGATTGAAAGTTGTATGGAAGAAGCTGCCGTCTATTCCAGCGATATGTTTGGAACTCTTGTCATATGGAGCCAAACCAAATGCAAAGCAACAGGATGCAAGTGTTTCAAGAGCTTTCTCAAATGTACTGTACACCAGCGTGTTCATGCAATGCTGTTAACTGTTGCAGTCCCAATGAGTGACTTGCATGAGGTAGTTCTATGTAACGTTTGAGAACCTAAGCACATTATCACATGGTGGAGACATATTTAGATGTTAATAACTTCCAAAACTGCCTGATGTGTACAGAACTGATAAATATATACTAGCCTATACGGGATGTTTCATAACATGTGGGACGCACTTTCAGGATGGATTCAGGACCTAAAAACAATTAAAAAAGTTTATATAAACATATGCCCGAAATCGCTTTGTTTCCGAGTTACAGCCCGTTATGTGTTCCAGCCTTATCTTTAAAGGAAGTGCTCAAAATGATCGCCTTGCGCTTGAATACACGCCTGAACACGCCTCGTCATAGACTGCCTGACGCGTTTAAACATTCCAGGATTGCTCGGATTTTCTGGCAGCCTTGTTGTACACGTTGGCGAAGTATTTCAACGTTGTCAATGGGTGTCACGTAAACGATGGATTTCAGATGACCCCACAGGTAAAAATCAAGTGGATTCCCTAAAATTCTCCACACATTTGTGTATCTTACACCCTCTGCTGCTGCTATCCTTTGGGTACTGACACCAGGATGTTCCTCCACGCGATTCAGGACCCGCTCCTCCAACTCAACAGTTCTGGCGCTGATTGGTCTACCACCATCTGAAACTTGCTTGTTGAATGATCCTGTAATCACCAAGACGCTCTTCTATTCTCTGAAAGGTCTTCTCATCTGGCAGAGGGCGATTCGAAATCTTCCCGCATACAGACGTCTTGCTGCGGCCGCATTACACTCGGCAAGTCCATACATGAGATGCATGTCTGCCATTTCTCTGTTTGAATAAGCCTCTATTCTCACTTCAAATGCACACTATTACTGAATAGCACAAAAACTTTTAAGGTTTTTTTTCACTGGACTGCATTCACGGTAAGAAGTTACGAATACGAACAGTGAAACACACCGAAGCACCTCTGACTGACTGATGGCTCTACACTCAACGATATTGAAACATGTCATAGAGTGTACGAAACATTATAATCAGCAAGGCCATACATGAAATAAGTCTCGTACACACTCACAAAATTGTCGGCAGTTTGTAAACAGTTTGTGGAAAGAATTGCTGGAACACAAAACGGGCTGTAACTTGGAAACAAAGCGATTTCGGGCATATGTTTATATAAACTTTTTTTCATTGTTTTCAGGTCCTGAATCCATCCTGAAAGTGCGTCCCACATGTTATGAAACACCCTGTATATAGCAAAGTAAACTTAACGATTATTTAAGTCAAATGTTAAGACATTTTCTACTTTGTTTTAACACTTTGGACAATGTAAAATATATTAAAAATGGACTTCAACTGTTTGTTTGAAAGTAAAAACCCACTCTAATAGACAGAATTTATTTCCACAACAGTTTCGACGCCCACTGGCATCCTCCTTGGGTGGATACAGAAAAACGAATGAACCAAAACAAGAGGGAAAAACAGTCCAGGGACCGACCGTTAAGAAATTCGCACCTACGTTAGATCCCATTCTCCCGACACCGGAAGGACATTTTCATTAAGTACATTCGCACAAATTTAAAACTATCTTCCTGTTCTAAACATACAGATTCTATTATTTTATTTTATTTTTATTTTTTTGTTTACATAATTATTACATTTATTATTAAATTTATTACATTTAATATTGCATAATTATTTATTACAGAAATTATAAATTTATTATTACATTGGTTATTACATTGTTGTTTATTATACAGAACTTATAAACCGAAAAATGAATGAAAAAGGCAATTAGGAAACAATCCAGAGACCATTGAGAAATTCGCACCTAGGTTAGATACCGTTCTCCCGACACCGGAAGGGCATTTTATTACAGGGTCCCGCTTATAAGTACATTCGCACAAATTAAAACTATCTTCTTGTTCTATACATACAGATTCTAATATTTTGACATAATTACTGCATTTATTATTGCATTTACATTTTTTTTTTAACATTTATGTGGAAATAAATATAAATGCAACGGATGTAATAATAAAGGTAATATTATAAATTTAATAATTAGGGTAAAGGTAATAATAATAAATGAAAAAAAAAAAAATGTAAATGCAATAATAAATGCAGTAATTATGTCAAAATATTAGAATCTGTATGTTTAGAACAGGAAAGATAGTTTTAAATTTGTGCGAATGTACTTAATGAAAATGCCCTTCCGGTGTCGGGAGAATGGGATCTAACCTAGGTGCGAATTTCTTAACGGTCGGTCCCTGGACTGTTTTTCCCTCTTGTTTTGGTTCATTCGTTTTTCTGTATCCACCCGAGGAGGATGCCAGTGGGCGTCGAAACTGTTGTGGAAATAAACTCTGTCTATTAGAGTGGGTTTTTATTTTCATATTTTGACCTTCACGTAGAAAAAAGTGAAGTTTTTTGCAACTGTTTGTTTTATTTACAACATTGGAAATGGTGGTTGTTGAAAAAAAACTCCATTTTTGTCGATTTTGTTTCTAAATGACATTGAAATTTACCTTCAAGATCAAATGCTGAGATGGTATCTCATCTAATTCAAACTTTGGGCTAATATAGAAGATATTCAAAGTGGACCTCAAGAGTTTGTTATATTTACAACATTGAAAAGTGGTAGTTGTTGACAATACTCCATTTTCGTCAATTTTTCGTCTAAATGACCTTGAAATTGACCTTCAAGGTCAAATGCTGAAATGGTATCTCCTTTGATTCAAACACGGGTAATATAGAAGACATCCGGGGGGTACCAACTTAGGGTACCACCTTAGACCTACAGTTTAACGTGGAATCCGGACCACGTCCCACCAGCAGCCCACGTCTTAACCACTAGGCCACCCAGGGTACCCATTTATCTACCAACCACTTTCTTTACTGTGAGGAAGAATGGACAGCTGGGTTTTGCTGCGCGTCCGCTGCCGTCAGCGGGTCTCGAACCCGGGGCCGATGGATTCGTAGTCAGCGACGCTAACCACTACACCACCGAGGCGCATATATATATATATATATATATATATGAGAGAGAGAGAGAGAGAGAGAGAGAGAGAGATTTCCAGTTTAATAAAGTTATATAACACTGAAACTGGTTCTCTTTTATCCAAATTATCATCCATCCAGTTGATATTCTTAACTAAAGGCAGGTTTTCCCAATATTTTTTTTAATGGAGTCTTCCATGAATTATTTTTATTTATTTATTTATTTTAAGGACGCGTTGAGTCTGCTGAGTAATGTAACGTTTACGATAGATAACGCAGATAATGTTATTCATTCAAAGAATTAGGCCTATTAAATATGCGTGAAATAATTACAATAAAATAAATTAATTGAAATACAGCAAATTAATAAATAAAAATGTCAAACAATTTTGTACAACAACAGTCCTCTAAAATTATTTTTATGTACATAAGACCATCTTTGATGATTTACGTACATAATTCCAGGTAGAAAGAGCGCACACATGAATATAATAAACAATTAATCCATCTGGTCGAGATGCCAGAAATTGCTTTTTGATTTTCATTGATTGCTTGTCGGAAATTTGGATTTAAACAGTCTTCCTTTGTTTAAACGTAAAAACTAATATAAAAAATCTATAAAAAAAAAAAAAATACAAAACCTTATATAGATCAGTACAAATTTTAAAGTATTTAAAAGGAAATATGTCACGTTAAATGGTACTGTACTAGCAGACGATTATCAGCCTAAAACTCGATAACAATATTTATTGAACTACTTCAGCTGCATACAAAAATTCCTTCAGTCTGAAAAACCAGGTTAGGCGGTCGTTTTAGATTGGCTAGTTATTTGCCACGTCACCAATTTCGGCCAATCACGATCTCTGTAACATATTTAGACTCTTGAAAACAGTGGTCTCCACGATACTTAGTATTTACCATATATATATATATATATATATATATATGCTTCTTCTGCAGCATTATTAGTCCCATTTATATGGGGTCGCTGTTGCGGATACTTCTCCACTCTGCCCTACCCTGCGCCATCTCCTCCGTATATGTATATATGTAATGCAAACCCACATGGAAAAGAAAAAATTATTCCACTCTCTTTCGTGTATTCAGCAGTATACCTCCTCGTCAGGAAATAATTTGTTTTTCCTTGCCAGTTTGCATCATTCATTCATTTCACGTGTTTGTGTGAAATTCATTCCATATATATATATATATATATACACACACACACACCTTTGGTTAGCTTCCGCCCGAATTGTTCATTCTGACGAAGGTCAAGCTTTTCACTCCACCTTAGACCTACAGTTTAACGTGAAATCCGTACCACGCCCCACCAGCAGCCCAGCCCTTAACCACTAGGCCACCCAGGGTACCCATTTATCTACGAACCACTTTCTTTATTGTGTGGAAGGATGAACAGCTGGGTTTTGCTGCGCGCTGGCTGCCGTCACCGAGTCTCGATCCCGGGGGCCGATGGATTCGTAGTCAGCGACGCTAATCACTACACCACCGAGGCGCATATATATAATATATATATGCACCAGCGGATCCAGAGGGGGAGCTGAAGGGGCTCGAGACGCCCCCATTGAACAATCATCTTACGAGGAAAATCCTTCCCTCTTATCTTATCAGATTTACTGTGACTTTGCCACAATAAAAATTGGCTGTTTATTATTATTATTATTATTATTATTATTATTATTTTCAATTACCTTATTAACTTTAGCATTAAATAAAAGACTCGTAGATTGACTGTTTTTTCTCTTAACCAATTATGCTTACTGACTTTTAATTAAACAGGGCAGCCACATTGTGTGTTTTGTGCATTAGGTTAAGGTGGTATTCCTCCGCTATATACTGGCCACCAGTATAGGCACCAGCCCCACCCCCAAAGAAATATCCTAGATCCGCCACTGTATAATGTATATATAACTTTTCATTTTCATATATATATATATATATATATATATATATTCGCTGGGATAATTTTATATAATTTTATATTTGGAACAGACTCACTTGTCATATTATGGAAATAGATTTTTCTCTTCTTCGGTACAATATATATACAGTATGTGATTTCTGGAGCAACGCCACAACCTACAATACAATCACCGGTTCAACTAATCAGTGAAGTTTGACTCTAAAAATTGAGCTTCCGATTGCCGATGAGGCGAAGAATATTGTGGAACAAACGTAATGCACAAACTTTGAAACCCAGTCGTTGCTAACGCCCTTGTAACTAAGGACGGATATGACGTCATCAATCATATTTTTCTTAATTTCTAAAAGAAAAAGAAACATATTTGTAAGTATTTTTGGTTTATTTATTTTTACACTTTCAATAAGCATACGAACGAATAGGCATTTTATGGGATTTGTCTCCTGCCAATAAATTTTACATCATCATCATCATCTTTAATAAGCTGTTTCAAGAAATATAGCGGCATCCGCCAAGAAATGGTGTGACGTCTTACCAGTGGCGTGGCAGTATTCTGAAATTCGGGAGGCGAGATCCCGACGGTGACCCGACCGTGTGTCCATTCCATGACTACCAAGAAAGCCCAGCCTACCTATGAATCTTTTTTTAGAGGAAATCTGCCACTTTATATCGCAGTTTTAGCAAGGTAAAATTTCTTAAAGATCAAAAAATATTTAAGCAATATCTGGAAGTGACACCCGTCAGTCTCTGTAAAGGATGTTGTCTCCATATCAAAATGTGCTATCGAATATTCAATAAACTTTAATTCAGTTCAGTAACTTTTAAGTTATCAGTTATCCTCTACACATCATGATATTGCGAGCAAGGCTGAAGGCCGAGAAAAATCATGGGTCATTTTGCTTCAAGATTTACAGAATGAGCCATCTTTGAGGCGCATAAAATAAATTATTTCACCACTATTTCTGGTAACACAAATAAAGCTTATGTTTACCTACAGGGTGTTCGGAAAGTCCCGTCAACCCCTACAAAATGTACATATTGTAATACCATTTTTATTTTTGTGTGATTAATTGAATTTATATGTGATTCATTGACATTTTTTTTCTTTTCAGGTATTAGAGTTGTGTGAACAATGGCAGACCAGTCTACTTACACTCTGGAGGAAAAGATAGTGATGAGCACATGGGCTCATGAAAGGTCACATACTGGCGAAACGATGCATGATATCCAGAATGATTTCAACACAAGATTCAATAAGGCTGCACCACCAAACAAGACGGTATTACGCTGAGAGAAAAAGCTGTTTGAAACTGGCTCCATCAAGGACAGACCACGGTCGGGAAGACCAACAACGCGAGCAGAACAATGTGAAGGTGTGATTGCACTGGTGGCTCGTTCACCGAAAAAATCACTTCGGAAACGATCACAAGAACTTGCAGTCCCCATGTCCACAATGAGAGATCACATGACAAAAGATCTCGGCGTGAAACCATACCGAAAATGATGGTGTGCACACACAGATATTCTTCATTAGTAACTGTATTTATTGTAATTAAAGTAATTGTTGCTAGTGACTTGTTTCTTAAATTACACCTACCACATATAAATACAATTAATCACACAAAAATAAAATTGGTATTACAATATGCACATTTTGTAAGGGGTGACGGGACATTTCGAACACCCTGTACAGTATATTTGAAACAGTTTAATAATGGAAATGTTCTAATTTCATCCATAAATAATATTTTATCATCGTTAGTTACACTGTTACTTTTTCGATCACTCGTTACACGCTCAGATTGCATATTTAGTCATAACTAGTTAATGCCTGAATACGGAATACCATACGTACGTACAGTAGGGTGTATCATGCTCAAGTCGAATATTGAAAAACTTGGAATTTCAAGATTGGCAGTATGTATTCCTATGTAAAACTGAATTTTAAGAGGGGTTCGTCTTCTGCAACTTTTGCGAAAAATCGCATTTAAGTGTTCAAAATCGCACTTTTTTGTCGAAAAATGGGATTTTTGGCCAATTTCAAAGACTTGCTAGCCTCAAATGACCTCCATATGTTCCATATTGTTCACATACACCCTTAAGCATTTCTAGGGGCAGGCTTGAACCTATTTAAGATCAGCCAAAGTGGTTCATAACCCCTAAAATAACCAAAATCACTCAAAATGGCCCAAAACCAAGGAATTGTATGATTTTTAGTCTCCTATACACCACATTTCGCGGATATTCTCTTCATCAGGCAAAATCTTTTTGTTCTTTTTTCTTGGTCTTGCATTTTCTTTTTTTTAGAAACGCCTCATTGAATTTTTCTGAGTTTCCAAAAAGTCATAGATTTTCTGTCTAACTATTCTTTCAAATATTTTAGTGAGATGAGATGTAAGCGACACTGGCCTATAGTTTTCGGCCTCGGATCGATCTCCTCCTTTATATATTGGGACTATGTTCGCGCTCTTCAGGATGCCCGGTATTTCTCCCGTGTCTAATGATCGTCTCCATATCCAGTATAGGGGCTCAGCGATTGCATTCTTGCAGTTTTTGATCAGTGTGGCATTCCATTTATCCGGTCCTGCCGCTGAGTGTGTTTTTAGTTTCCCTATGGCTTGTGTCATATCATCCGTCGTAAAGTCGAAATCCGTTATACTTTCCCCTTGTTGTTCTTCTTCAAAGAACGCGTTTCTATCGCATATCAATTTGTCAGTTTTTGGAATACTGAAAGATGATTCATACTGAGCTTTTAATATTTCAGATACTTCTGTTGGATCATCAGATAAAGCACTGTTCTCATTTTTTAAAGGTCCGATAGTCGTATGGTTTTTCGACTTTCTTTTGGCGAAATTATCGAAGTATTTTGAGTTAGCCTTTATCGCTTCTATAGCGTCATCTTTTTCTGTATGCTTCTCGATTAGTTCCTGTTTGACGACATCGATACTTTGTAGTTTATCATTTAATATTTTTCTGATGTTATCTTTACAATTACTTAATTTTGCAGTCACTCTTTTTCTCTTTCGGAGCAATGCCCTCTTTTGTCTTTTAAACCTGCTTCTCTTTCCTCTTTGTTGTATCTTTGGGTCATATTTTTCCACAATTTCTAACGTCTTCTCCTCTAACGTCATTAGCATCTCTTCCATTGTCTTGGCCTCGAAAATGGTTTTCCAATCTATTACTTCCATGCTGGATGTCACATCTTCCCAGTTTATAGCTTTGGAGTGAAAATTAAAAATTTCGAATTTGCTTCTTCCTGTTGTGCATGTTTTTTCCTTTCCTGTTGCCTTTATATTAGTTGTTATTTCAATGATATTGTGGTCTGATATCATAGTTGGGGATATTTCTACATTATCAATTAGATTACTGTTGTTTGTGAATACCAAGTCTAGGCAGTTGTTTTTTCTTGTGTTTTCTGTTATTTCTTGCGTTAACATAAATTCATCAGCTAAAGCTAGTAGCATTTTTACCTGCTCCTGGTCTTCTCGTGTACTCCCCTTGTCCTGGTGTATACATATATTTTTTCCTATCCTTTTATATTTCATGAATGGGAAATTAAAATCACCACAGAGAAAAATATTTGGGGTTGGAGAGTGTAGATCTTTTACTAAGTTTCTTACCTCTGTAATGGAATCTGAAAATTTTGAGGTTGGCCTGTTTGGGGGTCTGTACATTACAATTAGTACCATTATATATATATAATATATATATATATATATATATATATATATATAATATATGGGTGTTTCATAAATGAGAACCACATTATATTTTTAATCCACATAGATGCCCGTGTTCATTTTACATATTTATCACTCCTGGCCAAAAATGAGACTCCTTCGACAACAATAAGGGGTCCCGAGAAATCACACTTCTTCATCATTTCCTCCTTCTGCTGCTTCGGAAAATCCTTCCTGTTCTTGAAAACTGCTTTCAGCAGGTACTGTTTGTCTTCTTCCTTCGTTGCTAGGGCAGTATTGAATTTCTCGATGAGAGCGATTCCTTGTTCAGCCGAGTCGTTCACCACAGCCAGGAAGCGGACCCTAGCTAGGCCTGCTTGGTAGTGTGGGTCGCTTTCCCAAGACGAAGCGGGATTTTCGATGAAGGCGCCGTTGATCCCGAGTGCGGTGAAGAGATCCTTCGTCCTCGAGATAACGAAATCCGAAATTTTCTTTCCTTTGAAGGAGCTGAGGACGGTCTTCCCTTCCAGATACTTCAACGCTTTCCTCGATGCCGGCTTGGCGAGGTTCTCTCGCATCCTTTGTTTCTCTTCCTGAGGAACCCTTGATCAAAGAATGCCAAGCCGACCAGCGTCTCGGAGAAGTACCAGAGGTGTCGTTTCATGGCCGCTTGCGCTTGCTTGGCGACGTCGACGATCACGGCATCTTCCTGCAGTATTTCCAGGTCCAGCAAGAACTCCAGATCCCACGTGGGGCCTACTCTGCTCTCGTCGCACGACTCCAAGCCTTTGCGTAGGCCAGGGCGACGAACAGGCAGATTTCTGTGACTCCTTTCAGCCCTCGCCCGGTCATCCTGAACTGGTCCTGAAGGAGGTACAGCTTCAATCTGTAAATGGCTTTCGCCATCCACCGCGCATGGTGGTATGCTCCTGGCTTCCGCAGTGGCACATTGGCGACACTCTCTTCCCAAGAAAGAGGATAACCAGTTGAAGAAGTTCTTGGTAGTCATCCCACGGCTGACCAGAAGCCAGAGCTTCCCTCACGACAAGGACAGTTCGGTCCTTGAGACCCTGAAGAGGTCCAGCGATGCTACAGCTATCTGAATCAATAGCAGTGGTGATAAGAGATCGGTCGATGAAACCCCACTGCTCTTGGAATCTTTTGAAGATCCCAGTCTCGGGCCCAGAGGTGGGGCCCATCGAAGACCGGAAGACTTGGGCCAGGACGATTTCGTACATATGGTGCCTGCATGCTAGGTAAAGAAGTTGCTTCCCGAGACCCTCCTCAATCTTGACGCAGGCTCCCAGTGAATCCTGGTGTTCGATGCCGTTGTGTCGAATGATAACCCCTTGATTCGTTCGGACAGGTCGTGTTCCCGCACAAGATCAATGCAGACGCGTGCCGTTTCCGCTCCCGTGCCAGCTGGAACTTTTGGAACTCCAAGCAGCTTTTCCTGGCCGTTCCCGGTGACCAGCACATCAATCCGGTCCACAGATCCGTCACCTGTGATTTCAGGCAGCATTTTCCCGTCCCAGTGCAACACCAAGGGCTCCTCAGGACAGAATTCTCCCTCTTGATACGCCTCTGCTGCTTGCTTCCGAAGCGACTGGCGAGCACGATACATTGTGGAAGAGGAGATGGATACCTCGTTCAAATCGTGCCCCAAGGATTGCGCGACGACGGCGTAGGACATCGCTGCATCACGATAAGAAATGTTCATCCGGTCGTACGCGACAGCCACATCCTGAGTGATGAGGTTCCTCGACCGCTTCCTCGGAGAAGGACATGAAGCAGACGTGGAGGCTGCCAAGGAGGGATCATCTTCCGCAGATGGCGACGCCGAGGACGAGGAGCTGTATTCAAGAGTAGCAGCTTCTGTAACTGTCTTGGCCCGCTCGAATTCCCGGTGTCGTCTCTCCTCCTGCTATTCCTCTCGACGCCTTTTCCTACTCTCCATTTGGGCCAGCTTCATGTCTGCCGATCCCATACTGCTCTCTGTTGGGTCCTCCTGCTGACTCTTGTAAAAGAGCTTGTCTTCCTCGTTTGTCATCATAGAAAGGGCATTGGAATGACCAATATCGAGGATTTCGTTCTTGAGTTCCGCCTTGAACATGTCCTCCACAACATGACAGCTCTCCTCGGATCTGTTCCTGCTTTTCACCAACTTGTCGTAACGCTGGAGCAGAGCTTCCATTTTCCGAAGGGCGCTGTCCCGCCTCATAGTAGGGATCCTTGCTCTTTTCCAGAACACCATCACAGCATCCAAACAGAGGTTCAGACATTTTCTCCGTCCTAGGTTTTCCTGTTTTTGATGGAAGAAGCACTTTTGCAAGACTTGCAACTTCGTCGGCAGGCGGCTACCCAGGATCTCCTTATTCGGGTGTCCGATGAGCCAAACCTCTAACTTGTTCGATTCCTGGGCGGTTCGCCTCATTTTTTTCATTATTCGTTATCTCTCCTCCTCTTGTGCAGAACGTTCCTTAACACTTATGTCGTTTCTATTCATTTATATACTGCGCGGTCATTGCAGTTATATGCGCATATTCACGATTTGCGAGGGTGCCCTCTCAGGGCATTGGTTTCTGCCCTATGTGGGAGAATTTCGATTTGTGATTGAGTGAGGTCCGTAGCATAATGGTAGAGCATCCAACCGGCAATTGAAGGCCCTGGGTTCGATTCCTGGGCGGTTCGCCTCATTTTTCATTATTCGTTATCTCTCCTCCTCTTGTGCAGAAACGTTCCTTAACCTTATGTCGTTTCTATTCATTTATACTGCGCGGTCATTGCAGTTATATGCGCATATTCACGATTTGCGAGGGTGCCCTCTCAGGGCATTGGTTTCTGCCCTATGTGGGAGAATTTCGATTTGTGATTGAGTGAGGTCCGTAGCATAATGGTAGAGCATCCAACCGGCAATTGGAAGGCCCTGGGTTCGATTCCTGGCGTTCGCCTCATTTTTCATTATTCGTTATCTCTCCTCCTCTTGTGCAGAAACGTTCCTTAACACTTATGTCGTTTCTATTCATTTATATACTGCGCGGTCATTGCAGTTATATGCGCATATTCACGATTTGCGAGGGTGCCCTCTCAGGGCATTGGTTTCTGCCCTATGTGGGAGAATTTCGATTTGTGATTGAGTGAGGTCCGTAGCATAATGGTAGAGCATCCAACCGGCAATTGGAAGGCCCTGGGTTCGATTCCTGGCGGTTCGCCTCATTTTTCATTATTCGTTATCTCTCCTCCTCTTGTGCAGAACGTTCCTTAACACTTATGTCGTTTTCTATTCATTTATATACTGCGCGGTCATTGCAGTTATATGCGCATATTCACGATTTGCGAGGGTGCCCTCTCAGGGCATTGGTTTCTGCCCTAGTGGGAGAATTTCGATTTGTGATTGAGTGAGGTCCGTAGCATAATGGTAGAGCATCCAACCGGCAATTGGAAGGCCCTGGGTTCGATTCCTGGGCGGTTCGCCTCATTTTTCATTATTCGTTATCTCTCCTCCTCTTGTGCAGAAACGTTCCTTAACACTTATGTCGTTTCTATTCATTTATATACTGCGCGGTCATTGCAGTTATATGCATATATATATATATATATATATATATAGAGAGAGAGAGAGAGAGAGAGATTTCCAGTTTAATAAAGTTATATAACACTGAAACTGGTTCTCTTTTATCCAAATTATCATCCATCCAGTTGATATTCTTAACTAAAGGCAGGTTTTTCCCATATTTTTTTTAATGTAGTCTTCATGAATTATTTTTATTTATTTATTTATTTTAAGGACGCGTTGAGTCTGCTGAGTAATGTAACGTTTACGATAGATACGCAGATAATGTTATTCATTCAAAGAATTAGGCCTATTAAATATGCGTGAAATAATTACAATAAAATAAATTAATTGAAATACAGCAAATTAATAAATAAAATGTCAACAATTTTGTACAACACAGTCCTCTAAAAATTATTTTTATGTACATAGACCATCTTGATGATTTACGTACATAATTCCAGGTAGAAAGAGCGCACACATGAATATATAAACAATTAATCATCTGGTCGAGATGCCAGAATTGCTTTTTGATTTCATTGATTGCTTGTCGGAAATTTTGGATTTAAACAGTCTTCCTTGTTTAAACGTAAAAACTAATATAAAAAATCTATAAAAAAAAAAATACAAAACCTTATAATAGATCAGTACAAATTTTAAAGTATTTAAAAGGAAATATTCACGTTAAATGGTACTGTACTAGCAGACGATTATCAGCCTAAAACTCGATACATATTTATTGAACTACTTCAGCTGCATACAAAAATTCCTTCAGTCTGAAAACCAGGTTAGGCGGTCGTTTTAGATTGGCTAGTTTATTTGCCACGTCACCAATTCGGCCATCACGATCTCTGTAACATATTTAGACTCTTGAAAACAGTGGTCTCCACGATACTATATATTTACCATATATATATATATTATATATATATATATATTATGCTTCTTCTCAGCATTATTAGTCACATTTATATGGGTCGCTGTTGCGGATACTTCTCCACTCGCCCTACCCTGCGCCATCTCCTCCGTATATGTTATATTGTAATGCAAACCCACATGGAAAAAGAAAAAATTATTCCACTCTCTTTCGTGTATTCAGCAGTATACCTCCTCGTCAGGAAATAATTTGTTTTTCCTTGCCAGTTTGCATCATTCATTCATTTCACTGTGTTTGTGTGAAATTCATTCCATATATATATATATATATATACACACACACACACCTTTGGTTAGCTTCCGCCCGAATTGTTCATTCTGACGAAGGTCAAGCTTTTCACTCCACCTTAGACCTACAGTTTAACGTGAAATCCGTACCACGCCCCACCAGCAGCCCAGCCCTTAACCACTAGGCCACCCAGGGTACCCATTTATCTACGAACCACTTTCTTTATTGTGTGGAAGGATGAACAGCTGGGTTTTGCTGCGCGCTGGCTGCCGTCACCGAGTCTCGATCCCGGGGGCCGATGGATTCGTAGTCAGCGACGCTAATCACTACACCACCGAGGCGCATATATATATATATATATATGCACCAGCGGATCCAGAGGGGGAGCTGAAGGGGCTCGAGACGCCCCCATTGAACAATCATCTTACGAGGAAAATCCTTCCCTCTTATCTTATCAGATTTACTGTGACTTTGCCACAATAAAAATTGGCTGTTTATTATTATTATTATTATTATTATTATTATTATTATTTTCAATTACCTTATTAACTTTAGCATTAAATAAAAGACTCGTAGATTGACTGTTTTTTCTCTTAACCAATTATGCTTACTGACTTTTAATTAAACAGGGCAGCCACATTGTGTGTTTTGTGCATTAGGTTAAGGTGGTATTCCTCCGCTATATACTGGCCACCAGTATAGGCACCAGCCCCACCCCCAAAGAAATATCCTAGATCCGCCACTGTATAATGTATATATAACTTTTCATTTTCATATATATATAATATATATATATATATATATTCGCTGGGATAATTTTATATAATTTTATATTTGGAACAGACTCACTTGTCATATTATGGAAATAGATTTTTCTCTTCTTCGGTACAATATATATACAGTATGTGATTTCTGGAGCAACGCCACAACCTACAATACAATCACCGGTTCAACTAATCAGTGAAGTTTGACTCTAAAAAATTGAGCTTCCGATTGCCGATGAGGCGAAGAATATTGTGGAACAAACGTAATGCACAAACTTTGAAACCCAGTCGTTGCTAACGCCCTTGTAACTAAGGACGGATATGACGTCATCAATCATATTTTTCTTAATTTCTAAAAGAAAAAGAAACATATTTGTAAGTATTTTTGGTTTATTTATTTTTACACTTTCAATAAGCATACGAACGAATAGGCATTTTATGGGATTTGTCTCTGCCAATAAATTTACATCATCATCATCATCTTTAATAAGCTGTTTCAAGAAATATAGCGGCATCCGCCAAGAAATGGTGTGACGTCTTACCAGTGGCGTGGCAGTATTCTGAAATTCGGGAGGCGAGATCCCGACGGTGACCGACCGTGTGTCCATTCCATGACTACCAAGAAAGCCCAGCCTACCTATGAATCTTTTTTTAGAGGAAATCTGCCACTTTATATCGCAGTTTTAGCAAGGTAAAATTTCTTAAAGATCAAAAAATATTTAAGCAATATCTGGAAGTGACACCCGTCAGTCTCTGTAAAGGATGTTGTCTCCATATCAAAATGTGCTATCGAATATTCAATAAACTTTAATTCAGTTCAGTAACTTTTAAGTTATCAGTTATCCTCTACACATCATCTGATATTGCGAGCAAGGCTGAAGGCCGAGAAAAATCATGGGTCATTTTGCTTCAAGATTTACAGAATGAGCCATCTTTGAGGCGCATAAAATAAATTATTTCACCACTATTTCTGGTAACACAAATAAAGCTTATGTTTACCTACAGGGTGTTCGGAAAGTCCCGTCAACCCCTACAAAATGTACATATTGTAATACCATTTTTATTTTTGTGTGATTAATTGAATTTATATGTGATTCATTGACATTTTTTTTCTTTTCAGGTATTAGAGTTGTGTGAACAATGGCAGACCAGTCTACTTACACTCTGGAGGAAAAGATAGTGATGAGCACATGGGCTCATGAAAGGTCACATACTGGCGAAACGATGCATGATATCCAGAATGATTTCAACACAAGATTCAATAAGGCTGCACCACCAAACAAGACGGTATTACGCTGAGAGAAAAAGCTGTTTGAAACTGGCTCCATCAAGGACAGACCACGGTCGGGAAGACCAACAACGCGAGCAGAACAATGTGAAGGTGTGATTGCACTGGTGGCTCGTTCACCGAAAAAATCACTTCGGAAACGATCACAAGAACTTGCAGTCCCCATGTCCACAATGAGAGATCACATGACAAAAGATCTCGGCGTGAAACCATACCGAAAATGATGGTGTGCACACACAGATATTCTTCATTAGTAACTGTATTTATTGTAATTAAAGTAATTGTTGCTAGTGACTTGTTTCTTAAATTACACCTACCACATATAAATACAATTAATCACACAAAAATAAAATTGGTATTACAATATGCACATTTTGTAAGGGGTGACGGGACAT
This sequence comes from Bathynomus jamesi, assembly GCA_023014485.1. Lineage (NCBI taxonomy): Eukaryota > Metazoa > Arthropoda > Malacostraca > Isopoda > Cirolanidae > Bathynomus > Bathynomus jamesi. Next base: position 363,573 of record JAJOZX010003974.1, read on the forward strand.
TTCGAACACCCTGTACAGTATATTTGAAACAGTTTAATAATGGAAATGTTCTAATTTCATCCATAAATAATATTTTATCATCGTTAGTTACACTGTTACTTTTTCGATCACTCGTTACACGCTCAGATTGCATATTTAGTCATAACTAGTTAATGCCTGAATACGGAATACCATACGTACGTACAGTAGGGTGTATCATGCTCAAGTCGAATATTGAAAAACTTGGAATTTCAAGATTGGCAGTATGTATTCCTATGTAAAACTGAATTTTAAGAGGGGTTCGTCTTCTGCAACTTTTGCGAAAATCGCATTTAAGTGTTCAAAATCGCACTTTTTTGTCGAAAAAATGGGATTTTTGGCCAATTTCAAAGACTTGCTAGCCTCAAATGACCTCCATATGTTCCATATTGTTCACATACACCCTTAAGCATTTCTAGGGGCAGGCTTGAACCTATTTAAGATCAGCCAAAGTGGTTCATAACCCTAAAATAACCAAAATCACTCAAAATGGCCCAAAACCAAGGAATTGTATGATTTTTAGTCTCCTATACACCACATTTCGCGGATATTCTCTTCATCAGGCAAAATCTTTTTGTTCTTTTTTCTTGGTCTTGCATTTTCTTTTTTTTAGAAACGCCTCATTGAATTTTTTCTGAGTTTCCAAAAAGTCATAGATTTTCTGTCTAACTATTCTTTCAAATATTTTAGTGAGATGAGATGTAAGCGACACTGGCCTATAGTTTTCGGCCTCGGATCGATCTCCTCCTTTATATATTGGGACTATGTTCGCGCTCTTCAGGATGCCCGGTATTTCTCCCGTGTCTAATGATCGTCTCCATATCCAGTATAGGGGCTCAGCGATTGCATTCTTGCAGTTTTTGATCAGTGTGGCATTCCATTTATCCGGTCCTGCCGCTGAGTGTGTTTTTAGTTTCCCTATGGCTTGTGTCATATCATCCGTCGTAAAGTCGAAATCCGTTATACTTTCCCCTTGTTGTTCTTCTTCAAAGAACGCGTTTCTATCGCATATCAATTTGTCAGTTTTTTGGAATACTGAAAGATGATTCATACTGAGCTTTTAATATTTCAGATACTTCTGTTGGATCATCAGATAAAGCACTGTTCTCATTTTTAAAGGTCCGATAGTCGTATGGTTTTTCGACTTTCTTTTGGCGAAATTATCGAAGTATTTTGAGTTAGCCTTTATCGCTTCTATAGCGTCATCTTTTTCTGTATGCTTCTCGATTAGTTCCTGTTTGACGACATCGATACTTTGTAGTTTATCATTTAATATTTTTCTGATGTTATCTTTACAATTACTTAATTTTGCAGTCACTCTTTTTCTCTTTCGGAGCAATGCCCTCTTTTGTCTTTTGAACCTGCTTCTCTTTCCTCTTTGTGTATCTTTGGGTCATATTTTTCCACAATTTCTAACGTCTTCTCCTCTAACGTCATTAGCATCTCTTCCATTGTCTTGGCCTCGAAAATGGTTTTCCAATCTATTACTTCCATGCTGGATGTCACATCTTCCCGTTTATAGCTTTGGAGTGAAAATTAAAAATTTCGAATTTGCTTCTTCCTGTGTGCATGTTTTTTCCTTTCCTGTTGCCTTTATATTAGTTGTTATTTCAATGATATTGTGGTCTGATATCATAGTTGGGGATATTTCTACATTATCAATTAGATTACTGTTGTTTGTGAATACCAAGTCTAGGCAGTTGTTTTTTCTTGTGTTTTCTGTTATTTCTTGCGTTAACATAAATTCATCAGCTAAAGCTAGTAGCATTTTTACCTGCTCCTGGTCTTCTCGTGTACTCCCTTGTCCTGGTGTATACATATATTTTTTCCTATCCTTTTATATTTCATGAATGGGAAATTAAAATCACCACAGAGAAAAATATTTGGGGTTGGAGAGTGTAGATCTTTTACTAAGTTTCTTACCTCTGTAATGGAATCTGAAAATTTTGAGGTTGGCCTGTTTGGGGGTCTGTACATTACAATTAGTACCATATATATATATATATATATATATATATATATATATATATATATATATATATATATGGGTGTTTCATAAATGAGAACCACATTATATTTTTAATCCACATAGATGCCCGTGTTCATTTTACATATTTATCACTCCTGGCCAAAATGAGACTCCTTCGACAACAATAAGGGGTCCCGAGAAATCACACTTCTTCATCATTTCCTCCTTCTGCTGCTTCGGAAAATCCTTCCTGTTCTTGAAAACTGCTTTCAGCAGGTACTGTTTGTCTTCTTCCTTCGTTGCTAGGGCAGTATTGAATTCTCGATGAGAGCGATTCCTTGTTCAGCCGAGTCGTTCACCACAGCCAGGAAGCGGACCCTAGCTAGGCCTGCTTGGTAGTGTGGGTCGCTTTCCCAAGACGAAGCGGGATTTTCGATGAAGGCGCCGTTGATCCCGAGTGCGGTGAAGAGATCCTTCGTCCTCGAGATAACGAAATCCGAAATTTTCTTTCCTTTGAAGGAGCTGAGGACGGTCTTCCCTTCCAGATACTTCAACGCTTTCCTCGATGCCGGCTTGGCGAGGTTCTCTCGCATCCTTTGTTTCTCTTCCTGAGGAACCCTTGATCAAAGAATGCCAAGCCGACCAGCGTCTCGGAGAAGTACCAGAGGTGTCGTTTCATGGCCGCTTGCGCTTGCTTGGCGACGTCGACGATCACGGCATCTTCCTGCAGTATTTCCAGGTCCAGCAAGAACTCCAGATCCACACGTGGGGCCTACTCTGCTCTCGTCGCACGACTCCAAGCCTTTGCGTAGGCCAGGGCGACGAACAGGCAGATTTCTGTGACTCCTTTCAGCCCTCGCCCGGTCATCCTGAACTGGTCCTGAAGGAGGTACAGCTTCAATCTGTAAATGGCTTTCGCCATCCACCGCGCATGGTGGTATGCTCCTGGCTTCCGCAGTGGCACATTGGCGACACTCTCTTCCCCAAGAAAGAGGATAACCAGTTGAAGAAGTTCTTGGTAGTCATCCCACGGCTGACCAGAAGCCAGAGCTTCCCTCACGACAAGGACAGTTCGGTCCTTGAGACCCTGAAGAGGTCCAGCGATGCTACAGCTATCTGAATCAATAGCAGTGGTGATAAGAGATCGGTCGATGAAACCCCACTGCTCTTGGAATCTTTTGAAGATCCCAGTCTCGGGCCCAGAGGTGGGGCCCATCGAAGACCGGAAGACTTGGGCCAGGACGATTTCGTACATATGGTGCCTGCATGCTAGGTAAAGAAGTTGCTTCCCGAGACCCTCCTCAATCTTGACGCAGGCTCCCACGTGAATCCTGGTGTTCGATGCCGTTGTGTCGAATGATAACCCCTTGATTCGTTCGGACAGGTCGTGTTCCCGCACAAGATCAATGCAGACGCGTGCCGTTTCCGCTCCCGTGCCAGCTGAACTTTTGGAACTCCAAGCAGCTTTTCCTGGCCGTTCCCGGTGACCAGCACATCAATCCGGTCCACAGATCCGTCACCTGTGATTTCAGGCAGCATTTTCCCGTCCCAGTGCAACACCAAGGGCTCCTCAGGACAGAATTCTCCCTCTTGATACGCCTCTGCTGCTTGCTTCCGAAGCGACTGGCGAGCACGATACATTGTGGAAGAGGAGATGGATACCTCGTTCAAATCGTGCCCCAAGGATTGCGCGACGACGGCGTAGGACATCGCTGCATCACGATAAGAAATGTTCATCCGGTCGTACGCGACAGCCACATCCTGAGTGATGAGGTTCCTCGACCGCTTCCTCGGAGAAGGACATGAAGCAGACGTGGAGGCTGCCAAGGAGGGATCATCTTCCGCAGATGGCGACGCCGAGGACGAGGAGCTGTATTCAAGTAGCAGCTTCTGTAACTGTCTTGGCCCGCTCGAATTCCCGGTGTCGTCTCTCCTCCTGCTATTCCTCTCGACGCCTTTTCCTACTCTCCATTTGGGCCAGCTTCATGTCTGCCGATCCCATACTGCTCTCTGTTTGGGTCCTCCTGCTGACTCTTGTAAAGAGCTTGTCTTCCTCGTTTGTCATCATAGAAAGGGCATTGGAATGACCAATATCGAGGATTTCGTTCTTGAGTTCCGCCTTGAACATGTCCTCCACAACATGACAGCTCTCCTCGGATCTGTTCCTGCTTTTCACCAACTTGTCGTAACGCTGGAGCAGAGCTTCCATTTTCCGAAGGGCGCTGTCCCGCCTCATAGTAGGGATCCTTGCTCTTTTCCAGAACACCATCACAGCATCCAAACAGAGGTTCAGACATTTTCTCCGTCCTAGGTTTTCCTGTTTTTGATGGAAGAAGCACTTTTGCAAGACTTGCAACTTCGTCGGCAGCGGCTACCAGGATCTCCTTATTCGGGTGTCCGATGAGCCAAACCTAACTTGCTTCGAGTTGCCATGTTTATCTGCAATGAGGAAATATACGAATTAGAAAAGAGTACAAATACGCAACGGTAGACACAACGAGGAGAAAACTTGACAACTGACACGAAGGACAGAGGCAGTGCACCTTCCGTCAGGAAGCAAGGCAGTCGACTAACACTAGAACAGCTGGAATTAGAAATACCTAAGCAATCTGAAGCGTCAAATCTCGGGACCTCTAAACGTGTTCTGATCTGGTTGAAACCTGTTCAGACGAGTTTTCTCAGCAAAAGGAACAGGGGCATCAATGTGGATTGAACTTCCTTCCACTTCATCCATTAACCACACTGCCGTGAAACACCCTAATATATATATATATATATATGAATGACAAAGGAAAATAGACTCAGTTAATGTGCTTATTTCTTTTAATGAATAACACTGGTCTACAAATTTTGAAAACGTTTGTGCTTCGGAGATAAAATGTGTTTCCTATTATGGATTTTGGGGTGCTGAAAACGAATATGACAATAAAAACAGTCGATTGGCTACAGTTTCCAAGAAAATTTAAGTTACACATTTTGCGTATATGTATACCATATATTAGTAACATACCTGTATAATGCAGTCACTTATATTGATTCAACCCGTCGCTTCTTTGCTTGTCTCTTGTATTCAACTTCTGGAGCATCTCTTGTTATTGTCCAGCAATAGTCTGCTAACAATGATGGACTCCATTTCCCCTGGTAGCGTTTCTCCATCGCTGAGATATCCTGGTGGAAACGTTCACCATGTTCATCGCTGACTGCTCCGCAGTTGGTCGGAAAAAATTCCAGGTGCGAATGTAGGAAATGTATCTTTAAAGACATATTGCAGCCCATTTTTTGATAGGACAACAGCAGGTTTTCTACCAGCTCCCTGTAATTGTCAGCGTTGGTATTTCCGAGAAAATTGGTTGCTACTAACCAGAAAGCATTCCATGCTGTCTTCTCCTCACCATCTAGGATACGGTCGAACTCCTCATCTCTAAGAAGCTCGCGGATCTGTGGCCAACAAATACACCCTCCTTGATTTTTGCTTCACTGAGCTTTGAGAATTTATCACCGAGGTACTTAAAAGCTGTCCCCGTTTTATCCATAGCCTTAACAAAATTTTTCATAACGCCCAGTTTGATGTGTAAGGGTGGTAACAAAATCTTGCTCGATTCTACAATTGGAGGATACTGAACATTTTTTGTTCCGGGTTCCAATGAGTGTCGGAGTGGCCAATCCTGCTTGATGTAATGAGAAGTCCTAGCCCAACTATCCCATTCACACAGAAAACAGCAATACTTAGTGTAGCCCGGCTGCAGTCCAAGCACGATAGCAACAACTTTCAAGTCACCACAAACCTGCCACTGATGTTTGTCATAGTTTATGCAGTTCAAAAAGTTGCAGTCTCATGTTGTCATATGTTTCCTTCATGTGGACTGCATGACCAACTGGAATTGATGGCAATACATTGCCAATATGCAACAAAACAGCTTTTAGACTCAACTTCGATGAATCAATGAACAGTCTCCACTCATCAGGATTGTGAATGATGTTGAGAGCTGCCATCAGACCATCGATGTCGTTACAAGCTACAAGGTCACCTTCCATGATGAAGAATGGGACAAAATATTTTTGACGGTCACGAAACTTACACACTCTAACATTTTCAGCGAGGAGATTCCAATGCTGCAATCTGGAGCCCAACAGCTCTGCCTTACTCTTTGGCAGTTCTAAATCTCTGATAAGGTCGTTTAATTCATTCTGAATTATCATGTGCCGTTTAGAAGATGTCAAGTTATTGATAAACATTTTTTATTGTCAATTTCGCTTTAAAGAGAAAGTACGTTTGCTTTGGTAGCGAATTAAAATAAATGGTGGTGTTTAGCAACTCACCCTAATAATGTATACCTGTACAATTAAAATAAAAAAATGGTATCTGGCAACTCAAGCCTCCTCTATATAAGACCCGCCTCGCTTCAGAGCTGGCAGTTTGATGCGAACTTCGGTCGAATAAAGAACTCTCTCCTTCCCTTCTTAGGTTAAGACTTAGCTTAGTTTCCCTTTGGGTATGTTAGGACATCCCACCTTGTTCTCCCAAAGTCCTCCTCCGTCTATCCTTTCTCTCTTAGGCTAAGGCAACCCCTTTGGGGGAGGTCATCCTCCCTTCTCTCCCCGAAGATCTCTCCCCTCTCCCCCCTTCAGGGGTACCCCCACCCCCATCATTGCATACCCTCCTTTGCAACATTGACCATTATCTCTTGCAACATTGCAACATTCCTGCACTCAACCTTTTTGCGGCTATACTACTAACCTAACCAGTTGTCAAGGGCATACAGTTAACCTAACCGGGCATTCAATTAACCTTGTAATTATATCGAAAAAAAGGTGTGTATATACAATTAGGGGGGGAACAGAAATGGTGACCCCCAGTTTTCTGGTCTTTAAAAGTTGCTATCATACAAAAGAAGTAAAATGTTTCACAAATATCTGATGTCATTAACCCCCTGTACATGTCCTCTGAAATTTTGCTGATATTAACAACGAAAATTATTAGCCACTTTATCTGGTTTTGTTAAAAAAATACTATTAAATTGCTATGACATCAATATTCACATCATAAATTTAGTTAACTGAATTGTTTGCTGATGCTAAATAACAATATTAGCCACAAAAACTGATAATTATTTGCCATTGATTATTATTTTATGATTATCATTTACATATAATCATAATATTATATTATTATATTATATATATATATATATATATATATATATATAACGTAAAGAACGACGCTTTGTATAGGAGAATTATCCGTATAAGAGAATTATCGTTCTTTCGCTCTCATCTTGCGCGGAAATTCTCCTATACAAAGCGTCGTTCTTTACGTTAATTATACTGCGTGTTTGCAGTTATATTATATATATATATATATCTATATATATATATATATATAATATATATATATATATATATATATAATATTATTATATTACATGATTATTTTAGTTGTAACTTTTTTACGCTTGTTTGATAATTTTTTCTCATTTACAGGAGCTAAAGAAATCTTAAAATAGACTTACAGTAATTAACAAGATCAAAATGAGAGAGTTACGTTCTGCTTCCACACGCCGGTGTGGAGATGTGGGATATATTAAGCTATATCAGTTTAAGGCAGGTGTACTGCCACTCCAGCAAGATGTTATTCAAGTGATGATGTTCATACTGAGGCCAGCCAGAGCTGGTAAGAATCAACTTTCTGTTAGTGATGCTGCATGGAAAGTTGCCTACAACTTGCAGAACCTTTGGATCTGGTGCAACCTATACACAAAGTCGATCAGTAACATTGTCAACCAGATAACAGAATTGTATGAAGAGTTCAAAGGACACTGTCAGGTTCGCTCACAGAGAATGACTGAAGCAAAACGAACAGAAATTTCAGAATTCAACCTCCACTTGGATGAAGATGTTTCTAATTTTCTCAACAAGTATGAACACATCACTAACCAACTTGCATGCATCCTGCGCTCATTCAGTAACCTTGAATATATTCGCATCCTTTGTCTAGCTGGTACACTAATTGGAATATATTTGATTGAACTATTCATCAGTCTGACATCGGCTAGCACAACAGATTATGCTAAGATCATGATTGCATTTCCAACGCTGTACAATAATTTATGAAAAACGGATCCATCTGATCTTCTGAACATTGACGAGCCTGCATTCAACTTCATATCACCTGATAGGTTTAAAACGGTTCTGTGGAATGAAGACATCCGTAATTCAATCACGAAAGCCGTTAACTGCTACAAACCAAGTCACAAATGTTCTCAGCATCATGATGAAGAAATTAGCAGCTGGATGGCAGAAACAACGTGGAGACATATTCCAGTTTGGTGACTGTGATGCGACGAAAGCCCCTCGATAGGTAAGTGCAATACATAATTTTATAATGTCCTATTGTTGTTGAATTGATGCTGTTTTTGTTATAATGTTATAATGTTTCACACCAACAAAGACCCTAGGATCCACTCATGGCTGGTCTACCTAACGGTGTTCGTAATTGTGTATTGTGCATGTCCTCCGTGGTGGCCGAGGGGACCTACAATTTTACGTGGGTTCCGAACCACAAGAACATAAGAAATTTTTATAGTGGGCACACTAGGGGCCACTTCGGCCCATCGAGGTGGCTCCACTATGTAAAAACTGCCTGTACATTGGCAACGGCCAATTTTTACAAAACTAAATAATTATCAATTTAAAACTAATTAATTATCAATTTAAAACTAAAGATAGAATCTCTGGATGAAGAGGATCAAGTCATAATAGACTACTATCCACAAATATGTTACACTCTATATCTATTTATAACCGACATGCAAGTATATCAGATCCAAAGAATCCAGTCAATTTCATTACGGGATCCATCAATACCAGTACCTTGCCAACCAAAAATAAGTCACGGTCCATATCAATTGCGGACCAAGTCACAATTTACAACAATATATATACTTAGGAGGAAAAGTGTAGGTGTGGCTGTAAAGACTGTACAGTAATGTAGAAATGTGTGTGTGTGTGTGCACCCATTTTTGGTCTCCCACTTAAAGGTGTTTGTGGGGCAAGTGAAGATCATGAGTTTTTCAATACGTCACAGTACTATGGGGGGCACCGCTCGGCAGAGGAATCTCTTTAAATGGGGTGTGTAAGGACAGAGAGTATCCCCTAACCCAAGATGCTGCCTCCCTATATCCCACACCACTTGTGTTGAGCTGTGGGATCTATCACCTAAATGTATATAATATATATGAAATAAACTAGTACCATTCATGCAATAAAAATGGGCTTAAACACTATCACCAGATGTCCCTTGCAGACATCAAACAACCCAACCTTCTTTTGAAAGAATCAATTGTATCTGAAGTCACCATTTCTTCTGTCAGACTGTTCCAAAACTTAATTACTCTGTTTGTAAAACTATGTTTTCTTAAATTTGTTTTACATCTTGGCTTAAATAATTTCATACTATGACCTCTAGTCTGGTTATTGTGATCTTTAATGAAAAGAGAATCAAAATCTATCTTACCCAACCCTTAATTTTACTACCTTAAACTATACCTAATCTATCAACATATGCGTCTAATCAATTTTTAAACATGTTTATAGACGTGCTACTAATTACTTCTACCGGCAAACTATTCCAGCTATTTACTATTCTATGCGTAAAAAAGTTTTTGGCATCTGCTGTCTCGAACCTTCTACTTGTCAACTTACACCCGTTATTTCTAGTCCTATTATATTGAGATATTTCGAAAAAGCTATCTCTATCTACGTTATCGAACCCATTCATAATTTTGAAAACCTGGATTAGATCACCCCTTAGCCTCCTAGTCTCGAGTGTAGTCAATTTTAACTCTTTAAGCCTATCCTCGTACGACTTTGACCTAAGCGACGGAATCATCTTAGTTGCTCGTCTTTGAACTCTTTCGATTTTGTCTATATCTTTGCGCATATGCGGATTCCAAAATTGAATCGCGTACCTCATGGTACAGTACTATTTTATTCATTTTCAGGTAGCATCGATGGATCAGGAGAAACTACAGAAAGCACCAATCAACAACTTGCATCCAGAACGGTCAGTGGGCAGCATCAACTATGAGCTCAGTCAACGTGGTGCAAAACAGCTATCTATCGCCAGCCGTGCACATGTAAAAGGAAGAAGCACTGACTTGATTGAAGGCAAGTCTATGGCTAAAGTATATGTAAAACTAGTACAGCAAGATGGTCCCCTTCTTAACGTGTTGGTAGAATGGAGCAGAAAGCAATAAGAACTTAAGAGGCAAGGATTAAGTGACAAGGAGGTAGCAAACACAGCAGCTGACAAGAGAAAGAACAAAGATCTAGACACTCTGAAGAAACTTGGTGGACCTTTCACCAAAGCTAGTGAAGTAGATGATTTTGTGAACGATACAAGGTTGTCACTCGAAGAGAAAAATGACAGAATATACAGGGTGGGGCACGGGAATCAAGTGTTTTTTGAATAGCTAGTAATCGGCCAATAGGAATGGGAGGGGCGTGCGGTAGGTAGCATTCCATTCCTGGGTTCATAGCATTTAACTTTAACTAACACTCACCTTTATCTTTCAGGTGCCATCATGGAGCAGTGGACGTTAGAACACCGCATGTTCGCGTATGATCATTTTGTTAGGAGTGGCGAGTCAGTGACAGCAGTTCAGCGTGCGTTTCGCCGCAGATTCAACATTCATCGAAATGACTGTGTTCCCGCTCGTGACACAATCTTACGTTGGGTTAACAATCTTCGAACAGGAGGCTCAATAATGAAAACAAAACCGAAGGGGCCGCAACGCACTGTGCGTACTCCAGAGAACGTTGAAAGGGTCAGACAAGCGATGTTGCAAAGCCCAGGCCGCTCTGCTCGGAGACATTCAGCTGCACTCGGAATCAGCAATCGTACTGTTAGACGGATTTTGCATGAAGAATTACATTTTCACCCATACAAGTTAGCGATGGTGCAGGAATTGAATGTAAACGATTGCCCCCAACGACTGAATTTTGCACAGGAAATGCTTGCACTTTATGAGCAGAATGAAAACATGATGGTGGTAATGAGTGATGAAGCCCATTTCCACCTTAATGGGGCCGTCAACAATCAAAACTGTCGGTATTGGGCTGCTGAAAATCCGCGACAACTCCATGAAAAACCGCTGCATAGCCCTAAGGTTACAGTTTGGTGCGCGGTGGGAAAGTTTGGCGTCATCGGTCCCTATTTCTTCGAACAAAATGGGGTTACCGTTACCATAACATCTGGGCGTTACATTGAGATGGTGAACACCTTTTTCATCCCTGAGTTACGAAGAAGGCGTATTGCTCGTCGACATTTGTGGTTTCAGCAAGATGGGGCCACGCCACACACCGCCAGAGCGTCAATGGCTGTTCTTCGCCCCCTGTTTCCCAACCATCTCATTTCGAGATTTGGTGACATTGCATGGCCCCCTCGGTCCCCTGACTTGTCCACATGTGACTTCTTTCTATGGGGGTACCTCAAGTCACGTGTCTACGAGGACAAGCCCCGTACATTAGATGCATTGAAGGAAGCGATCCGTCAACAAATCATCCAAATCAACAGAGACCTGCTGGGAAGAGTGGAGGCCAATTTTCGTAAACGCCTTCAACAATGCGTCGACGGCCAAGGACATCATATGCCAGATATAATTTTCGGTACATGATTATTATGACATGAAATGCTATGTTCTTACGAATGTTGTTCTACCAATATATTTTCTTTACAAAAATAAATATCATTTTCCTGATTATTCCAAAAACACTTGGTTCCCGTGCCCCACCCTGTACATCGAAGTGAGATATGCAAGAGATACATCGACATCTCTTCCCAGGTCGTCAGATATCTTCAAACTGAAAAAGTACTACAAGAATCTTCCAATAGAGACTTAAGCAATTAACTTGAAAAGCTATCTAGACAGAGTTGCATCGAATATGACAATGACTATGAAAGATTTTGATAATGCTATAAATATATTTATGTGCTAAATAATGTGTGGTAATTAGAAGCATTTATATTATGCTATGTCTGAATTTATGATTTTTTGTTTTGTCTAGGTAATGTAAAAATATATACATATATTATTTTCCATTATTTTCTAGCAAATATATTCTGTAATGAATTAATCAATTACAGGTCTATTTCTAACTTCTTCAATGATATTTCATGTTTTTTAACAAGATTTGTTTAAATAAACTGGAATTTACTCTTAGAATAAACATTATGATATTCAATAAACTTTCAAACCACATGTACAGGGGGGTTATCGAGTAAAATACATGATTTTTTTTCTATTTCTAAGCTGTTCGTAAGTGATAGCATATTTTAAAAACCAGAAAAAATAAGTAATCCCAAAAAATAAAAATTGATCCCCCCCCCCTAATACAATAGCAGAAAAATAAAAAATTGGCAGAAAATAAAAAAAAATTGTGGTAAATAACGAAAAAGAATATGTGGGTAACTAACAAAAAAGTGTCTAAATTTGTTTTCTTTTGTTTTTTAAGGTATACTTAACTGAACCTGACATATTGGGCACGCTGAATTATATATTACTTGCAAACACTGCTGACAAGGTTTGTATGAAAAATGCTCTACTTAAATTGGTCCCCAATTAACCCACCCCTAACATCTCCAGTCTAACTTCAGAGTAGGTTAAGCCTGGCCTAGTAGGGTCAGCCTAGACTAGAGATTCCGGAAATGGTCCAGAGCGGGTAGAGTTCGGTTAGGGCAATTTACCGTAGCCTTTGTTAAACTATAAATTAATGCTAGGTCTTAGACCACAATGTAGGCCTAATCTAACTAGACCTAGTTTAAACTGCTATCACTAAACTGGGGGCTTAGAAATACAATGGTTCATTTACCAAGTCAATTGTTATTAGATAAGGCTTGGTTTCTTCAATTAGGTTTAGTTTTGTTTAAGAGTCCTCCTTCTATTTGTTAAGTTTAGGTGAGCGCACGTTAAAGCTGGCTTTCCGTTATTGCATTTCAAGCTCACAGCCTGCCATGCCGCTGTTACCAAGGCTGCCGCTTTTCTGCATACGTATATGACGTCGCAATTCGACACGTTTTCTCTGGTTATTGTAGTTTTTAGAAAATGTGGTATAGGTGTAGCTAATTTGATTTAAGTTATTCTGTTATTCATACAGGTTCTACAAATTGAAATGTATATCACTATTTCAGGGAGAATATTAATGTGGGTTAATATTTATTTTAACACATTACCTGGACTTTGGGATTACAATAGGTGTTTCTTATGTAGAATTGAAATCTGAATCTATTTTCTTCTATGGTATTTCTTGTGCAAATTGATATTAACGGAGATATAAGCAATTTTTTATCGATTAAAATAAATAAATAAATTGCATGCGCATACGTAGATGCATTTCCCAGGAAGAAAACGACATTGAGCTCCAAATTCAAATTCATCATGGCCGTTGTGTGTACCGGTTGTGACCTCTCCTAATACAACGTCATTAAGTGGTGTTTCGACGATAACGAAGCCGCTGTTAAGATATTTCAGCAGCACGGTTTGAGTATTGCATTCGTCTCTAGATTGTCCAAAGTGCTTTAATCCTCTGAAATACCGTCAAGATCAGCACGCATTCTACTGTAACCACCAGCATGCCGATGTGAAAAATGCTCTGTATGAATTGGTCCCCGATTAACCCACCCCTAATATCTCCAGTCTAACTATGGAGTAGATTAAGCCTAGCCTTGTAGGGGTCAGTCTAGTTCAAATTGAGGTATGGTTTGGGTAGGTTTGAGAGGTGCAACTTTCCCTTTTGCATAAATTAGATGACTTTCTGTCGGACTTACAAGGTACGCACAGCACCAACAAGCCTGTGTGTTTGCATCAGCAAACACATGAAGTGTCTGGGGTTTATCCCTAAACCCACAGCACTTTTGTATTTTAATGTTCTGCACTTTTGTTAAATCAGCAGCTAACTTCTTCCAAGATTTTTGATCTTCAGTTGTTATTGGATCATCCCACCCAACATTTGTCCTCCAAACTTCTTGGAGGAGAATCTTTGATTTTATTGTTGAAGGCAGGAATAGACCCATGGGGTCAAAAATTTTTGAAGCCTCTGATAATATTTGTCTTTTAGTGTTAGCTTTCTCATCAAGTATAAAACCTTTAGTGCAGATTAAATCATGATTATTAGAAGTTGCATCCAAATACCAGTTCATACCTAAAGTTTTAACTCTGTCTGATGGTTCAGTAAGACCATTATTATCCTTTAAAATCTTTTTGTTTAAATCCTCATCATTTGAAATCCACTAAGTTCGAAGTTACCTTGTTGCATAATGTTTTGAGAGTGTTCATAGACCTCAGATAATTCAAATTTTGTTGATGTTGAACCTATTAGATTGTCTACATAAAAATGTTCATTAAGGAAGTTTAGTGTTAAAGAGTTATTAAACTGGTTCAAATGATGTCTAATTGTCAATGCTAATAGGCTAGGTGAGCAATTGGCTCCAAACAACACAACATTGAATCTATAGGTTATGAACCCTTTATTCAAATCAAATGGATCCCTGAACCATAAGAACCTAAGTTGGTTCTTGTCATATTCATTTTTAAGATTTATTCTCAAAAATGCCTTTGCAACGTCACTTTGTAAGGCATATTTATCTAACCTGAACCTGAGTAAGATCTTCACAAGGTCAGAAATGAGATTAGGACCCTCAATCAGGCAATCATTCAAACTGTTTATCACTGTCTTTGAGGCTACATTTATATACTACTCTGAGTTTTGTTGTTGGGGCATCTTGTCGATAAACCCCCCTGTGGGTTAAATAATGACAACCATCGTTTTTAAAAGGGTTTTTGTTACTTCTTCAATGAAACCTTTCTGTAGCTGTTCTTTGAAGACATCACTGTACATTTGAATTCTATTATCTTGTTTGAGCTTTTTCATTACTTTATATAAATGTCCTTTAGCTACTTTGAGATTATCTCTTAAAGTTGGACAATTTATTTTCCAAGGTAACTCAACAAAATAACTATTGTCTTTGCACTGAATGGTGTCTTCAAATCTTTCTACCATTAACTGATCTTCTGAAGTTTGATTTGTGTCATGTATACCCACAGATTCTAGCAACCATAAAGTTTGAATTACCTCATCTAAAGTTTCATTTGATAGTGATGAATTAATGTTCTCAGCTGTTATAATATTATTCACAGTGTTGCTATTCTTACAGGTGTTATGTAGAACTGAGTTGAAGCACATAGCATTTGTAAGACATGAACTATTTTGGTTTAGATCTAGGTTGTATCTGGATAGGTCACCCAAAGGGGCTATCCCTGATGGTATCTGATAAGCTATACCATTACCTATCTTCACTATGCCCCTATGAATAAAATGAATATAATCTGCCCCCATTAACATTTCAATGTTAGCTACTGTGTTGTTTGTGATATGTCTATCAGCCATAGGTTCAACTGTTCACATCTTCGAAATCTTGAGTTAAAGTCTGAATATTTGCCACACACAGTACTACTGTGTTCATCACTTGCACAAAACTTACAATGTGGTGTGTAAGTTGAGGCAGCAGTTACATTAAAGTTCTGTAATGTAGGTGTTCGTGTATTACAGTTGTTCACATTTGATTCTACATTATCAAGTTTTGTCTGTTTGGCTGTAGCTAGTTGGTCTCTGGGGACAGTCTTTGGTTTATCCATAGTCTGGGTCTTATTTTGTGTTGAACTATTTCTCAATTTGAAATTAGTTTGGATAGTTGGAAAGTGTTTTCTGATGTTTTCAAGATTAGAATAATTTTCTCCCGTCTTTTGAACTAAAACATCTTTAATCCTCAAAGGGAGGCACCTAAGAACTGCGCCTTGTATAAGCCAAGATGAAGCTAACATTTATCTCATTGCTAACCAGTTGTCCCATAATAACTTCCAATTTTGAATTAAATCTTTCCATATCACTATGGTTATCTTTTACGGGTGCAAAATCAATAATTTGTTGAGATAATTCAAATATAATCTCATCTTTATTAATGTAATTACGTTTCAAGAGATCAATAGCTACTTCATATGAATCACCCACAGCTGGTAAATAGGCTATCATGTTATAGGCTGGACCTTTAAGGAAACTAGTTAAGTAGCTAAACTTATCAACAGTTGGAATATAAGGTTTATTACCTATTGAACTCTCAAATTTTTCAATGAAAGATGGGAATTTTACCGTGTCCCCATCAAATGTTGGTACTAGCAAAGTAGGTAACTTAGCCCTAAATTCTTGTGACTCGGGATTTAGCATGCCACTTAAATTTTGTTGAAGGTTAGCTCTACTTTGATTAAAATCAGAAATAGGTTTATTTGATGTTAAGTCGGTCAAACGAGACTGTAATCTCCTTATGTGCTGTTCAGTTGAGATTACGTGATGCTCATTATCAGAGTAAAGGTCTTAAGTTGTTCATCAGCCATTTCAGGTTCAATTAACTTTGAAATACTCTCATCAATGGCTATTATATCCTTCTTAAAGTTATCCAATTTAAGAATTACATACTCTAAATCTTCCTTGCCTGGTTGTGTAATATTGTTAAAAGTGTTGATGGCCTTAGTAACAGCGCCCAACTTTCCCCCCTTTCTTTTTTAATTGTTTCAATTCATCACTGTCCATGTTTAAGTCAAAATTGTTTAGTTGGGGATCGTAATGAAATATAGGGCAAGAAGAAATTATCAGAGACGAGAGATCAAAAAATTGAGTAATCAGACAAAACAGTCAAGTTTTAAATTTAGTTAAATACCCCCACGTATTTATGTGCCACTCAGTTCTAAGCTTAGAAGAGAATGGGACTCCTTAAATGTAAATGTTTCCTAGTTAGGCCCTAGGTTGTAGACCTAATTAAGCAAGTTTGTTACTTTAGGCTTGATTAGGTTAGGTTTAAGCTAGACCATTTAGCCTAATTCTGCAATTTTTGTTAAGTAAGGTTAAGCCTAAAGTATGTAAATTCCCCGCACGGGCCACCAATGTGAAAAATGCTCTGTACGAATTGGTCCCCAATTAACCCACCCCTAATATCTCCAGTCTAACTACAGAGTAGATTAAACCTAGCCTTGTAGGGGTCAGCCTAGAGATTCCGGAAATGGTCCAGAGCGGGCAGAGTAAATTTAGGTCCACAGTAGGATTCCTCACCAAATTAGGTTAGGGTAATTTACCTTAGCTTTTGTTAAGCTATGAGTTGATGCTGGTCTTAGACCACAATGTAGGCCTAATTTTACTGACCCAGCTTATATTATGTTCCCAAACTGGGTTCAAAAACACAACTGATCACTTACTGAGTATTATATATATATACACACACGTATCATTTACATTTTTTGGTGTGAATTAATACAAATTTTGTTCATTTTCATATTTTATTACAGATTTCATATTTACAAAATAGATAAAAATATCATCCCGTACCATATTTACACAAAATACTTCCCCATATGGACTGATACATGGAACAGAACAGAATGGGGTTCGTCGATGCACTTTCTGCTTGTTATTGCTTACCCATAGTGACACATATGGCTCCTTTCTATAATCCATTATAAAGTATGTTAACTAAAAAAAAAGGAATTGAATAAAAACACCTTATATAGAATCTGTTAACATTTATTACGTTTTTCATATTAAAATTGTTTTCCGCACTAGCAGACGAAATTCCTCAAAACGGCAGCCTTGGCTGTTGCCCCATGTGTCCTTTTTCTTTTCCTCCAGATTTTTTTTTGTTGGTTGGTTGATCGGTAGTGTCATTGTATCAGTACTACCGAGTACGCTTTATTGCATAGTACATATATAAATCAGCAACCGATTGGTTTCATCCACCCAGTCATTGATATAAAAGGAGTTTAATAGTTGTTAGATTAACTATCTACCTACTCAGTGGACCATTTTCGTTACCTCCCGACTACCCACACGTTTTCCATAGTTTGCAAGTTTTCAAATTTCAAAACTTGCAAACACCACCTTGAATAACATATCACCTCAAACTATGCCAGCAGGACTTGCTTTCCTCACCCTTGCCAATTTTGCTTACTTGCAAACATGACCCATATACAGGATGTTTATAAAGTCCCTATCTATTTCAGTGAAAACGTAGCAAAAAGGGTAAAATTCAATAACAATATAATAGAAGGTATACATTTAATGAATACTTAAGCATATGATTCTACATGAGCACCATCAGCATCTCTACAGAGTTCGAATCTGTCAGCAGCATTGCGGAACACATTGTGAAGCATGACAGGGGTTATTTTTATAACTGCTGTTACGATATGACCACGTAAATGTCCCAGTTTTATTCAGA
Source organism: Bathynomus jamesi (assembly GCA_023014485.1). NCBI lineage: Eukaryota > Metazoa > Arthropoda > Malacostraca > Isopoda > Cirolanidae > Bathynomus > Bathynomus jamesi. The sequence goes on from JAJOZX010003974.1 coordinate 381,878, forward strand.
TGGGATTTTAAACACCGTCGTCTTTCAACAAGATGGGGTACCTTGTCATTACCCAAACATTGTTCGGGAGTACCTAAATGAACGATTTCCAAAACGGTGGATCGGACGTGGAGGCAATAAGCCCTGGGCGGCTCGATCTCCTGACCTAACGCCCTTGGATTTCTTTGTATGTGGCTTTATCACATCAAACCTCTATCAAACGAGGGTTACAGATCCGCAAGATTTACGGGCTCGTATCGTAACAGCAGTTACAAAAATATCTTTCCTTGTGAACAGACGTATTTTATCGAGTGTCCAGTGTTACCAAGTGAATAAGTTGTTTTCGTTAGTGTCTTTAAAAAGAAAAAAATAGTGTTTCGTGCACTTAACTAAATTACTTCGTGTTACTAATCATTCATTAACGAATATATTTCATTTATTCATTACTATATTACTTGACTAAACCAAGGATAGTGCCTTGTTTGTTTCCCGAATCTATTACTACACGAGGTTTCATAAGGTTGAAATTCCCTTGGTTGCCTTTTTTGTTTTTCAAATCTATCAGAAACGAGGTTTAAGGTTCATTTTCCCTTCACACACTACCTGACCTGCCGAAAGGTCACTTACCGTGGGAAAAGAGGAATTAAGTCGGTCGAATAGCGGACAGAAGTTTCATTTAATACTTTTTCTTTAACAGATCTTTCGTCGGTAGCTTAATTATATATTCATTTAGCATAAAATTGTGTTTCAAGAACATTTTTGCAGGTTTTCGCAGGTGACGGCACAATAAGCACGCGGTAGACCTACGTTGTAATTTATTAATTTCCAAACGCTCGTTTTTTGTTTTTTAACTAATTAAAAGCATGGCACCCCCGTAAAGTACTTGCAGTCGCTGTGAAGGGAAATTTGCCGCTTACGCTTTTACAATGGCTAATAATAATAATCAACAGTTAGTTTGCAGGTGGTGCTCAAGCATGGAAGTGCTGAGGAAAGTTAGAACGTGAGAGGGAGGCCAGGGTGAGGCTTGATGAAAGCGTGATGCTTCTGACGGCAAAATTAGAACTTGAGACTTCAGTTACGACCCCTCCTGCCTCAGTTTCTGTTAATATAAATAGTATTAATAGCCCTCTCTTTTCCCCTAGTTCCCAACCCGTCGTTCGAGTGCGTAACGGAGCCCCATTGAGAAAACCTAAAACTTGTCTACCAGTAATAACAAACAATAAGTTCTGTTTTAGGTTTCGATGATGCTGATGAACCAGAAATACGACTCGTTGGCGATTCCATTGTTCGAGGGCAGCTCGAGGAATTCTGTAGTAGAAACCCTCGTCGTAGGCGCCGTTACCGCTACCCTGGTGCAAGGGTGGAGGATATAACTATTGTTCACCATTTTACAGACGGTACCGCCGAGGACACAACGTATGTTATTCATGTCGGTACTAATAACGTTTTAAATTCTAGATCGGAAGAACTGCTGGCTAGGTACAGGGACTTAATAGAGCGATTAAAGGAAAAAAACCAATGAGATTGTTTTAACAAGTATACTTCCTCGAATTATCCAGCGTAACGATTTCTACAGCAAGGCGACCTATATTAACAATAACCTAAAGTCTCTTTGCCAACAGGAAGGAGTGCATTTTGCGAATTTTTGGAACAGTTTCTACGGCAGGAGGGACTTGTTCCTCGGAGATGGACTTCATCTTAATGACGTTGGAGCTGCGCGTTTAGGAAAACTATTTCATAATACTCTTCTTTTCAGGCTGCCGTAACTAGAACGGTCCCAGAGTAAATTCCACAAATTTCCCCTGCGCTCGCGAAGGTGTCGCAGTTACAAACAATTTGAAGGTTCTATCCTTAAATGCTCGTAGCCTACGAAATAAAATAAACGAATTTTTTTTCTTTAATTACTTGTAAAGACTATGATGTAATTGCGATAAATGAATCGTGGCTTAGCACTGAAACTCGTGACTTCGTAAGGGAGTATCAAATTAGAGGTTATAGACTTTTTGTTAAAAAAAGAATAGGTAGGCGAGGAGGCGGTGTTATGTTGTATATCAAAGATAATATAGCGAACGTTATAGAAGTAAAGCACACAATTCCAGAACCGATAGATTCGACTATAGCAGAACTTAAATTGAACGATTTCAAACTTCTTGTTGCGGTTACATATAGGCCCCCTAATCAAACAGCTGATACGGACGAAGCGTTATATCGTGAACTAAAGAGAATAATCGGTAGTGAGCAGGCTTTAGTTATGGGTGACTTTTGCGCCAACGTGAATTACGATACAATGCAGGGAGACGCGGAAGGTAATCCGTTTAGTTAATTTTCTAGAGGATAGCTTTATTATTCAAAAGGTTGGGGAACCTACGAGGTTGGACAGTATTTTAGATTTAGTAATAACTACGGATGATAGGCTAATTACCGATCTTCAAGTAATCGAACCGTTAAGCAATAGCGATCACAATATGGGAGAGTTTGTCCTCTCAGTAAGTCACTCGAAACCAGTTAACTCGACTAAAATTCCTAACTTCCAGCACGCAGACTTTAGTAAATTTCGAAATAAATTGTCACACGTCAATTGGGGAAACGTAATGGGGAACTCCAACGCAAAACTAATGTGGGAATCGTTCGAAACAGTATTTAGGACTATAAATGAGGAATGTGTACCGTACAAAATTAAGCGTGCGAAAGTAAACAAGCCCTTGTGGTTTACTTCTAGAGTAGGAGACATTATAAAGAGTAGAGACAGAGCTTATAGGCTACATAAGTGCGATAAAGACAATCTGTGGTTACGAAACAACTACATATCTCTAATGCGTGAAACCCTTTTCTCAAATGTGGATTTTCACTTTTGTGCATTTGCATTGCAGTTCACGGATGAGATTGGGAATAATATTGAGTGGAAAGTCATCATTTCGTTCACTCGCTTTGTTGATACGCCCTTGAATATTGACGAGTAATTTTCACGTGAATTCCTATAAAGAATCATTATTCAATTATAGAAGGTTCTACACATTTAAATTGTAACATGAAATTTTAGTCATGATTCAAGATAAAAATATCTTCGAAATAATATTTTTTTTTCTTAAATTATTATTATTGATTGAGGAAAGATTTTTATTTTGGGCATCCTATAATTTTTCTTCTCCTTTCGCCTAGTTTTTTGCGTTTACATTTTCTGATTTAGCGAAAATTGTGATGCAGTTAACAAAAATATAAGATGAGTTACAGGCCTAAAACTTTACTTTAAAAAATAGATTACAGTTACAAATTTATATTTAATTTGAGGATTTATTGGGCTGTTCAGAATAAGATTCTCTCTCTCTCTAGTGGTAATAATAATAATAATTTCACGCTTACTTAAAGGGGAAATTAATCGCTGGGGTACTGACAACTATTTGTGGGTAGTCTAATGACACGCGATCTAGAATTTATAGAAAATAATATCTAATGATTGGATAAGGAAGTTGGATTAGGCTGAGGACCACTGATCTATTGTATTTAGGGTTGCTAAATGTTCCGCATTTGAACCCAAAATCAAGTATTATTAAGCATTTTTTTAATAAAAGTTCTAATTTTGCTTGTTGTAACCGTTGGGGAAAGTTATTAAAAATATCTGGAGATATTTACTGGAATTCTACGTTCAGATTTTACGTGATAAGTTTTTTGAATCTAAATTTACACACAAAAAGTGTTCATTTATTTCCCTGTAATAATATGATTGTTCATTCATGAATTATATTTTCGTTTATTTCCGACCAAATTGTGAAATATATTTTCCTGTACTAATATTTTGTTAACACTGTGCCTTCTATGACTATATAAGCCAACTGGATAAATGATTTCTTCTCTAACTTGAATTTTGTTAACGTAAAAAAATTGCAAAATAAACAAGTCTGTTGAATAAACAAATAAACTTGTTAAACGACATTAATAAGTCTTCCTAGTGAACTTCAAGTTACAATAAATGAAAGAGGAAAGAAAAAGAAATAATGAATTTAAATAAATTATAATAAATAAAAAGGTAAAAGACGACGATATATTCTGACAACTCCATAATATAAATAAAGTTAAAATAAATGGTGGTATTTAGCACCTCTCCCTATGCGCCTTAAAAAAAAAAAAAAAAAAAATCCGACATCTTTACTAATAACTTCGATTCAAACCTGTTTAATTTAAAAATAAAAAATTTGTACACGCATTGAAACTGATCGAACAATTTTAACTGCATCAAACATCGTATATAATGAAATGAACTTTAAATTTCACAGAATATTTCTAGTTAACTGTGAATATAAAATATAATTTATAGTGTGTGCGCGCGCGCGCGCGCGCCCCAATTGCTCATTCACTTATATATATTTTTTTTTCCTACAAATATGGTGATAAGTTTTATATATTTTCAAATTAATTAATATATAGGGTGATCCAGATAAATGGGACCCATAAAAAAAAGCCAATATTCTTAATATTTAATTCCTTTCATAAAAACTATATATCATTCGAAAGAGTAGAGTTACAAGTTTATTATGAAATATTTATTTTTTAAAAATGACTCCTTTCAAATGTGCTCCATTAGTTGCCAAGCATTCCAGTGTTCTCGCTTGCAAGTTCTGCATCACTTTTGCAAGAGTGTGCGGTGGTATGGCCTGTACTCATTTGTGATGGCGGCCTTCAATTCTTGCAAGGTCGTTGGGTTATTTCTGTAGACCCTACTCTTTAAATATCCCCAGAGATAATAATCTAAGGGAGAAAAATCCGGAGACCTTGCGGGCCATTCAACGTCTCCAAATCTTGAGATTAACTCGCCTGGAAACGTTTGACGCAAGACTGCCATGCAGTTCCTCGTGGTATGGCAGGTAGCTCCGTCTTGTTGGAACCAGTGGTTTTCTAGACAAAGATCTCTTAATTTAGGAATAAGGAAATCTGTCAACATTTTTTCGTAGAGGTCACCATTTACAGTGACCGTGTTTCCGGTGGTGGAATCCTCGAAAAAGTACGGCCCTATGATCTGAGATGCAGTAAGACCACACCAAACAGTTACACGCTGACTATGGAACGGGACTTCGGTAATATTCAATGGATTTTCTGTTGCCCAGAAACGACAATTTTGTTTGTTTACAGTTCCATTCAAGTGAAAATGGGCTTCGTCTGACATAATCAAAGTTGCTAGAAAATTGGTGGTGTCATTTACCTTCTGTTGGATCCATTGACAGAATTGTAGTCTTCGTGCGAAATCTCCATCGTTTAGTTGTTGCACTGTTTGAATTTTATATGGAAAGAGCATTAAATTTTGCTTGAATATACGGTGTGTTGTTCCATATCCAACTCCTAACAGCTGAGAAGCAGGTCTGATGCTTATGTTAGGATTATCCTGTACAATTTCATGAGTTCTGTTAATGATCTCGTCTATTCTTGCTGTGCGCACTCTTCCAGTTGGTTCTCTTTTTCCAATGCTGCCAGTTAGGGAAAAATTTCTGACACACCGGCGGATTACTTTCTTAGGTGATTTTGACATCTGAAAATTTGTCTTGGAAGATCTTTGAGCTGAAACTACACTTCTTCCATGCTCATAATATTGCTCAGTTATGAAACGCAGCTGTTCCGCAGTCCATGCAGTCATCTTGAAGGGTTAGTTTTAACTAACACTTTTATTTTGTTTTGTATCTTATCTTGTATTGTCAAAACCTATACAATCCTGTACAAACAAACTTGTAACTATCCTCTTTCGAATGATGCGTATGATTTTATAAAAGGACTTATACTTTAAGAGTTACAGGGGTTTCTTTTGGGTCCCATTTCTCTGGATCACCCTTTATGTACAAGCGCAGATGGGGTGAGAAGTTTGTGGATGGTATGTGGGAGGGGGAGATGACCGTGTTTTGAATCTGAAATTATCGTTCGTTCCACCTTCCTTCGTAAGGTTTCTTCTCCTTTCCCACTGCCATTCATGATTTAGCGAAAATTGTGATAATAAAAATAGGACTTAATAAAATGATTTATTTTAGTTGTGTAAAGAGCGGGTTTAAATTCTAATTATTTATTTAAAACAAGCAGAATCTTTTAAAATAATTAGTTCTCTTTAAAGAAATTCATCTGCTTCGGTAACGAATTAAAATAAATGATATTTAGCAACTCCTTAATAAGGAACACCTGAACAATTAAAATGTTATCTGACAACTCGGCAGCCAAGTGGTTGAATATAAGGAATAATTAAATAAATATTGCTATCTGACAACTCAGCCAACTGGCTGATTAACACCCTATAAGAGGCGGCGGACGGCCGAAGGACCCCATGAGCTCGGCTTCCAGCCGAGTCAACACCCAACTTTGGGTTCCCACCTCTGGGTCTCTTCCTACCTCTCTCTTCCCCTTTGGGGGGGGGGGGGTGGGGGGGTCAGCTTGGGGGAGAACTCCGCCTCGAAGTTGCATACCCCTTGCAACACCATTTTGGGGTTGGCAAAAGGGGGGCGGGGAATTCTTTTTTGTAACAAAGGGGAGTGGGGTTGGCACTCTTGCAACATTACGTAATATTATGCAATATTTCTGCACTCGTCCATTTTGACACTATACTACTAGGTGGTAATACTTTATCCGAAACTATAAGACAAGTACACCCTGTATCTCTAACCAGAATAAATACTTTGCACCCATTAACTGATCCTTCCTCAAATTTTAAACCTACGTTAGGTACTTTAAGTCAAAAGCAAAGTTGACCTTCTCTTTTGGCTGAATCTGCAACTTTTAGAAAGTGCAGGATTTTGTGGACATTTGTGCTTAGTATGACCCTCAACACCACAATTATAGCACTTTACAGGGGGTTTATTTTTCCACAGAAGCTTCTTCATTTGAATTCGTAGTGGGTTGAGTAAAAGGCTTACGTATGATTTTAAGACTTCGTTTTTTGATAAGTTGTGGGAGCTAGCGTAATTATCGGCAATTTCCATCGTGCGTTTTAAATTGTTACTGCTATTTTCCTTAAGCTCTCATTTCGGGAGTGCACGCGAGAGGAACTGATCTATGACAAAAAAATCCAGAGACTCAAAAGATCTTTATTTTGCATCCATCCAAACAAAATATTAGGCAACGTTTGAGGTGACAACCTAATTGTTGGTAAGTCTGGTTTGGACCTAGACTAGTATTTCTGAATTGTTTCCTATAATATTCTGACGTCATATGATAAGAATTCATTAACTAATAAGTTCAAAATAGTTCTCGGTTATTTCATCGGGTAGCATAGTGTAAATTTCTAATGCTTTCCTTCTTAAAAGTGAAGCTAACCTAACTGAGTAGTATAGCCGCAAAAGGGGAGAGTGCAAGAATGTTGCAGGTTATTATGTAATGGTGCAAAGGGGGGTGGGGATGTTGCAAAGGGGGTGGGGTTGTTGCAAAGGGGGTGGGGGGAAACTTGGAGGCGGCGTTATCCCCCAAGAGAAAGGAGGAGGAGAGGTGTTCACCTGGCAGGAGCCAAGTGCACATTAAGACTTCAGCCGAGTTGGCCTTGTTTTATAGGCTCCTAATCAGCCAGTTGGCGTAAATGGCTTGAGTTGCCAGATACCGCGATACCATTGTATACATTATTATAGACTCCTAATCAGCCAGTTGGCTGTAATTGGCTGCCAGATACCTCTTTTTAGCAGTATTATTGTATACATTATTATTATATACGCCTAATCAGCCAGTTGGCTGTAAATGAGTTGCCAGATAGCGCCATGTATTCATTTAATCGAAGACATAGTTGCCATATACCATTGTATACACTATTATAGACTCCTAATCAGCCAGTTGGCTTAGAAGGCTTAAATATTGCCAGATACCGCAATACCGTTGTATACATTATTATATGGCTTAAATATTGCCAGATACCGCAATACCGTTGTATACATTATTATATTTCGAATACCGGTAGTAGAAGGCATAACAATAAACAACATTGCATCATTCTTTTTATTATAAATATATAGAAAATAAATATACATTTGAGGAATATGCGTACAACAGAAATATATACACACAATTATGGATATATATATAAAATAAAATATACATTTCAAATAAATATACACTTCAATAGAAATATGTACATAACAGTAGAGGAGAAATATACACACACACACAATTATGGTGATATATAAAATAAAATATACATTTCAAATAAATATACACTTCAATAGAAATATGTACATAACAGTACAGGAGAAATATCACGCAAATATATATATATATATATATATATATATATATATATATATATATATATATATATATATATATATATATAAATATATCTATATATATATATATATATATATATATATATATATATATATATAAACACAAATCAATAGAAATATGCGTATAATCAGTACAGGAGAAATGTCAAGCAAAATATATACAATTCACTTTTTTTTCAAAATACTAAACTCGGTCTTAATCGAGTTTACAATTACATCATTATTGCATTACACCGTAAAACATAATGATGCGATGGTGGTTGCGACTTGCAGTGGATCGCATTTGAAACGGGCTATGTACATACTTCTAAAGGCCTGGAAACATACTCTAAGCACGCGCACATCATTCACGCAATAACGCTCACATTCATCAGCTATATTATAAGGGTTACTTTCATTAAAACTGTCGTAGTATCGATCAAAGTCTTCACGTTCATCCATGCAGTCAAAATAATGTTTGGGGGGTGGTGGGCCTACGTAGTTTAAAGTCTCGCTGGTGAGGAAAGTGTATGGGAAGTATCCTTTGGAAACTTCAACTGCTACTCCCATCACCTTGGGTAGCTTTGCTAATTTACAAGGTGTGAATAATAAAGTATCTTTAAATTGTACATTGCCTCTTATCTGCATCTGTATTAATTTGTTGCCTCTTTTCAATGGATCATCTGTAAATATCTCAGAGGATTCGTGTTCAAGCAACTCCTTATAAAGGAACTGCGTGTCAAACTTTGCCCCGTTATGGGCGAGAATATACACAGTCATTTTTTTGAACTTGTCGGCTAACTTGACAATATAGGACACAAATAGTTTCACAGGACTATCGCTGACATTCGTTTTAAAAACGTTTGTCCGTTTACCACATTTGGGGCACTCGTCACATTCGATATCCATACACTCATCACAGATAGTCTGGCTCACAAGTAAATGTGGAATTACCTCTTTGGTTTCAGCGTTCGTATAGTTTCTATATCGTAGTATACATTTATACAGGGGTTATTTTTAGGCTTAGCATCTTTCATATAACATAAATGCTTTACTCCATCCGCCTTATATTCCTCCTGGCATGTAGGACAGTGAATTACGTCACACTTGTGCTTAAATTTTCCCCAATTATCCATTGTGTGAAAACTACCACATTCACAGATTCTCATTTTCCTGCACGTGCCAATTGATTTATGGAAATCAAAACAGCTATTATTGAAAAATGTGCGTCTACACACATCACAGTCTCTCTTCTCAGCTTCAACTACACGGCTTTCACATTTGGTGCTTTTACACTGCTCACATACCATGTGACATTCTTTACAATGTCTCACTATATCATCCGCAAACTCGAGGCACCCCTTACACAAATCATGATGTCTCCCATATTTTCGACTTTTGTCATAACTCGCGTAAAGCCACCTTATTTTACGGATGGGGAGATACGTTGTCCCTGACAATCCTAAAATAAGTAGGGGCCTTGTACGATCTCTCACACAGCTTTTAAAAACATACACAGTCCTACGACGATCATCCAACCCAAACACAACTATGCGGACATTCATTTCCTGTTCTACCCTTCTCAGCTCTTCAGGACCCATATTACAGTCAAATTCAAGTTCACAGTCTTCAGCTAGTTTACGGGCATGCTCCACGACTGTAGGCAACCAAATTTTTTGAGTTCGTGTATTTGTACAGTAAACATACGTGCTAAGAGTACTGCTATAAAGCCGCAACCACGATCGACGTTTATATGCCGTCTATAAATAGCTTGAGAATTGAAGTTAAGAGTATACGGTATGGCACTATGACCCGCAACACGGTATACATGGTCAATATTTACCGTGAAGTTGTCCATATTGAAGGCTATACTACTTTGGGCGGCTTGCATTATACGCCCTAATATATATTCTACATCTTCAGCCGCCAAACGTCTAAATGGCACTATCACCCAATAATCGTCTACATCACCGTATCTGACCCGAATCCAAAGGACATACTCGTCCTGACTTCACGCTCGTCACGATTCTGAAGAGCAAACTCTATAATACGCTCTACAACCCGGCGTAGTCCGCGCTCAATACCATTGCTATACATGACTCTAGGGTCGACCCTGACTCTATACCGATTTCTAGTCAAGGCTGGGTGGGGGCTGCGGATCGCACCAATTCCAGCGTTATACCATCCTCAACAGAACGGGGGGCGGATGAATTAGTGGATATATTAGCGGAAGGTGCTGCTGATGGGGGCCCTGTTGCGTAGGAGGTTGATGGTTGGGGCTCTATTATTGTAGATTAACAGAACGGGGGGCGGCGGATGAATAAGGGGATTATTAGGTGCTGCTGGGGTGTTGTTGCGTAAGAGGTTGAGGGTTGGGGATCTATTACCGCTGCAACAGACGCGTATTTCGGTCGCTTTATACCTGACGTGGATATCTCATACCTCCGCTTTGGACGTGTTACCGGTATCGCTGGTAAGGGTTCAGGGGAGGAGATCACAACTACACTGTCGTCGAGGTCATCCGTAATGATGGGCTGCTCTACCTCATCGTCATTCACGGTTCTGTGGGAGAAGAAATATAAGGATCAGCACTCAAAATTTGTAATATTTTGTAAATGACTCACTTAGGAGTGTGACGTGTTAGAAATGGACTCTGTAGAAAAATTCAGATTCACGAGCCCATCCACATGTATTACATCTGGCCTACAGGATGTGGTAAAACTGTGTTTACGCTTAAAATCATTAAAGAAAAGGGGGAGATGTTCTCGAAATTTGTGCATAAAGTTATATGGTGCTATTCGACGAATCAATCAGTGTTCAACGAGTACCAAGATGATATTTTGTTCCACAAAGGCGTATATGACGTTAATTCGTTAAAGGAAATAAACATACAGTCATTGTAATCGACTATCTCATGTTGGAGATGGATAAAACGTTTGCCGAGACATTTACAGTATTCTCCACCATCTTAACATAAGCGTGTTCTTCATCAATCAGAATCTATTTTTTCAAAAATAGATACATGCGCGATGTGTCGTTAAATACGCAAATATCTAGTCTTATTCGCGCAACGTAGAGATGTATCACAAATTGGGGTATTAGCCAATCAAATGTTCCCGAATCAGCGTAAGGAGTTTTTGGAAGTTTATAAAGAAGCTACAAGCACGCGTACGGATATTTGCTTTGCGACCTTCATCCGTGAAACACGTTTAGAGTGCTTCTGCGAACGAATATATTTCCAAACGAGCCTGAAAACGGTGTATATTCCAGAATGACAAAGAGACTAAAGAAATACCGTGAATTAATAAAAATCTATCATCGACTGCCTCGGGCAATGCAGCAGATGTTTATTAAAAATATCGATGCCGACTTTTTAAAAATGCATCTGTAAAATCTGTCTTAACGTTATAAATTGCAATGTATCAATGAAAAACCCATCAGAAGGCCCGCCTACGCCGCTACAAGAACATAATACGTGCACTCGCTCGTAAAAGCCAAACTGTAGCGAAGAAAAAAAAGCGAATTATTGTACAACAGGAGGGTCATTTCCCCATCTTATTTTCAGTTTGGGTCCTTTACTGACTAGATTAATATAATGAAGAAAGTGGTAGTGATTCCCACGAGGTTACGCCTCACTGCAAAGGAATCCAGACACGTATCTAGATCCCCGTAAAAGCAGACTTAAAAGAATGAAAGCGAATGTTAGCCCTATTAAACAGTGAAAAAACACCTGATGAGAAAGAATCTTATACCAAGAATCTCTGCAGAAATTTCTTCACGAGTACGAAAATTATAAGAGCCCTACAGAGATTCCTGTGGTTATTAGGCACAGCACGGGGGACGATGGCGACATAGGATCTGTACCCGGCGACACAGCTGACCACAAAAAAGATTAGCCCACACAACATATCGAACATGTATTAAAAAATACCCTCCCACTTACATTGAAGAGTAAAGGCTTAAGTCTTTATAATCTATTGAATGAGGATCCCGCCATACAATGGACCGATACAGGGGAGATCATTGTGGAAGGATTAAAAGGTACAGGGATCGAATATCGTTAGACATTGTCCATGATCTGGTGAGAAAGTGGGCTAGGCCATCACCATCAGGATGGAAGCATATTAAAGCAAGACTACAACAAATAAATGTCCCTAAAACGTTGATAGGAAATCTGAACAGGTTAAAAGACTTGGAAACATGCAACGCCTGTGACACAATTGAAGGCGCCGTCACCCCGGCGGTAACACCTTTGAAGAAGAGCAAGAAGAGGTTAAACCAACCCTACCCACGTGCCTCTAAATACGCAAATGGCTAACGTATTAACTAAAACGCTATTATGACATTCTACCCCATCCTCTTACGGCGGCGTAGATAGATGTACAGAAGTGTTTACGGAGTAGGAAAAAAGATGTTGAAAGATTTGAGGGAGAGGAGGACGCTTATACGCTTCATAAGCCTGTGAGAAAAAGGTTTAAAACAGCCAAAGACAACGGCTTCCTCGATTGATCTATATTGGCAAGCAGATTTACCAGACATGCAAAGATATTCTGTGTATAACGATGGTTACCGCTACATTCTATTCATAATAGACGTGTTCTCTAGATCTGTGGCTAGTTCCTCTGAAAATAAATCACCTGAAACAGTTGCTAAAGCCACCAAAAAACGCTAAGTTAAAAGAAAACAGGGTTCCTGGCTATTTTTGTACGGATATGGGGAAGGAGTTTATAGCCGTGCTTTTCAGAATATGTTGACAGAGTTTAATATCAGCTATTTACAAACCAATTCTAATACATAAGGCTTCTTTAGCTGAAAGAGTTCAGCGCACCATAAAGGAACGCATGCACCGTTATTTTACACATAAAAAACACATACAGATTTCTAGACTTCTGGAATCATTGGCATCATCCTACAACCGCTCACACCATCGCACGATTGGGGCAACACCTAACGGAGTTTAGAAAGAGGTACGCTCCCGAGAAGAGATGGATCACCACCACCACCACCACCACACTCTGTGGCGCTTCAAAATCAATGATTATGTAAGGCTGTCGCGTTCGGGGAATAAATTCGCAAAGGGTTTTGAGCAAGGATGGACACGCGAAGATTTTTAAAGTTAGGGCTGTGAGACCTAAAGGTGTGATAATGATGTATTTACATTGAAGATTTGAATGGGGAAGAAATCTCAGGAGGCTTTTACCGCGAGGAATTGCAGAAAGTTGCGTTTAATTTAGAAAAAAATTGTTTTAAAATTGAGAAAATTTTAGGAAGCAAAGGTCAGGAAGGAGAAAAATGTACCTGGTGAAATGGCTAGGGTACCCAGAAAGCTTCAACACCTATATAAAAGCTGATGCAATAATGAAGCATAAATAGTATGCAACATGGCTCCTAACCATTTCTACGTCACACTCCCGTCCTCCTCGTCCCTGTCTGTACACCCTAACAACACGCTAGCCAACTTTGTAACAGAACTCCATGGGCACATTGAAGGGTTGGTGATTGTTGTGTCGTGATTCGTATGAGGTGGGGATATGCGAAATTCAGCCTGGACACGTCTTTTTAAATATTGAACATAAAGAAACCGTTTTTACGATTCTTATAGACATTGACGAGTGTGAAAAACTGGGATAGCTATGGATGAAACTATGCGCATCGCATCGGCTAAGATTACACGGTATTACAGTACAGAAGTAAGACTAGGCCGGGTCAATATGGTTCGGCCGAGATGTTGTGAGAGGCTTAAACGTGAGTTTAAGAAACTCAAACCTTACGAATGATTTAGTATATGAAATCGTAAACAACCCTGCACATACACTAATCCCTAAATCAAAGACTAACAGACGTCTTAAAGAACATAGAAAGTTCAAAATTCTAACCAACGGCCAATATAGCGCAGCCTTCCAAAGAGACCACATTTCACGAGACACAGTATAACTTGTCCAGATTAAATGTATCAATTGAAGATGGTGAAATGGCTGAAAGGATCCCAGACATGTGCTATATTTACAGTAATATAGTGGAGCACCAGTTTGTTGGGGATACCCAGGCACGCCTGCTGCGCATTGCTCACATCCCCAACCATAGAGGAAGGAGTTTGAGTATTACATATGACAGGCCCCATTATGTGAATGTCGCAACTAATTTAATAACCAATATCACAATATATATAAGAACGATTGAGGGCGAAAACTTCCCATTCGGTAACGGGAGCTTAACAGTGAAGCTACACTTTCGACGCACTGAGTTATAATGGATAGAAAGCCTTTCACCGTCTATCGAGGGATGCGATACCAGCGCGGTAGTGGACTTGGATCCATTTTTTCATCCATACTACGTACGGCTGTTCCTTTGCTGAAGAGGGGTGCCAGATACCTTGGAAGGAAAGCGCTACAATCAGGCCTTAACACTGCAGAAGACATATTGGCCGGGGCTAAACCTAAAGAAGCTCTAAAAAAACATTTAAAGCGTACACGGAACGAAATCATCAAAGATGCAAAGAGAAAAATGCGTGGTGGCGGGAAGAAGAAGAGGGCTCCCCGGAAGAAGAAGGGGTCACGTGGTATTAAACGTAAAAGGCTATCAAAAAAGAAATGCTGTAAGCGAATGAAACCTATGGTTGACCACTTTTTTGACTGATATAAGCTAAGGATATTGATCTCATGAATCATAGTTTGTTTACCACTTGTCGAGAGAGGAGTCACTATTTCGCCATGGCACGCTTCATCCACCCATGTAGTTCACAATGCTGTAAATCGGAGCTGTCCTTTTTTGAGCTCCCGCCAACCCAAGTTTCTATTGAGCACAGTGACTTTATTACAATTAACCCTTTAAACACAATTAGTTCACCGAGTGCACCTATAGAATTCGTGATACCCAGCTCAGGTCCTTACTTTTTTGATCCAAGCTGTGTGCACATGTATAAGCTACGTATAGCCCATTCTGATGGAACGGCCTGCGATGACAAATATGCTGTATACCCTGAAACAAACTTTCTGCACGCCATATTCAACCAGTGTGACGTATATTTAAATCAGACCAACATATCGGCAGGCACGGGGTACTATCATCTACGAGCCTATTTGGAAAATGTCCTCAACTTTTCCAAAGAAGCGAAGGCTACCTTTTTAAGTGCGGAGGGATATTATCAAACTAAAGATGAAAATAGTATAAAGGACAAATTTAAAAATTCTAAAAAGAAAATATACGAGTGTTTTGGACGGTTGCACACAGATTTCACTTTCCAGGAGAAGTTGCTTGTGAACGGGGTGGATATGAAAATAAAGCTCACCCGCACGAGTCCTGAGATCTGCTTAAATCTGGATGCGAATCAAGAAGAGGGTGCAAAGTCCGTTGTGTTCACATTATGGACACATACCTCCGCGTACGGCGAGTGAAATTAAGTTCACCAAAACAACTAGAAATTGAGAAAAATTTACTAAACGCTACAGTGAAATATCCTATTAACAGAGTGCAGATCAAACTATATACGGTTCCTGCAGGGTTGGCATCGAAGCAGATAGAAAACATTGCCCTGGGAAATCTTCCTAAAAGGATATTAATCGGCATGCAGGACCACGCTTCGGTGAATGGAAAATATAAAAAGAGTGCCTTTAAATTCGAGAATTTCGGACTTAAAAATATAACTCTATACGTTAATGGCACTGCTTTGGGTGGAACAATGGGTACGGACTATTCATCAGACGCTGTGTTACCTCTTTGTGCCAGAGCCTATAGTAATCTGACCCATATTGCAGGTGATTGTGATGAGCTTGGTAATGGGGTAACGCAGGAAGAATTCATTGATCAATTTAACCTTTATCCGTTTGACATTACACCTGACTTATCTGCTAGCGTAAATACCCATTTAACACCACAGCAGAGCGGTAACATCTCAGTGCGGCTGGAATTCGCCAAGCCTATAGACGCTCCTATTAGTGTACTAGTATATCTCGAATCGCAAGCCCTAATAGAAGTAGATAGATTTAGAAGCGTTATCACTGACTTTTAAAATGGATGCTAATACACTTCAGAAAGTAATGGAGCGAGTCACACGTTCCAAATTTATCGGCGTGTTTGCGAAGAATGAAACATTGAGTTTGCCAAGTACGCGAGAATGCGGTAGTCTTATTGTGAACACAGACATCATCGGTAATGAAGGGATTCACTGGATCGCTGTCTATTTTAAAAATAGACAGCGCCTGTACTATTTTGATTCACTCGGTACTCAACCGAAGTTGTATGGAACCCATTTCGTATGCAGGGATATTTTACTAATGTTTGCGGAATGTACTGTGTCTCATTTCTCATGCATATGTCAAATGATAAAGAATTTATAAATTTTTTAAATTTATTTGACCCGTGTCACACTCACCGAAACGATAAAATGGTATGCAGACAGATAAAAAACCGTTTTCCAATTGTACGTACTCGTTGTATATTATAATGTTTTTGTTCGTATATTTGTAACGGTATATTCGTTTATTGTACTGATTTCTTTCATTTAATAAATTTATGAAAATATATTGTCTTCTTAGCCCAAAAAGATCGAAAAACACTTACATTATTTCGGTGTGACATTGTTGACTGATCAGTATACCCTCCCTATTCCGAGATTCTTCAAAAATTGTATAACTCGTGTCAAATCCTCATCGGACCTTAAAGGAAAATGCTTTTAAAACATATACAGAGTATACAGACAGACAGATCCCCATTATGTGAAGATATCTTTGGTTCGAGGAGTGAACGCCATAAAAATTTCGATTTTAGCATAATGGGGAAATAACATTGATTGACATTTTTGGCGAGTATCTATTTGACGAGATACTACAACTCTCCATATATATATAAAATTCTAATTATAGACACTTACATTTCTATGGTAGTCCCTTGCGTCGGTTGTAAGGAGCGTCACTGCAAATATCTTCTACGGTTTGCGTTGAAAATAATTCGCCACAATCAATCGCATTGAAAAGACTAATTGTGGTTAATGCTGCAGTATCACGTTCTTCATACAAGTCTGGGGAGACGTACAGGTCCATGGTGGAGGATGTGTGACACTGCTGACTGATCAGTATATCATCCATATTCCGAGGTTCTTCAAAAGATTGTATAACACGTGTCAAATCCTCATCGGACCTTAAAGGAATAATGCTTTTAAAACATATACAGAGTATACAGACAGACAGATCCCCATTATGTGAAGATATCTTTGGTTCGATTACCAATTTCGATTTTAGCATGATGGGGAAATAACATTGATTGACATTTTTGACTAGTATCTATTTGACGAAATACTACAACTCTCCATATATATATAAAATCGAATTATGGACACTTACATTTCTATGGTAGTCCCTTGCGTCGGATTGTAAGGAGCGTCACTGCAAATATCTTCTACGGTTTGCGTCGAAAATAATTCGCCACAATCAATCGCATTGAAAAGACTAATTGCGGTTAATGCTGCAGTATCACTTTCTTCATACAAATCTGGGGAGACGTACAGGTCCATGGTTGAGGAATGATTATTCACTGATGCGAAAATAGCTACTGTTACTCCCAACTGAAAATATCCCCTTTTATATGCACATTCGCCAAGCTCCGCCCAAAAGACCAGATGTTCGTCGTGATTGGCTGCCGATGTAGCTGGGTGGAGCTATGACGTGTACCATTCCGCTATAACGGGTACGGACGAGTAATTGCATCTTTATATTTTCACTAATAGAATTAATGCTCTTATTCTCCTTTGAAAATTATTTGGTGATTCGTATAGAACTTTTGATATTGATTCCAAATATGGTTTCAGAAGTTTTCTATCACCCATAGTTTTCGAGAAATAATATTTCCATTTACTCAATTTCCCGCATCATTAGTCACTAATGTAATCGAGAGGGTATAAAGAAATATATCATAATTATATTTTAAAATAACATTCGGTTTCAACGTTAAACTGTAGGTCTAAGGTGGTCATTACACATAATAAAATAAAGTGGTTGGCAGATAAATGGCACCCTACGTGTCCTAGTGGTTAAGACGCGGGGCTGTTGATGGTTCACGTTAAACTGTAGGTCTAAGGTGGTCATTACACATAATAAAAGAAAGTGGTTGGCAGATAAATGGGTACCCTATGTGTCCTAGTGGTTAAGACGCTGGGCTGTTGATGGTTCCACGTTAAACTGTAGGTCTAAGGTGGAGTGGAAAGCTTGACCTTCGTCAGAATGAACAATTCGGGCGGAAGCTAACCAAAGGTTATTCAAAGGGTATATATATATATATATAATATATATATGGGATGAAATTCACAATAAAACACGTGAAATGAATGAATGCTGAAAACAAGGAGTGAGGTGAGGTTTTGTTTGATTTGACTCGTAGAAAGGTAAAATATGGTCGACCGAGTTGGGCAGATTCTCGGAAATCCTTTCCTCTATCGGATTATGTTTTGGGTATTTCCAACTTTCTTCGTTTCTTTAAATTTCGTTTTTCAATTTTCTTCGCAGGGATGAAGCTCATGTGTTTCGAATTGTATCGCGGAATCATGAAAATATTTTAGAGATCTGGTTTTAAAGCTTTTGTTAATGAAGAATATTAAATATACTCGTATTTATAGTAAATATTGATGTAGTCTTATGATAATACAATAACTAAAATTTTAGTTATCTCATTCACATGAATTGGAACTCTTTATTCACGTTTGCTATTATTTATTGATTGGTGCATAATTAGTTGGGTATCCCTTATAAAAATCATTTCTGTCTAACGATTTATTTATTGGGTAACTTTACTAATTCTATTAACGCGTAAATCTTTCTGAAACATGAAATCATTGTTCAAAGGCTTTATTTGCTGGATCTATTTAAACTCCTTCGCGTGCAGTTTAGGTAATTACATTTATTCAAGTAGAGTTTGCAACCTCTCCTTTCTTCAAGCGAATACTGCAACGTTATACATATTGATGCAGCTTAGATAATTTTTTTTTTTGGTTATTTCCAACTTTCTTCGTTTCTTTAATTTCGTTTTTCAATTTTCTTCGCAGGGGATGAGGCTCATGTGTTTCGAATTGCATCGTTCTATAATTCTGTTTTCTATGGTTGGTTGGATAACTACGTTATTTGTTCCGTCTTTGAATCTTCCAATTGAATATCTATATAAACATATTGTTATTTTATATGTTTGATTCTTCCAACTGATTAACTATATAAATATATATATTGTGGTTTACGTATAGTTTAAAATAATATACGTTTGGTATGATTTTCATATATATATATATATATATATATATATATATATATATATCTATATTCTGTTTTCTATGGTTGGTTGGATAACTACGTTATTTGTTCCGTCTTTGAATCTTCCAATTGAATATCTATATAAACATACTGTTATTTTATATGTTTGATTCTTCCAACTGATTAACTATATAAATATATATATTGTGGTTTACGTATAGTTTAAAATAATATACGCTTGGTATGATTTTCATAATATATATATATATAATATATTTCTATAATTCTGTTTTCTATGGTTGGTTGAATTATGGATAACTACGTTATTTGTTTCGATAAGTGCAACTTCAAGGAAGCTCAAGTTAATGTTATATTTGCATATAATCCACTATATACATCTATTGTAAAACACTATATACATCTATATTTCAATTAAGTGTGTAATTATTTAATTCATCTACCATATTGTGGTACACAATGCTTATTAGAATACATGGTGCGATCTGGCAACTCAGCACCCCAATACAAGGCGTGATCTGGCAACTCAGCCAGAATAGAGGCTTATAAAAGATCGAGAAGCTGGTGAAGACTCATTCCCAGCTCGGCTCCAGCCGAGCAAGGACCTCTGGTCCTTCTTTTTTTGGCCCTTTGGTAAACCCCTTAGTGGCCTCTTAGGTTAGGAAAACGAAAATAATATGCCTTAAAGGCAACTACTCTCTCTCTCTCTCTCTCTCTCTTCAGGCGTCTCTCTCTCTCTCTCTCTCTACAGGCGTCTCTCTCCCTCCTTCAGCTCTCTCTCTCTCTCTCTCTACAGGCGTCTCTCTCCCTCCTTCAGCTCTCTCTCTCCTGCATGTGTAACTACTGCATGTGTACCTCCTGCATGTGTGCGTATGTGTGTGTACCTCCTGCATGTGTACCTCCTGCATGTGTACCTCTCCCCCTTGGCTGATTAGACGTATATAATAATAATGTATACAATAATACTGCTAAAAAGAGGTATCTGACAACCATTTACAGCCAACTGGCTGATTAGGAGTCTATAATAATGTATACAATGGTATCGCGGTATCTGGCAACTCAAGCCATTTACGCCAACTGGCTGATTAGGAGCCTATAAAACAACGCCAACTCGGCTGAAGTCTTAATGTGCACTTGGCTCCTGCCAGGTGAACACCTCTCCTCCTCCTTTCTCTCCTCCTCCTTTCTCTTGGGGGATAACGCCGCCTCCAAGTTTCCCCCCACCCCCATTTGCAACAACCCACCCCCTTTGCAACAACCCCACCCCCCTTTACAACAACCCCCTTTGCAACAATCCCACACACCCCTTTGCAACATTACATAATAACCTGCAACATTCTTGCACTCTCCCCTTTTTCGGCTATACTACTACTACTACTAGTAAATCCCAACCTTTAAGTTCAGCTACTCTTTCAAATCTGGTTAAATAAATTCCTAAATCTTCACCGTCTTCAAAAAAATGGGAGTTTAATTTCACTCGTACATGAATTATATTAGCTGAAGACCGTTGTCTAGCCGACTGATTGTGCATTAATAAAACTAAGCTCGTGCTCTCTCTCTTTCTCCCGAGCTTTATTTTGTTGCTCTTTTATAAAAGTTCTTACTTCACTACCGTTTAAACCAGTGGTGCACAAACTTTTTTGATGCGAGGGCCAAGCAAAGAAAATAAATAAATGTATTAGCCTACTTACTTTCCATCTAAGTCATAAATTGGGTCACTTTTTATTCTAACTTTTTCATTGAATTGAAAAGACCCGTGGGGGACACATTTGGCCGGCGGGCCAGGGTTTGTGCATCACTGGTCTAAACCCATGGTTTAGCGATTTCCATAAGTTTAACTAAAGATGGTGTTGCCATATTTGTAAATAGAAAGGATCTTAAAATATAATTTAAATTTATAAAAAAGAATTTTACTCAAGACTAAATTTTAAGTTAAATCTCACTTTTTATTAAATTACGCTCCTGAAAAAAAAAAATTAACCAAAATTATAACCACTCCCTAAATGAATTTCCCCGAAGGAAAAACAAAAAGGGCTTAGCTGGTTATAAAGCCAGTTTCTTAGAAGGGGAGGACTAATGACTCTTCCTGCGACTTCGCTCCGCTTTGACAGCCAAACTCCTAAGGCACTGAAAACCTTTGAACCCGGAAAGTGATACAGGAAGGTAGGACAACCTTCCTGAAAAATCAAGAGAAATATTAACACAACCTAACTTTTACGCTTAAACGATCGACAAACTAACGACCAAGTGAAACTATTCCAATCCTGTCCGCAGCGCCAAATATGTCAAAAAGAATTCTTAATTTATGATTGGAATTTAAAAATTACACTCAGTGGTTAGAATGAAGAAAATACACAAATAAATTTAAATTATATTTATAATGAAAACTAAGTTACTTAAATGGGTATGACGTCAGATATATAATTATACTATAAGGACATTAACTTAAATGAAGGGTTAAAGTGACTAAATGAAATGGACAAAAAATAAATAAATATATATATATATATATATATATATATATATATATATATGCAGGATAGCTTATTGCTAAAGTTAGGAATCTGGTGGATGCCGAGATGTATCCGACTGCCTCCAAGTGTCTCTTAATGAATTATTAACAAAACGTTTTTATATCTTCGCCGATGTGGTATCGGCGAGTACCAGCATTCAGGAAGAACGCTTTTAAAAAGAATATGAATTATGAATACAGGATACATTCTAAACAACATAAAAATTAAAAAAAAAGTCGGGCTGTACTTACCAGAAGGTAATGTATCTCTAACATATTTTTTTTTTTTTTTTTTTTTCTGTTTAAGGTGTTTCAACCCTGCTCGATTATTGACACCATATTTTCAACAGAAGTGACGTTAGAGACGACTTGTCATACAAATCACATCGCCTTTTAGGAAACGAACGTATGAACACATTCTGATCGTTTAGAAAGGGTCAATGTGGGTGTAGTATTTTAATTTTATAAGGAGTAATCCTAATCAAGAAGAGTATCTTCTTGACAATATATATATATATATATATATATATATATATATATATATATATATATATATATATATATATATATATATATACGGATTTCGACTTTACGACGGAGGATAATGATATTACACAAACCATAGGGAAACTAAAAACACACTCAGTGGCAGGACCGGATAAATGAAATGCCACACTGATCAAAAACTGCAAGAATGCAATCGCTGAGCCCCTATGCTGGATATGGAGACGATCACTAGACACGGGAGAAATACCGGGCATCCTGAAGAGCGCGAACATAGTCCCAATACACAAAGGAGGAGATCGATCCGAGGCCAAAAACTATAGGCCAGTATCGCTTACATCCAATCTCACTAAAATATTTGAAAGAATAGTTAGACAGAAAATCTGACTTTTTGGAAACTCAGAAAAAATTCAATGATAACCAACACGGGTTTCGGTCAGGCAGATCATGCCTATCACAACTAATGGAACACTATAACAACATTATTGATTCGCTTGAAAGTAATGAAAACTATGATGTACTATACACAGACTTTGCTAAAGCGTTCGACAAGTGTGACCACGGAATCATAATACATAAACTGAAATATATGGGAATAACAGGAAAAGTAGGGAAATGGATATATAATTTCCTTAGTGAGCGGCGGCAAGTCGTTACAGTACAAGGAGTATCTTCATCAGAATCAGAAGTCCTCAGCTCAGTACCACAAGGAACAGTATTAGCTCCACTACTCTTCATAATCATGCTAACTGGCATAGATGAGGACGTTACCAGAGACAGTACAGTAACATCCTTTGCGGATGACACAAAGATCAGTAGAAAAATAAGAAACCCAGAAGACATAGGATCTCTACAAACCGACATAAACAGAATCTACAAGTGGACGGAAGACAACAATATGAAGTTTAACACCGAGAAATTTCAGCTACAGTATTACGGTACGGAAAAAGAAAAGACCTAAAATCCATGAAATATTATACCCCAAATGGACAGGAAATTCAGATAAATTCCAGAGCAAAAGATTTAGGGGTTGTAATGACAGATGATGCGAAATTTGAAACACAAAATAAGATAGCAATAAACGGAGCAAAGAAAATAACGGGTCAGATATTGATAACCTTTAACCGAAGGGATAGGAATGTAATGATTCCTCTACTGAAAACCCTGATCATACCCAAATTGGAATACTGCTCGGTCCTAACATCCCCATATAAAAAAGAAGACATTAGACAGCTGGAAGGGATCCAGAGAAGCTTCACAGCCAAGATCAATGGGTGCAAAGAACTAAATTACTCGGAAAGGTTGCGAGAATTAGACCTATATTCACTGGAAATGAGAAGAGAGAGATACACCATTATTTACATTTGGAAAATAATGGAGAAACTAGTCCCTAATCTTACTCTGAACCCTATAACTCCCCAAACAACGG
This sequence comes from Bathynomus jamesi, assembly GCA_023014485.1. Taxonomy (NCBI): domain Eukaryota; kingdom Metazoa; phylum Arthropoda; class Malacostraca; order Isopoda; family Cirolanidae; genus Bathynomus; species Bathynomus jamesi. Next base: position 405,764 of record JAJOZX010003974.1, read on the forward strand.
TGGAAAGTAGAAACGGTAGACTGTGTCGTATTCCCAAATTGAAGGCGAGACAGGGAACATCCTTAACCCTGAAAGAAAATAGTTTTGTAGTGAGAGGACCAAAACTGTTTAATCAGTTGCCCAAAGACCTAAGAAACACGAAGGGAGTTGCAGTGGACATCTTCAAAAGAAGACTAGACGTCTGGCTCAGAACAATCCTCTTTGAGCCGGGCGTACCTAGCTATGTGAGGTGGCGAGCACAAGAATCCAACTCACTACTTCACCAGGCCAACTCGAGAGGAAGGACGACAAGCTTGACCTTCGCGAAATGAGAAATCATCGCGCGAAACCTTTGTAAGGTTGTAAGGTAAGGTGTGTATATATATATATATATATATATATATATATATATATATATATATATAAACAGACTAAAGTGTTGTCTGTTCCTTTGGGTGTTGAAGTATATTCCAGGTAGCTGTAACGTAGCTGTTATGTAAAATATTGGCCGCGTTGTTGTTACTTGAATTCAGGGCCAAAGCTATGTACTGTATATGGGAACCCTATCTTTGAACGTACCAGTCGAACCCAGGCATCAGTTTAGAGTGACAAAATTTATTTTGCAACAAAAAATTAACACAGCATAATCAGTAGCGACACAAACTAATTAGTAATACGTCTACATTTTCCAACATTTTACTTCTATTTTTTTTTTCTACATTCTTCTACGTTTCTTCATCGGCACCTCTCTTCCACATTTTTTCTACTTTTTCTGGACGCAAAATCGTCAATAATGTCCACTAACTTAGTTTTCTCCTTAATTATTTTTCGATGCAGATAGTAGCCAGATTTGATAGCAGTAGTAGGGGCGCAAAATGGTAGAGTGCAATGCAATGTTGCAAATGTTGATCAATGATGCAAAGGGGGGATGGGCGTGTTGCAAGAGGTTATGCAACAAGGGGGAGGGAGCTTTGGGAGGAGAAGGGAGGATGACCTCCCCCCAAAGGGGTAGCCTTAACCTAAGAGAGGGAGAGAAAGGAGAAGGAGGAAGGTCTTTGGGGGAGAAGTTGGGATGTCCTCATCCCCCCCAAAGGGAAACCTAACCTAAGCCTTAACCTAAGAAGGAGAGATGGGTGTTCGCCTGGCTCCAGTCAGACGCATAATGAGAGTTCAACCGAGCGCCTGCTGTCTTGTAAGGTCCTAATCAGCTAGTTGGCTTAGAAAGCTTAATCTGACTTAGACGGCGTAAATGGCTTGTTCAGGTGTACATTATTAGGGTTGAGTTGCTAGATTGCGCTATTTATTTAATTAAAGCAAATATTCTTGACAGTTGGCTTAGAAATCCGTCAGTCGGTTTAGAAGGCGTAACCAGCTACTTGGTATACATATAATTAAATAATTTCGTTATATATACAACCAAAAGAATTAAATAAAACACCATTACATTATTCTCTTTATTTAGATGAAATATTGGAATCAATTTCATGAAATATATGGAAACTAAATATACAATCCTATACAAACGATGGAATATGTATGATAAAAAATAAAATAAAAAATATTATAATACAAAACGATGGAGTATAACCATCAATATAATAGTACAGGAGATATATATATAATATATTATATATATATATATATATATATATATGATGAATAAAACCACGAAGGAAAGGAAACACAAAATGGTGCTCAAGCGCTTTCGTCTAATGACATCCTCAGGAACACTGAAGTACATAAAGAGTTACAGCCTATATACAGGTTACAGAAAAAATATATACACACTACTGTGCAAAAGTCTTGGCCAGTTGCAATTTCATTAATTTTAAGGTCATAAAGGTTAATAAAAGTGTACAAATGAACATTATAATGAAGTATATTTAAGCTAATAGCACATAGCACCACATAGAAACAAAAACCTTCACCAAAAATAAATGTGTTCCTAATATTTGGTATGTCCCCCTTTTGACTCGATAACAGCCTTGATCCTTTTCGGGATACTTTGCTGCAGAGACTCGAGAAAATCATTCAGAATGTTATTCCAAGCATCTTGCAAGACAGCCCATAGTTCATCCTGTGATTTTGGTTGCTTCTTTATCTTCTTTTGTTCCAGATAATCCCAAACAGCTTCAATGATGTTCAAATCTGGACTTTGGTGGCCATTCCATTAGTTGGAGCTCTCCAGCAGCCTCTTTTCTTTCCAAATATTTTTTGACATTATTAGCAGTATGTTTGGGGTCATTGTCATGTTGGAATATAAAGTTCCGGCCGATCAGACGTAATCCTGAGGGAACTGCATGGTGTATTAATATCTGTCTATACTTTTCAGCTGTCATGATTCCGTCTATCTTCACCAAATCACTGACTCCATTTGCTGATATGCACCCCCAGACTTTTATAGACCCTCCTCCATGCTTAATTGATGGTTGTAGACAGATGTCTTTGAGATCTTCATTGGTCCTTCTCCTCACATCCTGTCTTCTCTTTGTCCTGTCCCAAATATCTCAAATTTTGACTCATCACTCCAAAGTACTTTTTTCCACTGTTCCATGCTCCATTGACGATGTTCCCGTGCATATTTTAATCTTTTGGCTTTATTCCCTTTCCTAAGTAATGGTTTTCTTCTAGCTACTCGCCCATGAAGACCATTTTTAATCAGTACTCTTCTAATGGTGGAAGGATGCACTTGTGTTCCTAAAGTTTGAGCAAGTTCTGATGACAGCTCGGCACTTGATGCTCGTCTATTTCTCAGGGATGTAAGTTTCAAGTGTCTGACATCAGATTCCGAAAGTTTTCGAGGTCTTCCACTGCGTTTTCTGTCCGATACGATCCCTGTTTCTTCTTTTTTCATGATGATTTCTCGTATTGCATGTCTTGAAACGCCGGTTTTTCTTGAAATTTCCGACTGGGAATTTCCCTGTTCATGTAAGAATACGATTTTGTGCCTGATCTCAATAGAAACCTTCGTCATTTTGGTACGGTCCTTACGTAAAACTTCAGAAAATACCTGAAACAATATAATATCCATTAATAAATTTAGAACCACTTAAAGAGTAGAATTATCATTTAATAACATCACAAAGGACATTAATTAACCATGAAACCATGTTGCTTTAAATAATATTGTGTACTACCACTAAAATGTATACAAATTGTAACTTAAATGCCCCACTTGTTGATTACAACACAGTATGGTCTATGGTGCTAAAAATGAAACCTCAATTTAAATTAAATGTTGCCTTTAAATTGGAATGTGCCTCTACATATTAGATTGATTTAATGTATACAGCCTCAAAACATCAAGTATATTCATTTACATTACTCTAAGATTTAGATGTACGTGATTAATCAGAAAAATATATACCTGGCCAAGACTTTTGCACAGTAGTGTATATATATATATATATATATATATATATATATAATAAACGGAGAAATAAAATTAAAAATTAAAGGATTGTGGGAGGAGCATACAAATTTGTAAGGAAAACTATCGATTTTTAGCACAAGATCAAATGAATTGTTTCCAACCAATGTTATAGATAAAAAAAACTACCGATTTTTAGAACAAGATCAAATGAATTGTTTCCAACCAATGTTATAAAAAAAAAAAATACAAATTTATACTGGAAATCTGGTCGGGTTTTAGCACTCTGCCCTTCTTGGTTAAGGTTCGATGTATATAAAAATAAATTGAAAAATAAAAGTTATTAGAGTAGCATACAAGTTTACCAAAGATTTAGCGTTCTACACTTCTTATCTAAATCTGTTCTGAAGGAATTCAAAACAACAGGATCGAGTTGAAAAAGACCTTTGCTTATGTTGAAGTTATTTGTAAGTTGGATAACTTCAACATAAGCAAAGGTATTTTTCAACTCGATCCTGTTGTTTTGAATTCCTTCAGAACAGATTTAGAAAGGAAGGGTAGAACGCTAAATCTTTGGTAAACTTGTATGCTACTCTAATAACTTTTATTTTTCAATTTATTTTTATATACATCGAACCTTAACCAAGAAGGGCAGAGTGCTAAAACCTGGGCAGATTTCCAGTATAAATTTGTATTTTTTTTTAACATTGGTTGGAAACAATTCATTTGAGCTTGTTCTAAAAATCGGTAGTTTTTTTGTTTTTTATCTATAACATTGGTTGGAAACAATTCATTTGATCTTGTGCTAAAAATCGATAGTTTTTCCTTACAAATTTGTATGCTCCTCCCACAATCCTTTAATTTTTAATTTTTATTTTTATTTCTCCGTTTATTGTATATATATAGATTTTTTTTCTGTAACCTATATATAGGCTGTAACTCTTTATGTACTTCAGTGTTCCTGAGGATGTCATTAGACGAAAGCGCTTGAGCACCATTCTGTGTTTCCTTTCCTTCGTGGTTTTATTCATCATAAATATTTTTCACGTGTTACTTTCGTGAAATAATTTTCATATATATATATATATATATATATATATATATATATATATATATATATAATAGCTAAATATATATGAAAATAAATATACAGGGCTCCAATAAACCTTAGCCCCCCCCCGCCAATGGCCTAAACCATTAGAGTTACAGTAAAACTAAACATACCTCACAAAAGAGGATTTAATCCTGCATTTAATGAGAAACAATTAAAACTTGCTGTTCCCGCCATTGCTTCCAAGACAGCCTGAATTCACTTTGGGTAGCTTGCCACCAAAAGTGACGTGAATAGATCTTGATCGTTATGCAAATTTGCGAAAACAGTTTCAATGTGTTACGTTATTGTATCCTTCGAAAATCGATTTGCTGCAGGTTCTTGAAACAAGAGACATTCAACCTTGTCCTTTATAACTGATCCAATGTGTTCACAGACGTTCAGGTCAGGAGAATTTCCTGGCCATTCTTCATTTCCAAAGAAATCGATCTCATGGTTCCGCAACAACTGTTGAGTGGCTAATGCCTTAAAGCAAGGGAGAGGGCCTTATCGTGCAGAAGTGTGACCTGATCGACATCCATAACATTGTTTGGGTTTCTTAGAAAAGGAATGACATGCTGGGATAGAATAATATCACGAAAATACTGTCCATCCCAACTCTGACCATTTGGCTTCAGCACCCACATGAGCTTCTTTGCAGTGAACAAAACAAACACACCAACACAGTCTGAACTTTTTAATAATTCGCGATAATGTTCATTATCATCGATTTCATCTGGTGTTGTGGCCCACACTCGATCATTTTGGTAGTCAGGCCGACTAGTTACGTAAACAAAAAATTCATCGGAGACAGCTAAATACATGAAATCATTCACATCCCAATCTTCAAGATAATGGGCAAACCACATTCTGTCATCGATGTTAAGTTGAGTTTTCTTGGCTTTGGAAGTTCATGCCAAGGCTTTAAACCTTGCCTATGACGGTACAGTCGAATGATCTCACCACTAACGATCTTTCCTCTCAACACTTCGATCTCTCTAGAAAGTTTAGCACAGCTGTTTTTCCGCTTACCGTACCGATTTCAATGATGTCCTTTGTTTCCTGAGAGAGTGGCAAATTTGGGCGCCCAGATTTGGTTGTATCCATTTCACATTCATCCAAAGTTTTATTCCAATTTCTTTTGACGAAGTCCTCACTTCTTCGCAACTTTTTGGCAACCCATGAACGTGTTATAAAGGTGGCTCCAGCATCACGAGCTTCCCGAAATGTTATTGCTCGTATGCGATCTATCACACGTTGCCTCTCCGAATCACCAATTAATTGAGAAGCCATTATATGATCACTTTATCAGCTAGAGTAATTTTAATACCTGCAATAAATAAATAATTTATATTTTTATAATCACTAAAAACTATTTCGATATAAATAAACATGTAAACTGCAAATGGGGGGCTAAGGTTTTTTGGAACCCATTACATCAAAATACATTCCCCTTATGTTCTACTGCGCTTAACTAAAACACTAAACTCGCACATAATCGCGTCTACAGTCACATCATTATTGCTTTGCACTAAGCAGTAAACACGTTTTAACATTATTTCACCGCTCAAGTTATAGGGATATCTATACTTGATGCAAATGGCCTTCATATCGTTCAATACTATTTTTGTGCCCACTTTAAATTTGGTTGGTAAGTTATCTTTAAACACGACTAAAATACATTCAAAAGCACGCACAAAGAGGTCATCGTTAGCAACAACATCATTATTAAATGCAAGTTTATAAACACTCGTTTCCAATCGATGGTTTATTCTTACCGATCCGAGCTTTTCAATCGTGAACTCATCTTCACAATGCATAGTGGCAGTTGAAATAATCTTCTAAGTCGTAACGGCAGCTGTTCAATATATAAAGAAATAGTTCTTCAGGGTGAACGGTGTAGTTGAGCTCAGCCCTGTACCGCTCAAGTCCTTTGTACCAAAGTTCATGATATTTCAAAGAGTCTAAACCTTTTAAATAAGCATCCACTTCTAGACCATTCTCGCCATGTTCATTCCTACATTCGGTAAACCCGTCGAGCAGAGCGGTTTGCGCGTATTCAAGAACCGTATCAAAATAAAGCATATCCGTAACACGCGCGTCTAATATAGGCTTCAGCTTGCGGAAACCGACGATTTCAAACATTCTGTCGAGGATGAAACGGTTTCGCGTGGGGACAAGAACATTATTAGCAGAAGCATTCTTCCACATCAGTCGTATATCAATGCATGGCTGATCATTATTTATACACAACGTACAAACAAAAGCATATGAGGGGGTATCACTAATCTGCTCTCTTTTTGTACCTACACCTGCAGAAATTTTATAACGATCCTCACTCCACTTCTCAACTACCACGACAACACTTAAATAAACAACATTCCGTTTACCAGAGTTTGTTTGTCTACAATTCGTTTCCAGTACATAGTTAATGGCACCGGTTTCACGCCTGAATACGCGCAATGGCTTCTTCACGGCCACATCGTACACGGCATTGAGAATGCTGCTCAAAGGAAGTTCCATCGTGTTGGAGGAGTGCACGTCCACTCGGTTCAAGCTCTGAGATGACTATGAGCCACAGGCGAGCGGATCGGCTCGACGGGAGGAGTGAGTCACACACCATAAGCTGATGAAACGTGTACGGCGTTGTTCCAACGTGAATACTTGTAACCCATTATACTGGGTAAGTGTTTCGAGAAATTTTCCGATACATGAAGCAATATCAGTTTTAATGTAAGGGAAATATCCTTTTGAAACTTCAGCGGCTACGCCCATGACCTTCAGTAGCTTTGCTAATTTACAAGGTGTGAATAGTAAAGTGTCTTTAAACTGTATATTACCTCTTATTTGCATTTGTATAAGTTTGTTTCCTCTTTTCGAAGGATCACCTGTAAATATCTCGGATGACTCGTGCTCAAGCAGCTCCTTATAAAGGAACTGTGTGTCAAATTTTGCCCCGTTATGGTCGAGAATATACAGTTATTTTTTTGAACTTTTCCGCTAACTTGACAATATAGGACAAAGAGTTTCACAGGGCTATCGTCAGCAATCGTTTTAAAAACGTTTGTCCGTTTACCACATTTGTGACACTCATCACACACGATCTCCATACACTCATCATAGATAGTCTGGCTTACAACTAAATGTGGAATAACCTCTTTGGTTTCAGGGTTCGTGTATGTTTCTATATCGTAGTACACAGTTATACAAGGGCTATTTTTAGGCTTAGCATCTTTCATATAACATACATGCTTTACTCCAACCACCTTATATTTCTCATGGCATGTAGAACAGTGAATTTCATCACATTTATGCTTGAAATTCCCCCAATTATCCATCATATGAAACACTACATTCACAGATTCTCATTTTCCTGCACGTGCCAATTATTTTATAGAGCTCAAAACAGTTATTATTGAAAAATGTGTGTCTACACACATCACAATCCTTCTTCTCAGCTTCAACTACACGGCTTTCACATTTGGAGCTTTTACACTGCTCACATACCATGTGACAATCTTTACAATGTTTCACTCTATCATCCGCAAACTCGATACACTCCTTACACAAATCATGATGTCGTCCATATTTTCGACTTTTATCATAACTCGCGTAAAGGTCCCTTATATTACGGATGGGGAGATACGTTGTTCCTGATAATCCTAAAATAAGTAGGGGGTCTTGTACGATCTCTCACACAGCTTTTAAAAACACAGAGTCCTACGACGATCACCCATTCCAAACACAACTATACGAACATTCATTTTCTGTTCTACCCTTCTCAGCTTTTCAGAACCCATATTACAGTCAAACTCAAGTTTACAGTTTACAGCTAGTTTACGGGCACGCTCCACTACCGTAGGCTATAAAACCACAACCACGATCGACGTTTATATGCCGCCTGTAAATAGCCTGAGAATTGAAGTTAAGAGTATAAGGTGTGTCACTATGACCCGTAACACGGAATACACGGTCAATATTTACCGTGAAGTTGTCCATATTGAAGGCTATACTACTTTGAGAGGTCTGCATTATACAGCCTAATATATACTCTATATCTACAGCTGCCAAGCGTCTGAATGGTATTACTACCCAAAAATCACCTACATCCCCGTCATCTGACCCGAACCCGAAGGACAGCCTCGTCCTGACTTCACGTTCGTCGCGGTTCTGAAGGGCAAACTCTACAATACGTTGAACTGCGCGTCGCAGTCCTTGTTCAACACCATTGCTATATATGGCTCTAGGATCAACCCTGACTATATACCGATTTCTAGTCAAGGCTGGGGTAGGGGTAGCGGTGCGCACCAACTCGAATGTTATGCCATCCTCTACTGAACGAGAAGCTGCTGCTGCTGCTGTGGAGGATGTACCTGGAATTGAACAGGAATAAGGGGGTATATTTGAGGAAGGTACTATTGTCGTGGTTGTGCCGTAAGTCGTAGAGGGTTGGGGCTGTATTACTGGCGGTCTAACAACCGGCGCAATCCTGGCACGCTTTATACCTAACGTGGAGGATTCTTCATCATGTTTCCGCTTTGAATTGTCGCGTGCTACAGGTATCGTTAGTGTGGACTCGGTAGTGGGGATGGAGTCTGTGACCACAAATACACTGTCGTCAGGGTCATCTGCAATATCGATGATGGGGTACTGTACCCCATCGTCATTCACGGTTCTGTGGGAGAAGAGAAAAACAAGACTGTAGAATATAAGGATCTTCACTTAAATATTTATTATATTTTGTAAATGACCCACTTAGGAGTTTGACGTATCGAAATGGATTCTGTAGAAAAATTCATGTTCACGAGCCCATCCACATGTATTATATCTGGCCCTACAGGATGTGGTAAAACTGTGTTTATCCTTAAAATCATTAAAGAAAAGGGGGAGATGTTCTCAAAATTTGTGCATAAAGTTATATGGTGCTATTCGATGTATCAATCAGTGTTCAACGAGTACCAAGATGACATTTTGTTCCACAAAAGTGTATATGACGTTAATTCGTTAAAGGGAAATGAACATACAGTCATTGTAATTGACGATCTCATGTTGGAAATGGATAAAACGTTTGCCGAGACATTTACAGTATTCTCCCACTTTCTTAACATAAGCGTGTTCTTCATCACTTAGAATCTATTTTTCAAAAATAGATACATGCGCGATGTGTCGTTAAATACACAATATCTAGTCTTATTCGCGCAACGTAGAGATGTATCACAAATTGGGGTATTAGCCAATCAAATGTTCCCGAATCAGCGTAGGGAGTTTTTGGAAGTTTATAAAGAAGCTACAAGCCCGCGTTACGGATATATGCTTTGCGACCTTCATCCGCGAAACACGTTTAGGGTGCTTTTAAGAACGAATATATTCCCAAACCAGCCTGAAACGGTGTATATTGCAGAATGACAGAGGCTAAAGAAATACCATGAATTAATAAAAATCTATCATCGACTGCCCCGGACAATGCAACAGATATTTGCTAAAAATATCGACTCCGACTTTTTGAAATGCATCTGTGAAATCTGTCTTAACGTTATAAATTGTAATGTATCAGTGAAACCCCCTCAGAAGGCTCGCCTACGCCGTTACAAGAACATAATACGTACACTCGCTCGTAAAAGTGAAACTGGGGAAAAAACGAATTATTTTACAAAGAGGAGGGTCATTCCTATCCATCTTATTTTCAGCTTTGGGTCCTTTACTGACTAGATTAATATAATGAAGAAAGTGGTAGTGATTCCACACGAGGTGTATGCTTCACTGCAAAGTTCACAGAATCCAGACACGGTTCTAGAACCCCGTAAAAGCAGGCTTAAAAGAATATAAAGCGAATTGTTAGCCCTATTAAACAGTGAAAAAACACCTGATGAGAAAAGAATCTTATCCCAAGAAGCTCTGCAGAAATTTCTTCACGAGTACGAAAATTATAAGAATCCGACAGAGATCCCCGTGGTTATTAGGCACACACGAACAACGATGGGCATGGTGACATAGGGCATGTGTCCGACGATAGAGCTGACCAACCAAAGATTAACGGGTCGGCCCCGCAACATATCGAGCATGTATTAAAAAGCACCCTCCCACATACATTGAGGAATAAAGGTTTAAATCTTTATAATCTATTGAAAGAGGACCCCAACATACAATTGACTGATACAGGAGAGATCATTGTGGAAGGAGCAAAGGTACAGGGATCGAATATCGTAGACATCGTCCATGATCTGGTGAGAAAGTGGGATAGGCCCTCACCATCAGGATGGAAGCATATTAAAGCAAGACTACAACAAATAAATGTCCCCAAAACAATGATAGGAAATCTGAACAGATTAAAAGACTTGGAACATGCATCGCACGTGCCACAATTGAAAACGCCATCACCCCCGGCGGTAACACCTCTGAAGAGGAGAAAGAAGAGGATAAACAACGATCAACCCTACCCACGTGCCTCTAAAATACGCAAATGGCTAACATATTAAGAAGACGCTATTATGACATTTCTAGCCCAGCCTCCTACGGAGGCGTAGATAGACTGTACAGAAGTGTTTACAATGATGGAGTAGGGAAAAAAGATGTTGAGAGTTTTTGCGGGAGCAGGACGCTTATACACTTCACAAGCCTGTGAGAAAAAGGTTTAAAACAGCCAAGACAACAGCTGCTTCGATTGACTCTATTTGGCAAGCAGATTTAACAGACATGCAAAGATATTCAGTGTAACGATGGTTACCGCTACATCCTATTCATAATAGATGTATTCTCTAGATATATGTGGCTAATTCCTCTGAAAAATAAATCGCCTGAAACAGTTGCTAAAGCCACCAAAACGTTAATGTTGAAAGAAACAGGGTTCCTGACTATTTTTGTACGGATATGGGAAAAAGATTTATAGGCCGAGCTTTTCAGAACATGTTGACAGAGTTTAATATCAGCTACTACACTACCAATTCTATACATAAGGCCTCTTTAGCTGAAAGAGTTCATCATACCATAAAGGAACGCATGCACCGCTATTTTACACATAAAAACACATACAAATACATAGACATTCTGGAATCAGTGGCCTCATCATACAACCGCTCACACCCTCGCACGATTGGGACAACACCTAACGAGATTTTAGAAAGAGGTACGCGCACAGAGCCTGATGTGAGAAGAGATGGAACACCATCACGACACTGAGCGTTTCAAAATCACTGATTATGTAAGGCTGTCGCGTTCGGGAAATAAATTCGCGAAGGGATTTGAGAAAGGCTGGACACATGAGATTTTTAAAGTTAGGGCTATGAGACCTAAAGGCGAGATAATGTTGTATTACGTTGAAGATTTGAATGGGGAAGAAATCGCAGGAGGATTTTACCGCGAGGAGTTGCAGAAAGTGACATTTAATTTAGGAAAAAATGTTTAAAATTGAAAAAAATTTAGGGAGTAAAGGTTCAGGAAAGAGAAAAATGTACCTGGTGAAATGGCTAGGATACCCAGAAAGCTTCAACACCTATATAAAAGCTGATGCAATAATGAAGCTTAAATAGTATGCAACATGGCGCCTAACCATTTCTACGTCACACTCCCGTCCTCTCGTCCTGTCTGTACACCCTAACAACACACTAGCCAACTTTGTAACAGAACTCCACGGACCCATTGAATTGGGTCGTGATGTATGAGGTGGGTATATGCGAAATTCAGCTGAATACCCTTTTTTAAGTATGATTATAAAGAACCGTTTTTACGTTCTTAGAGACTGTAATGAGTGTGAAAAAGCCGGGGTAACTCGGGATGAAACCATGCGTACCGCCCTGACTGGGGATGCACGGTATTACAGTACAGAAGTAACACTAGGACCGGGTCACTATGGTGCGGTCGAGGATGTTGTGAGAGACTTAAACGTAAGTTTAAAAAGCTCAAATCTTACGGGCGATTTAGTATACGAAATCGTAAACAATGATCCCCATGCATGTACTGTGGCCCTAAAATCGCAGGCTAACCGAAATATTAAAGACCAAAGAGTGTTCAAAATTATGACCGATGGACGATATCGATCAGTCATCCAAAGAGATACATTTCACGAGGCACAACACGACTTGTCCAGCCTAATGTATCAGTTGAAATTGGAGAAAATAGTTGATGGCACATCCCCAACCATAGAGGAAGGAGTTTGAGTATTACATATGACAGGCCCCCTTATGTGAATGTTGCAGCTAATCTAATAACCAATATCTCAATATATATAAAAACGATTGAGGGAAAAAATTTCCCATTCGGTAATGGGAGCTTAACAGTGAAACTGCACTGTCGACGAACTGAGTTATAATGGAGAGAGAACCTTTCACAGTCTATTGAGGCGTAAGATACCAGCGTGGTAGTGGACTTGGATCCATTTTTTCAACCATACTACGTACGGCTGTCCCCTTGCTGAAGAGGGCTGCCAGATACCTCGGGAGGAAAGCGCTACAATCAGGTCTTAACACTGCAGAAGACATATTGGCTGGGGCTAAACCAAAAGAAGCTCTAAAAATCACTTAAAGCGTACACGGGACGAAATCATCAAAGATGCAAAGAGAAAAATGCGTGGTGGTGGGAAGAAGAAGAGGGCTGTCCGGAAGAAGGGATTACCACCACGTGGCTTTAAACGTAAAAGGATATCAAAAAAGAAGTGTTCTAAGCGAACGAAATCTATGGTTGACCATTTTTTTTGACTGATATAAACTAAGGACATTGATCTCATGAATCATTGTTTGTTTACTACTTGTCGGGGGAGGAGACACTATTTCTAACTCGTCATGGTACGCTTCATCCATCCGTGTAGTTCACAATGTTGTAAATCGGAGCAGTCGCTCTTTGACATGCCTCCAACTCAAGTTTTTATTGAACACAGCTACTTTATTACAATTAACCCTTTAAACACAATTAGTTCTCCGAGTGCCCCTATAGAATTTGTGATACCCAGCTCAGGCCCTTACTTTTTTGATCCAAGCTGTGTGCACATGTACGCTAAACTACGTATAACCCATTCTGATGGAACGGACTGCGATGACAAATATGCTGTATACCCTGAAACAAACTTTCTGCACTCCTTATTCAACCAGTGTGACGTATATTTAAATCAGATCAACATATCGGCAGGAACGGGGTACTACCACCTACGAGCCTATCTGGAAAATGTGCTGAACTTTTCCAAAGAAGCGAAGGATACCTTTTTAAGTGCCGAGGGCTATTATCAAGCTAAAGACGAAAGTAGTATAAAGGACAAATTTTAAAATTCTAAAAAGAAGATACGAGTGTTTTGGACGCCTGCATACAGACTTCACATTCCAGGAGAAGTTGCTTGTGAATGGGGTGGATATGAAAATAAAACTCACCCGCACGAATCCTGAGATCTGTTTAAATCTGAATGCTGATCAAGAAGAGGGAGCAAAACCTGTTGTGCTTCACATTATGGAGACATACCTCCGCGTACGGCGAATGAAACTGAGTTCACCAAAACAAATAGAAATTGAGAAAAATTTACTACACGCCACAGTAAAATACACAATTAACAGAGTACAGATCAAACTATACACGGTGCCAGCAGGGTTGGCATCGAAACAGATAGAAAACATCGCCCTGGGAAATCTACCTAAAAGGATATTAATTGGAATGCAGGAACACAATTCGGTGAATGGAAAATACAAAAAGAATGCCTTTAAATTCGAGAATTTCGGCGTTAAAAATATAAATCTATACGTCAATGGCGTTGCGTTGGGGGGAACATTGGATATGGATTATTCAACAGACGCTGTGTTCCCGCTTTGCGCGAGAGCATATAGTAATGTGGCCCATATTACAGGTGATTGTGATGAGCTCGGGATTGGGGTAACAGAAAGAATTCATCGATCAATTTAACCTTTATCCGTTTGACTTCACACCTGACTTATCTGCTAGTGTAAATACACACTTAAGTCCACAACAGAGTGGAAACATCTCAGTCAGATTGGAATTCGCCAAGCCGATAGACGCGCCTATTAGTGTACTAGTATACCTCGAGTCACAAGCCGTAATAGAAGTAGACAGATTTAGGGGCGTTGTCACTGACTTTTAAAATGGACACGAATACACTTCAGAGAGTTCCAAATTTATCGGTGTGTTTGAGAAAAATGAAACATTGAAATTGCTAACTACGAGAGATTGCAGTAGTCTTATTGGGAACACAGATGTTATTGGTAGTGAAGGGATTCATTGGTTTGCAATCTATTTTAAAAATAGGGACCGCATGTACTATTTTGATTCACTCGGCACTCAACCCTGGAGTGACCCTGTTATTGTAAAATTTCTCGAGCAGATGCATATCTCCGAAATTGTATGAAATCCCTACAGACTACAAGGATATTTTAGTAATACTTGTGGGATGTACTGCCTTTCATTTCTCATGCATATGTCACGTGATAAGGAATTTATAATTTTTTAAAATTTATTCGACACGTGTTGCACTCAACGAAACGACGAAATGATATGCAGACAGATAAAAAGCCGTTTTCCGATTGTGTGCACTCGTTGTATAGTATGATGTTTTGTTCATAATAATATATATATAATATATATATAATAATATATATATATATATATATATATATATATTGCATCCAATAATGTTAGTTTGTGTATTGTAGCTTATTTAATGGAAACTAATTGGTTATTGTACTAAAACATGATTTATTTCATTTAATAAATTGATGAAAATACATTGTGTCTTCTTACCCGAAAAAAAAAGATCGAAACCTAAGAAAACACTTACATTATTTTGTTATTAATGTGACAATCGCTGGGTTGACTGCTCGATAAAACTTCTAGCTCCGTATTCAGGTCCAGGACATGCGTTTCTTCAAAACGAAAAGATTGTATAACACGAGTCAAATCCTCATCGGACCTTTAAAGAGAAAGGATAAATAATTAGTTCATACTGAATCTATTTTAATAAAAACCCAATTGTTTAAAATATATGCAGAGTATTACAATGGGAAGATATCTTCGAACCGCTCAGAGAAGTTCCTTTAAGAGAAAACACCGAATAACATTTATTATAGAATTTTAAATGTGATGAGATGAATTAGTACAATCATCCATATATATGATGAAATAATCCAGAACAGTGCTCTTTCTCCTAATGACAGGCACACTAAATAAATAAGTTCGCGAATAATTGGCTACAAAAAATAAAATTACAGGCACATAATTACTTACACTTCTACGGCAGTCCCTTGCGTCGGATTGTAAGGAACGTCATTGCAAATATCATCAACGGTTTGCGTGGGAATAAGCCATCCCGGTCGGCTGCGTTAAAAATATTAATTGTAGACAACGCGATAGTGTCTCCATCTTGATATAAATCCGGTAAACTGTAAAGTTCCTGACTCATGACGGAGGGAGTATTTATTCACTAGTGAAAATAACTGCTGTGACTCCCAGCTGAAAATACTCACTTTTATATGCATGATCCCCAAGCATCACCCCTAAAAGACTAATAGGCGGTTCGTAAGTTTGATGATTGGTTGTCAATGTAACTGGGCGGGGCTATGTTAAATTTGTGTACCAATCGTAACACCTATATTACGGGTCCACGCTTTGGACGTCCTGATTGGTCGACTAATGGTGTCTTTCTCTTCTCTCCGTAGATTTAATGCTCACATCTCAAGTTGGATGAGCTCACTTGCACGATCTGTCACGACAATATTTTGCATTAATATTTGCGCCCATACTATTCTCGGTTTTCCCATTTTGGAACCCACCCCTTCATGCAATATCCCTCACCCCTTTCCAACATTGATCTCCATTTGCCACTTGCAAACTCTACCACGACAATATTTTGCATTATTATTTGTGGTCATACTATTCGATCCTCAATTGTTCCCATTTTGGATACATCTATTCGAATTGACTTTCTACTTGCCAATTCTCGCGTAGGAGCGTGATTAAATTGTGTTTAGTTCGTGAAAATGAATGTCTAGTTGGGCTGGTAGATAAATGGGTACCCTAGGTATCCTAGTGGTTAAGACGCTGGGGTGCTGATCGGAGGTTGAGAGATCGAGTTCGGGTGACGGGTGACAAGTAGGGTTTCTTTCCCGGGATCCCGGGATCCCGGCTGTTTTTATTGGATTTGAATATCCCTGGAATTGGACAAATATCCCGGGAAATCCCGGAATTTTAAAATGACTAAATTTATTTTTTATTGATTTATTTGTTTGTTTTTTTTGTTATTAGAAGGCTGTTGGGTAGAATTAAAGAAAACTGCATAATATTTACCACATTTTATTCTACTTTTCTACTTTCTTAATTGAACACCTACTAGCATTAGCAACTTAGAGCAATCTAAAAGTGGGCCCGTATGGCAAAAACTGGCCGAGGGAATGTCGCTAGCGCTGCGTATAATACAAGGAACCGAGTCTCAGTATATTATCTAGCGATCGCAGGCAAGTCATCTTGGTCAGAGTTTGAGCAAGCATTTGAAGCAAGAACTGCAGTTATTCGAGACAATAGGGAACAGACCTTCAAACATCATGAATTTATTTAATGCACTGAAAACCATTCCGCCAACCTCTATTGAATCAGAAAGATCCTTTTCTGCAGCAGGTTTATTTATCACCAAGTTGAGAACTCGTCTTAGTGATAGAAGTATCGATTGTTTGTTTTTTAAGAAGCTATTTTAAAAATGTTGATTGACTAAATATTTTAAGATAAATATTTTAAGATAAAATATTTTAAGATAAAAGGATGAAATTATTTTTCTAATGAAGTTTATTTTATTTTTTATTTTTTTGTATTGGATAATATTTAGATAAAA
>JAJOZX010003975.1:0-227500 GCA_023014485.1 Bathynomus jamesi
CTGCCATGGCTGAAGTGAGCTATTCAAATTCAAATCAAGCCCGGCACGAGGGTGGTTCAATTTTATTGGCTAAGACAATGATGCCATTTGTGATTAGTTAAATTAAAATCAGTGGTGCATGCACAGTTACATTCCCTTGAGAAATGCATAAATGAACGAATGAGAAAGTCCCAAAAGACACAGAGAAGATGGTTTTGGACTTAGAAATGGATATCTCAGTAATCAGTCATCTGCTGAGGAAACTCATGGAAGGAAAGTTTCTTAGAATTGTCTAAAGTATGGATTGCCAAGAAAAAAAATTTAAAAATGCTGTCTGGCAACTATCAAAAAATGACCAAAATTAGTATCATCAGATAGATCTAGTCTTGCTGATTCCAAAAATGTATATTATGTTCAGTTTATGATTAACTGGATGAGAGATATTGCCCATCAAAGTGGGCATGGTGGGGGGCTAAACTTTGGGGGCCAATAACTTAAAAACTGTTAGTCATAGAACTTTTTTTGTTTGAACTAGTGGATTTGGAACACAAACTAACCCTATATACCAATTTTCACCCAAATCCAAGTCAGAGTGGTGTTTTGCATTGGTTGATCTGTCCTGGAATGCCTCAAATGGTGCAAGCAGTCAATATGTTTTAAATGACATGGGCTGGACCTGTAAATCAAAATAACTTTTTATGAGGTCGATTTTAGTCGCTTTATTCAAATTTGTCACTCATTTTTTGTGCAAATACATATTAATGGTGAACATTATGATACTAATAATATATATATATAAATACACTCATTTTTGGTCCAACGAGTATAATCTTGGGCTATTTTTTCACTACTCTGTGACTTAGTTTGTTTTTCTGTTCTGGCTATTTTTTTTTTTCTAATTGGATTCAGTTTCGTGGTGTTTGTGATAGAATTATGACGTGCCATTCGTGTGGTTTCGACTTTGAGAACTTGATTCGTCATGTGCCCTAGATGAAGACAAAGCATTGGATGTTTTTATCAATTACAGCATTATTCTCTCATCCTTAACTTGCTCGAAATGTGACAGTGAGCGCCTAATACGAAAAGATCAGAAGATGGTTAGGTTAATGGAATGCCCTTGATGGTTAGGTTAATGGAATGCCCTTGATGGTTAGGTTAATGGAATGCCCTTGATGGTTAGGTTAATGGAATGCCCTTGATGGTTAGGTTAATGGAATGCCCTTGATGGTTAGGTTAATGGAATGCCTTGATGGTTAGGTTAATGGAATGCCCTTGATGGTTAGGTTATGGAATGCCCTTGATGGTTAGGTTAATGGAATGCCCTTGATGGTTAGGTTAATGGAATGCCCTTGATGGTTAGGTTAATGGAAGCCCTTGATGGTTAGGTTAATGGAATGCCCTTGATGGTTAGGTTAATGGAATGCCCTTGATGGTTAGGTTAATGGAATGCCCTTGATGGTAGGTTAATGGAATGCCCTTGATGTTAGGTTAATGGAATGCCCTTGATGGTTAGGTTAATGGAATGCCCTTGATGGTTAGGTTAATGGAATGCCCTTGATGGTTAGGTTAATGGAATGCCCTTGATGGTTAGGTTAATGGAATGCCCTTGATGGTTAGGTTAATGGAATGCCCTTGATGGTTAGGTTAATGGAATGCCCTTGATGGTTAGGTTAATGGAATGCCCTTGATGGTTAGGTTAATGGAATGCCCTTGATGGTTAGGTTAATGGAATGCCCTGATGGTTAGGTTAATGGAATGCCCTTGATGGTTAGGTTAATGGAATGCCCTTGATGGTTAGGTTAATGGAATGCCCTTGATGGTTAGGTTAATGGAATGCCCTTGATGGTTAGGTTAATGGAATGCCCTTGATGGTTAGGTTAATGGAATGCCCTTGATGGTTAGGTTAATGGAATGCCCTTGATGGTTAGGTTAATGGAATGCCCTTGATGGTTAGGTTAATGGAATGCCCTTGATGGTTAGGTTAATGGAATGCCCTTGATGGTTAGGTTAATGGAATGCCCTTGATGGTTAGGTTAATGGAATGCCCTTGATGGTTAGGTTAATGGAATGCCCTTGATGGTTAGGTTAATGGAATGCCCTTGATGGTTAGGTTAATGGAATGCCCTTGATGGTTAGGTTAATGGAATGCCCTTGATGGTTAGGTTAATGGAATGCCCTTGATGGTTAGGTTAAGGAATGCCCTTGATGGTTAGGTTAATGGAATGCCCTTGATGGTTAGGTAATGGAATGCCCTTGATGGTTAGGTTAATGGAATGCCCTTGATGGTTAGGTTAATGGAATGCCCTTGATGGTTAGGTTAATGGAATGCCCTTGATGGTTAGGTTAATGGAATTGCCCTTGATGGTTAGGTTAATGGAATGCCCTTGATGGTTAGGTTAATGGAATGCCCTTGATGGTTAGGTTAATGGAATGCCCTTGATGGTTAGGTTAATGGAAGCCCTTGATGGTTAGGTTAATGGAATGCCCTTGATGGTTAGTTAATGGAATGCCCTTGATGGTTAGGTTAATGGAATGCCCTTGATGGTTAGGTTAATGGAATGCCCTTGATGGTTAGGTTAATGGAATGCCCTTGATGGTTAGGTAATGGAATGCCCTTGATGGTTAGGTTAATGGAATGCCCTTGATGGTTAGGTTAATGGAATGCCCTTGATGGTTAGGTTAATGGAATGCCCTTGATGGTTAGGTTAATGAATGCCCTTGATGGTTAGGTTAATGGAATGCCCTTGATGGTTAGGTTAATGGAATGCCCTTGATGGTTAGGTTAATGGAATGCCCTTGATGGTTAGGTTAATGGAATGCCCTTGATGGTTAGGTTAATGGAATGCCCTTGATGGTTAGGTTAATGGAATGCCCTTGATGGTTAGGTTAATGGAATGCCTTGATGGTTAGGTTAATGGAATGCCCTTGATGGTTAGGTTAATGGAATGCCCTTGATGGTTAGGTTAATGGAATGCCCTTGATGGTTAGGTTAATGGAATGCCTTGATGGTTAGGTTAATGGAATGCCCTTGATGGTTAGGTTAATGGAATGCCCTTGATGGTTAGGTTAATGGAATGCCCTTGATGGTTAGGTTAATGGAATGCCTTGATGGTTAGGTTAATGGAATGCCCTTGATGGTTAGGTTAATGGAATGCCCTTGATGGTTAGGTTAATGGAATGCCCTTGATGGTTAGGTTAATGGAATGCCCTTGATGGTTAGGTTAATGGAATGCCCTTGATGGTTAGGTTAATGGAATGCCCTTGATGGTTAGGTTAAGGAATGCCCTTGATGGTTAGGTTAATGGAATGCCCTTGATGGTTAGGTTAATGGAATGCCCTTGATGGTTAGGTTAATGGAATGCCCTTGATGGTTAGGTTAATGGAATGCCCTTGATGGTTAGGTTAATGGAATGCCCTTGATGGTTAGGTTAATGGAATGCCCTTGATGGTTAGGTTAATGGAATGCCCTTGATGGTTAGGTTAATGGAATGCCCTTGATGGTTAGGTTAATGGAATGCCCTTGATGTTAGGTTAATGGAATGCCCTTGATGGTTAGGTTAATGGAATGCCCTTGATGGTTAGGTTAATGGAATGCCCTTGATGGTTAGGTTAATGGAATGCCCTTGATGGTTAGGTTAATGGAATGCCCTTGA
This sequence comes from Bathynomus jamesi, assembly GCA_023014485.1. NCBI lineage: Eukaryota > Metazoa > Arthropoda > Malacostraca > Isopoda > Cirolanidae > Bathynomus > Bathynomus jamesi. The sequence goes on from JAJOZX010003975.1 coordinate 3,633, forward strand.
TGGTTAGGTTAATGGAATGCCCTTGATGGTTAGGTTAATGGAATGCCCTTGATGGTTAGGTTAATGGAATGCCCTTGATGGTTAGGTTAATGGAATGCCCTTGATGGTTAGGTTAATGGAATGCCCTTGATGGTTAGGTTAATGGAATGCCCTTGATGGTTAGGTTAATGGAATGCCCTTGATGGTTAGGTTAATGGAATGCCTTGATGGTTAGGTTAATGAATGCCCTTGATGGTTAGGTTAATGGAATGCCCTTGATGGTTAGGTTAATGGAATGCCCTTGATGGTTAGGTTAATGGAATGCCCTTGATGGTTAGGTTAATGGAATGCCCTTGATGGTTAGGTTAATGGAATGCCCTTGATGGTTAGGTTAATGGAATGCCCTTGATGGTTAGGTTAATGGAATGCCCTGATGGTTAGGTTAATGGAATGCCCTTGATGGTTAGGTTAATGGAATGCCCTTGATGGTTAGGTTAATGGAATGCCCTTGATGGTTAGGTTAATGGAATGCCCTTGATGGTTAGGTTAATGGAATGCCCTTGATGGTTAGGGTTAATGGAATGCCCTTGATGGTTAGGTTAATGGAATGCCCTTGATGGTTAGGTTAATGGAATGCCCTTGATGGTTAGGTTAATGGAATGCCCTTGATGGTTAGGTTAATGGAATGCCCTTGATGGTTAGGTTAATGGAATGCCCTTGATGGTTAGGTTAATGGAATGCCCTTGATGGTTAGGTTAATGGAATGCCCTTGATGGTTAGGTTAATGGAATGCCCTTGATGGTTAGGTTAATGGAATGCCCTTGATGGTTAGGTTAATGGAATGCCCTTGATGGTTAGGTTAATGGAATGCCCTTGATGGTTAGGTTAATGGAATGCCCTTGATGGTTAGGTTAATGGAATGCCCTTGATGGTTAGTTAATGGAATGCCCTTGATGGTTAGGTTAATGGAATGCCCTTGATGGTTAGGTTAATGGAATGCCCTTGATGGTTAGGTTAATGGAATGCCCTTGATGGTTAGGTTAATGGAATGCCCTTGATGGTTAGGTTAATGGAATGCCCTTGATGGTTAGGTTAATGGAATGCCCTTGATGGTTAGGTTAATGGAATGCCCTTGATGGTTAGGTTAATGGAATGCCCTTGATGGTTAGGTTAATGGAATGCCCTTGATGGTTAGGTTAATGGAATGCCCTTGATGGTTAGGTTAATGGAATGCCCTTGATGGTTAGGTTAATGGAATGCCCTTGATGGTTAGGTTAATGGAATGCCCTTGATGGTTAGGTTAATGGAATGCCCTTGATGGTTAGGTTAATGGAATGCCCTTGATGGTTAGGTTAATGGAATGCCCTTGATGGTTAGGTTAATGGAATGCCCTTGATGGTTAGGTTAATGGAATGCCCTTGATGGTTAGGTTAATGGAATGCCCTTGATGGTTAGGTTAATGGAATGCCCTTGATGGTTAGGTTAATGGAATGCCCTTGATGGTTAGGTTAATGGAATGCCCTTGATGGTTAGGTTAATGGAATGCCCTTGATGGTTAGGTTAATGGAATGCCCTTGATGGTTAGGTTAATGGAATGCCCTTGATGGTTAGGTTAATGGAATGCCCTTGATGGTTAGGTTAATGGAATGCCCTTGATGGTTAGGTTAATGGAATGCCCTTGATGGTTAGGTTAATGGAATGCCCTTGATGGTTAGGTTAATGGAATGCCCTTGATGGTTAGGTTAATGGAATGCCCTTGATGGTTAGGTTAAGTCATGATATTTTTGTTAGTTTAAATGAAAATGATGAGAGCAAACTTCTCTGGTTAATTTTGAGGTATTTTGAACATTTCCTGTGGTAATGCCACTAATGCATCATTTATGAGATCTCGTAACATGAACATGTTAGGTTATGCTTTATTGTATAAAATGTAATAAAAAATACATTTTTCAAGTGTATTTTGGTGTGTTTTGTTCGAATATGACCTTAATTTCTTGTGCAAATGAACAGAAATACAATTGTCATTACATGGCCCAAACACGTATTTCTGTTCATTTGCACAAGAAATGAAGGTTATATTTGAACAGAGCATACCAAAATACACTAGAAAAATATATTTTTGAATTCAACTTCAGGCCATGTCATTTTCTGCATAATGACCATGAAGCATCATATGGACAAGAAAAAAGTTACCATGACAGCACTGAGTAGGCATGATGAGTAAATAGCATTGATGAATGAGAAGGATACTGGATAGTGCAGGATAAGTTATTTTTCATCTATCTGTGGCCTATAAAACATGCAATTCTAAAAATTCCTTAAAAAACCCATGGTTAAACTAATGTTCGGGCCTCTAATTTCCTACTTCCTTTTTACTATCCTTTTTGTAAATGGGTACTACATTTGCTTTCTTCCATTCATCTGGTACCTCTGCATAATTAATAGACCTAGCAAACAAAATAGTTAGTGCCTCAAATAAGCTTTTCTTCCCTTCTCTGAGAAGCCTAGCATATATATTATCAGGTCTTGCAGCTTTATTTGACTTTAATGTATGAATCACTTGCTTAACATCATTCTTCCTTATATTAATATGATCAAGAATGCCTAAATTACTCTGTTTTCTATCCAATTTTCAACCCAATTAATAAGTGGGTATTATTATAGTTTCGCCATTAATCTCATTAGCCACACTATAAGAACATAAGAAATTTTTATAGTGGGCACACTAGGGGCCACTTTGGCCCATTGAGGTGGCTCCACTATGCAAAAACTGCCTGTACATTGGCAACAACCATCAATACCAGTACCTTGCCAACCAAAAATAGGTCACGGTCCATATCAATTGCAGACCAAGTCATAATTTACAACCATATACATTACACTAAATATACTTAGGAGGAAAAGTGTAGGTGTGGCTATAAAGACTATACAGTAATGTAGAAATATGTATGCACCCATTTTGGGTCTCCCATTTAAAGGTGTTTGTTGGGCAAGTGAAGATCATGAGTTTTTCAATACCTCACAGTATTATGGGGGGCACCACTCAGCAGAGGAATCTATTTAAATGGGGTGTGTAAGGAGAGAGAGTGGTGCTGGATAATAAGTGTGCAGTCTACCTACAATTCAGCGGTCTACCTTTTAATTATAGCTTCTTATCTTGTTTACTAATTGTTTGTTTACATCCCATTGTCAATCGCCCTTGACGATTGGTTAGGTTTAGTCATGATATTTTCGTTAGTTTTAACGAAAATATTATGATTAAACCTAACCAATCGTAGGTAGACTGCACACTTAACCAGCACTGAGAGAGTATCCCCTAACCCAAGATACTGCCTCCCTATATCCCACAACACTTGTGTTGAGCTGTGGGATTTATCACCTAAATGCACATAATATATATGAAATAAACCAGTACCATTCATGCAATAAAAATGGGCTTAGACACCATCACCAGATGTCCCTTGCAGACATCAAACTATCCAACCTTCTTTTGAAAGAATCAAGTGTATCTGAAGTCACCACTTCTTCTGTCAGACTGTTCCAAAACTTAATTACTCAATTTGTAAAACTGTTTTCTTAAATTTGTTCTACATCTTGGCTTAAATAATTTCATACTATGACCTCTAGTCTGGTTATTATGATCTTTAATAAAAAGAGAATCAAAATCTATCTTATCCAACCCTTTTATCATTTTATACACCTCTATCATATCACCCCTTAACCACCACCTTTTTAATGAGAACATGTTTAGATACACCAGTCTTTCCTTATATGTCAATTGTCTTAGAGATAGGATCATTCTTGTTACTCATTTCTGTACTTTTTCCAGTTTTTCAATATCTTGTATCAAATAGGGAGTATTAAATTGAATATAGTATTCAAGGAGGGGTCTCATATATGAAATGTATAGCTGCTTTATAATATTGGGTGATTTGAATTCAATGTGTGTCTGCATGAGATTGAGTCTAGCATTTGCTTTATTTCTGATTTCTATACAGTGATTTGAGGGTTTAAGTTCATTAGTCACAGTGACACCCGAGTCTTTCTCTTTATCATCATTTTTAATCCAAATTCCATTCATATTGTATTCAAATGCTGGATTTTTTGGCCCAATAAGCATAACCTTGCACTTATCAACATTAAATCTCATCTCCCACTTATCTGCCCAGGCTGTTACTCTGTCTAAGTCTTTTTATATTGTCATTGCTCCTGCTACTGACTTAACATTATGACCTAATTTTATATCAGCAGCAAATTTTGAGGTTTTACATGATAGGCCTTTCTCTAGATCATTTATATAGACAACAAAAAGCAGAGGTCCCAGCACAGACCCCTGTGGGACTCCGCTCAATACGGGTCTCCAAGTAGACTTATTTCCATTTAGATGAACTCTGTTTTCTGTTTCTCAGCCATTCTTCTATCCAGTCAGCTATATGACCTCTTATACCATAGGCTCTAACTTTTACCAACAATCTTGCATGAGGAACAGTATCAAATGCCTTTGCAAAATCTAAGTATACTATATCTACTGGCTCTTTATTGTCCAAATGCAATAGGACTCCATCATAAAATTCAATCAAGTTGGTTAGACAGGACCTTCCATTTCAAAAGTCATGCTGGCTATCATTTATAAGGTTGCACCCTTCAATGAACTCAGTAACTTTACCTCTAATGATACTTTCGAGTAATTTGCAAATAATGGAGGTGAGGCTGATGGGTCTGTAGTTTTTTGCCATTTCTATTTCCTTTTTTAAAGGTTGGAGCCACATTTGCTTTCTTCCAATCCTCTGGAATTTCAGTACATATCCAGGGCTGGATTTTCCAATAGGCAACATAGGCCATTGGCCTAGGGCCCACCAGTAACTGGGGGCCCACTGGGGACCTCCTACAATCCCTTGACACAAACAGTATCATTGACAAATTTGCCATAGAAAAAAGCAGGAAAAAGTCATTTTGAACTTCACATAGTTGTGCTTGCAAAATTTATTATGCTTCAGTTTCATTGTATTTTTCCATTATTCCTATGTGTAAGATGTACATGATATGGAACTTGATTTACTTTGATGTACTTGATATGGAACTAATTTGATTAAAAATTATTAATGTGTAATGTATTACATTATGTTGTAATTCTTATTGCAAAATTTATTATGCTTCAATTTGACTATTTTTTTCCATTATTCCTTTGTGTAAGAATAAGTTGTACATGATATAAAACTAATTTTAATAAAATTATTGATGTGTTACATTATGTTGTAATTCTTTTTTTTTTTACATTACAATATTACGATATATATATATATATATAATTTTTTTTTGGGGGGGGCACTGATAAGGTTTGGCCTAGGGCCCACAAGCAAGTAAATCCGGCCCTGTACATATCAATGATTTATTAAAAATAATTTCTAGTGCCTGTGCCTGGTCAATTAAAACTTAAAAGGCATGATCAAACACTCACCTTTTAAAACACAATATTACTGATGTTCGTATCATTTTAATGTCACAGTGTAAGTTCTCTTTTCAACTTCAACTAAAAGAGCACCAGAAGCGACCAGAACAGTTAAGTTTGTTAGAATCTTTTACCAACCCAGGAAAGGAGCCAGGTAAGTTACCTTACTGCTTCCAACCACAGTGTAGATATATATATAGTGTTGGGCTTCCGGCATTTTACGTCTGCCTGCATGGGAATTTGACAGAATCAGCGAACAGCTGCTGACACCCTTAGTGACTCTTGAATCTAATCCCCCAAAGTAAAGTAGAGTCACTTGTCCCCCTTTTCTTTTAAGGTCATTGGTGACGTCATTACTTAAATGGAAGTTTCTTCATTGTTACAGAGTACCGTGACACACTTTAAAGGTATTTGGCATTTATTTATAATATTTACTATATACAACTTTAATTAACTTTGAATGCTTTGAATATGAAACGCCATTAATTTTTTGTTTACAGTTCAGTCATTACGTCATCAACCCCCCCCCCCCCCCAGCATCTTTGATTGCCTGGAAAAATATCCCCCATTCGAGTTGCATGATTATAATATTGCAATTTTTAAGAGTATTAATTAATGAAGAAATTATAAGTTAAATATGTAATTTTATAACAATCAATTTTGTACGTTCAAATTACTTAATAAAATTTGCCTGATTCACCCTTATTTTAAAAATGTATATACCTATTTGGCTACTCAGTGGGAGTTTGAAGTGCAGACATTTTTACAAGAGTATTCCCATAGACTATATGTATATCGACTATGTTCCGATGGAGCTTTAAACCGAAACTCATTCTTACCACTTAACAGGCTCACAAGGAGGATTATTTCTAAAACGCGGGGCAGTGCGGGGCGCAGGGAGGGTAATATTTGGGGGTGGGGGAATTATAAATACCTCTATATATATATATATATATATATATACCTTACCTTACCTTACAACCTTACAAAGGTTCCGCGCGATGATTTCTCATTTCGCGAAGGTCAAGCTTGTCGCCCCTCCTCTCGAGTTGGCCTGGTGAAGTAGTGAGTTGGATTCTTGCGCTCTCCACCTCACACACACATATATATATATATATATATATATATATAATATATATATATATATAACCAACACGGGTTTCGGTCAGGCAGATCATGCCTATCACAACTAATGGAACACTACAACAACATTATTGATTCACTTGAAAGTAATGAAAACTATGATGTACTATACACAGACTTTGCTAAAGCGTTCGACAAGTGTGACCATGGAATCATAATACATAAACTGAAATATATGGGAATAACAGGAAAAGTAGGGAAATGGATATATAATTTCCTTAGTGAGCGGAGGCAAGTCGTTACAGTACAAGGAGTATCTTCATCAGAATCAGAGGTCCTCAGCTCAGTACCACAAGGAACGGTATTAGCTCCACTACTCTTCATAATCATGCTAACTGACATAGATGAGGACGTTACCAGAGACAGCACAGTAACATCCTTTGCAGATGACACAAAGATCAGTAGAAAAATACGAAAACCAGAAGACATAGGATCTCTACAAACCGACATAAACAAAATTTACAAGTGGACGGAAGACAACAATATGAAGTTTAACACCGAGAAATTTCAGCTATTACGGTACGGAAAAAGAGAAGACCTAAAGTCCATGGAATATTATACCCCAAATGGACAGGAAGTCCAGAGAAATTCCAGAACAAAAGATTTAGGGGTTGTAATGACAGATGATGCGAAATTTGAAACACAAAATAAGATAGCAGTAAACAGAGCAAAGAGAATAACGGGTCTGATATTGAGAACTTTTAAACGAAGGGATAGGAATGTAATGATCCCCCTACTGAAAACCCTGATAATACCCAAACTGGAATACTGCTCGGTCCTAACATCCCCATATAAAAAAGAAGACATTAGACAGCTGGAGGGGATTCAAAGAAGTTTCACAGCCAAGATCAATGGGTGCAAAGAACTAAATTACTGGGAAAGGTTACGAGAACTAAACCTATATTCACTGGAAAGGAGAAGAGAGAGATACACCATTATTTACACTTGGAAAATAATGGAGAAACTAGTCCCTAATCTTACTCTGAATCCCATAACTCCCCAAACAACGGTGGAAGGTAGAAACGGTAGACTGTGTCGTATTCCCAAATTGAAGGCGAGACAGGGAACATCCTTAACCCTGAAAGAAAATAGTTTTGTAGTGAGAGGACCAAAACTATTTAATCAGCTGCCCAAAGACCTAAGAAACACGAAGGGAGTTGCAGTGGAAATCTTCAAAAGAAGACTTGACGCCTGGCTCAGAACAATCCCCGATGAGCCGGGCGTACCTGGCTATGTGAGGTGGAGAGCGCAAGAATCCAACTCACTACTTCACCAGGCCAACTCGAGAGGAGGGGCGACACGCTTGACCTTCGCGAAATGAGAAATCATCACGTGGAACCTTTGTAAGGAGTAAGGAGTATATACACACACCAGAGCTGGGTAGTAACGCGTTACAAGTAACGGCCGTTACGTAACGCGGTACTTTTTTAGTAACGGTAGTGGTAATGGCATTACATTTCAAATCAAGTAACTCTTTCAGTAACGACATTACTTTTTTAGGGAGATACATTCGTTAGTCGTTACGCGTTACTTTTTTATCGTAGCTCGCAATTAGTTTCTTTCGATCCTCACTCATTATTCAGTAACCGTTAAAAATTTGTCCCTTCTCTATGAGCGAGGTGTGCATGTTAGCCGTTGGCATGCTGGCAGCCTACCCCCATCCACCCTCTCCCCCTACACTGACAGCACTGTCAAAGTAAAAAGGCGAAGAACCCTGGAGCAGGGAGGGACCTAAGTTCAACAGAGGTTTTGTCATTCCTCTCATCTAGGCCTTCACGGCATGTTAGCTCTGCATCCTTCCCATCCGCTAACTTTAAAAATATGTTTATTAAACTTAACACTCCTGTACCATCTAGTGCCGCTGTTGAGCGGCTTTTTTCAGTAATGAAGGATATACTGCGTCGGAAACGAGGCTCGCTCTTAGATGCAACTTTTGAGAAGCTTGTTTTCTTAAAGGCCAATAAAGATCTTTTGAATAATAGTTCTTAAGTTTGTATATTTAGCTAATAAATGTCAATTATCATTCCCATGCTCAATAACTCATTTGATTCATTTCTTTAGTATTTCGTATTATTGTTTTGCAAAACTAAACTTTCCTGGTATATTCTAGCACTAGTAAATTAGTATCAACAGTATGCTACATCCTCTGTTATGTTGCAATTCCTAGTAATAAATCTTGCAGTAATTTTGTTTCACTTTTTTGAAAATATTATGCCTTATAAGTCATAACAACGCAATGAAGGCATGCACAGACTTCATAGCCTATGCATTAACCAGTGGATACAAACCAACACATACTCGCACAAGCGAATGTTTATATAATATAATATTTTATGTATATATAAATTATAATATACCTATGCATATATATAATATATTTACATTTCATTAAAAGTAACGGTAACGAGTAACGGTGCCGTTACTCGTTACTTTTAAAAAATGGTAACTGTAACGATAACGGCGTTACATTTAGACTGTAGTAACGGTAACGGTAACGGCATTACATTTCTAAAGTAACGAGCACAGCACTGATATACACACTCGTATATGCTTGCTTGTACTTCGTGGGGGGGTGGACGTGTTGTTTCTAGAGGACAATGATTATGTTTATGTTTTATTCAAGTGATTACTTATTATGCTTATTCCTTTTTCAGAAGACCGTTGTCATTGTTTGACTTTATATAAATAAATAAATGATTACAAAGAGTTGGTTCTCATTTATGACAACGGTCTTAGGTACAAATGACTGATTAATTAAATAAATAATAAAATAAGTCTACATACGTGGTAAATTCAAGCAACTGTCAACCACCCCAACCTAATTAAGCAACTTCAACAAACGCCATCCACAATGCCTGCCGTAGAATGCCCTATCACAGGTTGTACCTATGTCACAGCAGACCTGGACCCAGCCATTGTAGCCGCACTTATAACAGCCCACTGCACGACCCATGTCCCAAGCCCGACAGTCTCTGCAAAGGTTGAGAAACTAAGACGGCCAACCATTTCGGCTGCAGGTACCAATGAAGACTGGACATATTTTACGTCGCGTTGGGCAGATTATGCGGAAGCTACAAAAATCACTGGTAGGGACAAAGTGGTACAACTACTTGAATGCTACGACGATTCACTCCGCAAAGATTTGACAAGATCCGCAGGTGGAAGCCTAACAAACAAAACCGAAGATGAAGTCCTGGCTGCAATCAAGAAACTATCCGAGAGGAGAACACCATGGTAGCCAGGGTTACCCTACACAATATGCGACAAGACCGCGACGAAACTGTGCGCAGTTTTGGAGCCCGTCTTCGTGGTCAGGCCGGAGTCTGCAAATTTCTTGTTGAATGCCCACGCTGCAACAACAACGTAAATTACACTGACCCCATCCTTCGCGACGTCCTTACCCGCGGAATTGCTGACCCGGAAATACAACTGGAACTCCTCGGCAACAGTAACCAGGAGATGACCTTGGAAGACGTCTTTCAGTTTGTCGAGGCGAAGGAAGCAGGCAAGCGCTCAGCATCACGACTGCTGGACTCCCATGCCGTGGAGGCCGCAGGCAGCACATACAGGAGAAGTAAGCAAATACCCCCACAAGACAAATATGCCCCTTGTTCATATTGTGGTGAAAAAGGACACGGCAGTAGAGCCCCAGTCCACATACGCAAGAAGGATTGCCCTGCGTACAACCACAAATGCAAAATTTGCAAGCGCGACAGCCATTGGGAATCCGTATGCAGGAGCAAAGACAAGGACAAGAGCCTTTCAGCCACTCCTAATAAAGCTGATGAGTGCGAAGGTGCGGTATTTGATCTTCTCTGCGCCACAAGCAACACTTCCGAGCCACATAAGAAAAGAGCAATCGCCCTCGACCATCACATTTACAATGAACTATCGGACATGTGGATCAAGGAGAACTCACAACCACAGCCACACATCAACCTGACAGTCAGGACTCTCCCCGAAGACTACGAGGCGCTTGGGGCAACCCTCTATGCCCACCCAAAAACCGTGGTACTGCCTGCCATGGCAGACACAGGCTGTCAGAGCTGCCTCACCGGTATCAAGGTTATCCACCGCCTCGGGCTTCTCCAGTCTGACCTCATCCCTGTGACCATGAAGATGCACGCCGCCAACAACAAGGGCATCAAAATCCTTGGCGCAGCCATACTTCGCCTCACTTGCAAGGATGAACAGGGCCAACAAGTAGAAACGAGACAGGTAACATATGTGACAGATTCTTCTGACAAGTTCTTCACCAGCAGAGAGACATGCGTTTCACTCGGCATTATCTCGGGAAGATTCCCTACAGTGGGGGAAGTCCAACTGGATCCAGCACAATACTGTAACAACAGTGCCAGCACGCCACACAGTGACAGCGGACTTGTAACTAACTGTGACTGTCCAAGACGCCAACATCCTCCATCACCTCCAATCGAGCTACCGCTACCCGCTGTTGCGGCGAACCAGCAAAAGCTCAAGGAATACCTGCTGGACTATTACAAATCAAGCAGCTTCAACACTTGTGACCACCAAGCGCTGCCCATGATGGACGGCCCCCCCAATGAAATTGATGGTGGACCCCAATGCCAAACCAGTCGCACATCACACCCCGTCCCAGTACCAATCCACTGGCAGGAGGACGTGAAGGCTGGCCTCGACCAAGATGTCAGACTGGGTGTCCTTGAACCAGTACCCGTTGGTGAGCCCGTAACCTGGTGTCACAGAATGGTGGTGTGCGCCAAAAAGAACGGAAAACCAAGGCGTACCGTTGACTTTCAACCCCTCAACGCTCACGCCACCCGCGAAACACACCACACTCAATCGCCATTCCACCAGGCCAGATCAGTACCGCAAGGCAAAAAGAAAACAGTGTTTGATGCATGGAATGGATATCACAGCGTACCAATCTGTGAAGAAGACCGCCACTTGACCACCTTCATAACGCCCTGGGGTCGCTACCGTTACAAAACCGCTCCCCAGTGTTACATTGCATCTGGTGATGGTTACACAAGAAGGTACGACGAAATTGTATCGAGTATCCCTAACAATACAAAGTGCATTGACGACGTCTTGCTCTGGTCAGACACAGTGGAGGAGAGCTTCTTCCAGGCCACCCAGTGGCTTGACACCTGCGGCAGACACGGAATCACACTGAACCCCGACAAGTTTGTGTTCTGTCAGGACAAGGTTGAATTTGCAGGCTTCGAGATCACATCTGACAGTGTCCGACCCTGTAAAAAATACCTCAAAGCAATCCTAGAGTTTCTATCTCTAAAGAACATCACCGACGTTCGATCATGGTTCGGGCTCATCAACCAGGTGTCGTATGCCTTCAGCATGGCCAAGAGGATGCAGCCGTTCCGCCTACTTCTGAAGCCAAGAACACCTTTCAAGTGGGATGACGAATTGGAAACCATCTTCGAAGAATCAAAGGATGTCATCATCACAGAAATAGAGGAGGGCGTTAAAATTTTTGACAAAACCAAGCCCACATGCCTCGCCACAGACTGGTCGAAAACAGGCATCGGCTACTGGCTACTTCAGAAACACTGCACCTGTACACGAGTCGAACCCTTCTGCTGCCATACTGGATGGCGTGTCACATTGGTCGGCAGTAGATTCACTACCTCAGCTGAGTCCCGCTATGCACCAGTAGAAGGAGAAGCACTTGCTGTCGCCGATGCCCTTGACAAGGCGAGGTACTTCGTGCTGGGATGCGAAGACCTAATAATTGCAGTGGACCACAAACCTCTCCTCAAAGTGTTTGGTGACAGATCCCTAGAGGACATATCTAATACACGCCTCAGAAACTTGAAGGAAAAAACCCTCAGGTACCGCTTCCGGATGATCCACGTACCAGGCGCGAAACACAAAGCTGCTGACGGGGTGTCACGATACCCCACTGGCGACCCCATACCACTGACACTCCCCGATGACGTAGCAGCCATCCATCAACCATGCGAGGGAACGGCGTTCTTTCCCCCCCCCACCTTCCTAGCCGGCATACGGACATCACTGACAGATGGTAATGGCATGGAAGCCTGCGTCATTTCTGCAGCCGCATCAACACTCAACTCGCTGAGCCTGGCATCAGTGACATGGGATCGAGTACGCACCGCCACGACCAGCGATGAAGTCATGAATAGTTTAGCCAATGTCATAGAGTCCGGCATGCCTGAATCCCGCCATGCACTCCCTGCACAGCTGCGGGAATATCACCAGTTTCGCGACGACCTCCGCACTGTTGACGGCGTGGTAATGTACAGGAACCGCACGGTTATCCCGCCGGCCCTCAGGCAAGAAGTACTGGCTTCACTCCACTCAGCTCATCAAGGTACTTCATCCATGATCTCCAGAGCAGAAGACTCCATTTTCTGGCCTGGCATCACACCAGCCATCACAGCACTACGGGCTAGCTGCAACCACTGCAACCGCATGGCACCAACCCAGCCCAGCGCTCCACCCACTCCACCAACATCACCAGAATACCCCTTCCAGTGCGTCTGCGCGGACTACTTCCACTACAAAGGAGTAAACTACCTGGTCGTGGTGGACAGATACTCAACTGGCCAATAGTAGAGAGGTCATCAGATGGTGCTGCTGGACTCATCGCCTGCCTCCGACGGACCTTCGTCACCTTCGGCATCCCCGACGAACTGGCTTCCGATGGGGGCCCTGAATTTACCGCAGCAGCCACACGGCAGTTCCTCAAAAACTGGGGCGTACACCACCGACTCTCATCAGTGGCTTTCCCTCACAGCAACTGTCGGGCAGAAGTTGGTGTCAAGACAACGAAACGCCTAATAACCGACAACACTGGACCAAACGGCGACCTCAACACCGAAAACTTTCAACGGGCCATGCTTCAATACAGAAACACGCCGGATAGAGATACAAAACACTCCCCAGCAATGTGTGTATTCGGCCGCCCTATCCGGGACTTCATTCCAATCCTTCCCGGCCGATATAAACCACACGACACGTGGCGTGAAAACTTGGCCACCCGAGAAGAAGCTCTGAGGAACCGCCACATGAGGGGAGCGGAACGCTGGTCAGAGCACACCAAGAGACTCCCACCACTAGCAGTCGGAGACCTTATACGCATCCAGAACCAGGTCGGTCCACACGCCCGTAAATGGGACAAGACAGGTGTGGTCATCGAAGTCAGGCAGTTTGACCAGTACGTGGTTAGGGTCGATGGATCTGGGAGGGTAACTGTAAGGAACAGGAAATTCCTTAAAAAATATGAACCCTTCAGCACACCTGCTCCAAAGATGACCATAGACCAACATTTGAAGAACTTCCTAGCGGTGCCCACCAACAGCCCACCTGCTGCACCACCTACACCTGCCAGGTCAGCACCAGGACCAAAGACACCCGCTTCACCCCGTAGTCCGACACGGTCCAGCCCACACGTTGAACGCAGGCGCCCGACCCCTGAAGAGACCACACCCCCCACCCAAGAAGACATGTCAACGCCGCCCATCGACATACTACCACCTGCACCCCCTAGGCCAATGGGTACGGCACCCCAAACTGCAACTCCACTAAGGCGTTCGAACCGTACCAGACGCCCCCCTACCTGGCATGAAGACTACCATATGAATCAAGAAGAGTAACCATTCAAGTATGCTTTAAATTAAGGGCACTGACAAAATAAGGTTTAGTCTTTATCCGTAAACATACAAATTTTTTTTGCCCATATTATCCTTAATAATCTTCTTTATAAAACTACTGGCTCAAAGACTTAGGGGAGAGATAGAGTACAGCACACTTTACACTTTACTTACTAAGAACTTTATATTGTGTTCCCAATAAAGCTGTAACCTCATTACTGTACTATTACTTTTGTCAGGAATACCGTTGTACAACCCTTATTTTAATATACGATTCAATCTCTCGCTGAACTCTCTAATTGCATTGTAATATGTTTGATTGGATATAATGCACTGTATAATTCCATAAGTATTTATATTTTAGTTTCTACAGTATCGTATTCATCATGATGTAATAGCAAAGCCTTATGTTCTCATATTACTCTTAAATAAACTAGTATCTATCTTTTCCTATTAAAGTACTATACTGTATTCACTTTATAAAACAATATAAGTCTTCGCACTACTGTACTGCAATTACCTCATATCACATCTAGTATCAAAGACTTGGGAGGAGATAGAGGACAATGATTATGTTTATGTTTATGTTTTATTCAAGCGATTACTTATTATGCTTATTCCTTTTTCAGAAGACCGTTGTCATTGTTTGACTTTATATAAATAAATAAATGATTACAAAGAGTTGGTTCTCATTTAGTTTCTCTCTCTGTATTAACATCCAAATAAGAAGAGAATAAACTTCTTGGCGTTTTATTCTGGTTACACTCGAAAGTATATAAGTATCAGTAAATTCGTGCATACAAATTATAAAGTGAAATTCATTAAATTTAAGAAAGTGCAATACAATTTACATAAATTATCACTAGCTTAACGTATATATTTAAATCGTAATACGGTTAGTATTTGAGAAAAGTTTGAAACAAAGCAGGACAAAGGTCATAAAATCTCGTGACCATCGAAAGGGAAGAAAAGAAAAAGAAACAAAAGGGAAACAAATTTTGTGTGTTTCTTTTTATGATAATTAATGAATAGCATGACCATGGGTCCAAATTCTCACTTAATCTGCAATTTGTGTAATTTGGAAACAACTGAAAATGCAGCAATCAGGTGTGATTTCTGTCAAAAACTGCACGACTATATCTGCATGAAGTGGGATGGATGATAGGAAAATATTCCTAGTCTCGGACACTAAACAGATCGTGGGAGTCAAATTTCTGTGTGACGCGTGTACACAGACTGTAAACTCCTTTGCGCTATTTACAGAAAAGGAGGGAAAGATGAGGAAACAAGAGTCCCGAAATGTCCCAATGAAAAATCGGATGGATGAGAGAGGAACAAATAAAAATATAACACGGAATGAAGACATAAAAGAAAGAAAAGAGATAAGTAAAAGTTGTGATGTAGTAAAACTGCCTAACGAAGAAAATGACAAAAAATAAAAATTAAAAGCGTAAGAAATAAACAGCCGAATAAAAATAATGATAGTACCAAAATTAAAAACAGAAAATAATCAGATGATAAGAAATAGAACCGTAGAAAATACCGTCTGTAAATACTACGCAAAAGGGCATTGCAGATATTGGAATGTGCAATGCATCTATGCACACCCGACGTTATGTAACTCACATTACATAAGAGGATATTGTAAATTTGAAAAACAGTGAAAGTTCCACCATCTTACTGTCTGCAACACCTATGCAAGATATGGGAGGTGCAAATACGAACAAAAATGCCGTTACCACCACCACCCTCAAAGGAATGCAAGAGGAAAACAGGAAAAACGAGCATCAAAGAGGGCTACCAATATTTTAGACGTAGCCAACACAATTCAGTTGCTAAATACCATACAGAAAATGCAAAGTCAGCTGACAAATATAGGAATCCGAAAGCCGGACAGAAGGCACGCACAAAGACACTTCATGCGTTATCGGGATAAAGAGAGGCAAACTCTCGGAGGATCACAAGGCAACGAAACCGGCACTACCATTGGAAAACGAATCGGAACCACATGTATGTAAAAACGATAGGAAAAAAATAAAAATAATCCTAGTCAACATTCAGGGCCTTAAATCAAACCATTCCCTGAACAAAGTCACATACCTGAAAGGACTCATGCCGGAAACCGGAGCAGACTCTGCATGACTCAAGGAAACCCATCTAAAGGACTGCCAGCCGAACTGTGTAAATTATGAGTTCTGTGTTGGTAAAAAAGAAATACAAATTGACAACTATAACATACTCCGAGCCGACAGAACAGTGTGACGTAAAGGAAGATGTGCTATTTACACACGCGAAAGACATATGGCAGAAATGACTATAAGTACAGCTATATGTAGAATGTGTAGCAGCAATAGTTGAAAAATTAAATATGGTACTAATTGTAATGTACAGACCCCCGAACACGCCAACTTTAGAATTCTCAGATTCCATTACAGATGTCAGAAACTGGGGAAAGATCTACATTCTTCAACCCCAAATATTTTTCGCTGTGGCGATTTTACTTTTCCATTCATGAAATATAGAAAGATAAGAAAAATTATATGTATACGCCAGGACAAGGGGGCACACGGGAAGACCTGGAGCAGGTAAAAATGCTACTGGCTCTAGCTGATGAATTTATGTTAACACAAGAAATAGCAGAAAACACATGAAAAACAACGCTGTAGATTTGATACTCACAAACAACAGCAACCTAATTGATAACGTAGAAATATCCCCAACTATAATATCGGATGACAACATTACTGAAATAACAACCAATATAAAAGCAACTGGAAAGGAAGAACACGAACAATAGAAAGAAGCAAATTCGAAGTTTTTAATTTTCACTCCAAAGCTATAAACTGGGAAAGTGTTGCATCCAGCATGGAAGTAACAGACTGGAAAACCATCTTTGAGGCCAAGACAACGGAAGAGATGCTAATGACCTGAGAAGAGAAGACGCTGGAAAATGTGGAAAGACATGTTTCAAAAATGCAACAAAGAGGAAAGAGAAGCAGGTTTGAGAGACAAAAGAGGTCACTGTTCCGGAAGAGAAAAAGAGTGACTGCAAAATTAAGTAACTGCAAAGACAACAACATCAGAAAAATATTACATAATTGAGAAACATACAGAAAAAGAAGACGACGTTATAGAAGCGATAAAGGTTAACTCATAGTACTTCTATAATTTTGCAAAAGGGAAGTCGAAAACTCACACGACTATCGGACCTTTGAAAAATGAAGATAATGCTTTATTTGATGATCTAACAGAAGTATCTGAAATATTAAGAGCCCAGTACGAATCATCTTTCAGTTTCTCGAAAACTGATATGCGATAGAAGAGCGCTCTTTGAAGAACTACGAGGGGAAAGTATGATATTACACGACAGATGATATTACACAAGCTAGAGGGAAACTAAAGGCAAACTCAGCGGCAGGACCGGACAAATGGAATGACACACTGATCAAAACTGCAAGAATGTAATCGCTAAACCCCTATATTGGATATGGAGATCACTAGACACGGGAAAAATACCGGGAATCCTGAAGAGCGCGAGCATAGTCCCAATATATAAAGGGAGAGATCGATCCGAGGTCAAAATCTATAGGCCAGTGTCGCTTACATCTCATCTCATTAAAATATATGAAAAAATAGTTAGAGAGAAAATCTATGACATTTTGGAAACTCAGAAAAAATTAAATGATAACCAACATGGATTTCGGTCAGGCAGCTCATGCCTATCACAACTAATGGAACACTACAACAACATTATTGATGCACTTGAAAGTAATGAAAATTATGATGTAATATACACAGACTCTGCCAAGGCGTTCAACAAGTGTGACCATGGAATCACAATACATAAACTGAAATATATGGGAATAACAGGAAAAGTAGAGGAGCGGATATATAATTTCCTTAGTGAGCGGCGGCAAGTTGTTACAGTTCAAAGAATATCTTCATCAGAATCAGAGGTCCTCAGCTCAGTACCACAAAGAACAGTATTAGCTCCACTACTCTTCATAATCATGCAAACTGACATAGATGAGGACGTTACCAAAGGCAGCACAGTAACATCCTTTGCTGATGACATAAAGATTAGTCGAAAAAAAGAAACCCAGAAGATATAGGATTTCTACAAACAGACATGAACAGAATCTACAAGTGGACGGAAGACAACAAAAGGAAGTTTAACACTGAGAAATTTTAACTGTTATGGTACGGAAAAAGGGAGGACTTAAAATCCATGAAATACTATACCCCAAATGGACAGGAAATTCAGAGAAACTCTAAAGCAAAAGATTTAGGAGTTGTAATGACTGATGATGCGAAATTTGAAACACAAAACAAGATAGCAGTAAACAGAACAAAGAAAATAAATGGGCAGATACTGAAAACCTTTAAACGAAGAGATAGGAATATAATGATTCCTCTACTGAAAACGCTGATCATACCCAAATTGGAAAAATGCTCGGTGTGGTGTTTATTTGTATACCTGTTTATCATATTTGAAATGTGGTGTTTATTTGTACACTGAGATGACGCAGTGGCGTAGCTAGAGTTTGTGCCGCCCGGGGCAGTCCTTGAGTTTGCCGCCCCCTTGAAACACAACACAATACACATAAAAAACATACTTAAACAAAAAGTGAAAACGACGTATAGAAAAAAACCTGTGAAAAATATTAGGACAACATGTTTACTTCTGAAGTGAAAAAATTAACTACAACATTCTACACAGTTATTTTTCTTGCTTTTCTGTTAGCAAAATCTTCGATGACATTGTCGAAGTCTATTTCGTCTGTCAATTGTTGTTCTATAGACAGTATGGCAAGATTTCTCAACCGCAAGGTGCTCATAGTAGATCTTAGGTAATTCTTTATCAGTTTTAGTTTAGAAAAACTCCTCTCACAGCTATCAACACTAACAGCAATTGTGAGAAAAATCCGCAGCAGTATTACAATATTTGGAACCGAGTTACCAAGATTATACTTTACAACTAATACCAGCATATTAGTTTTGATATTGATTATTTATAAATATTAAACGTATATTTATAGATTATAACGTATTTACAGAACTTTATGGGTTATTTGAACTTATTTCCCTTTTTAATGAAATAAATGCATTTATACCAATGCTATTATTAATTAAGCACAACTAAGCTCTTAAATAGGTATGATGGTCAATAAGGCCATCTTCAAGGGAACACAATCCTTACCATTGTCGGAAATTAACGAAGTAAGCAGTGTTTTCGTGGAAAAATAAAATTGTGACTGGCGTCTTGTATCCTTCTACTGTCCCGACATAAAAAAAACCCTTTTTTTTTCATTGCAGTAGACCAAAAGTGCCGCCCCGGGCGGACCGCCCCCTCCGCCCCCCTATAGCTACGCTAGTGAGATGACGTATATATATATATATATATATATATATATATATATATATATGCTGCAAACCCACAAGGAAAAAGAAAAACGATTCCAAGGCCTTTCGTGTATTCAAAGCTACACCTCGTCAGGGAATGAAGATAAAAGGCGAGATGCCCATAAATATATACAACGTACAGGAAAAACAAAACAATTAGCACATACTTAACAAGGGTTAATGAGAGGCAAAAGAAATTTTAACATGATATCGTCAATTTTATACGTCCCCGCACTGTTATTGAAATTGTTTTTAAAATGAATAAATGCACATTCTAGAATATTTCTTTCTATTATATCTTTGTTTTCAACAAGCGCTTTAGAACTATCCCACTTGATGCTATTATGGAAAACTGATGAGTGGGTAGTTGGGAGGTAACGAAAATGGTTCACTGAGTAGGTAGGTAGTTAATCTAACAATTATTAAATTCCTTTTATGTCAATAACTGGGTGGATGAAACCAATTGGTTGCTCACCAGAGTTATTCTCCACACTAGTATTTATATACTGTGTGAGAAGAGCGTGCTCGGTAATAGATATACATTACCGCTCAACCAACCGAGGAAAAAACCAAGACAACGCTGGTGGAAAAAGCCCCGCGAAGAGGAGAACAAAGGAGAACGAAAACGAGGAACAGGGCGAAAGGACGGAACCGGAGAAGGGACGAGAACAGACAACGAAAAAGATCCACACCAGCAAGTACGCTCTCGACAATTAATTAAACAGGAAGGAGAAAAGAGACTCTCTAATAACTAACAGTAAGTGACTAATTGTGTTTTTAACCCAGCAAATTAATCACATTAAATTAAGCTGGGTCAGACAAGTTAGGCCTACATTGTGGCCTAAGACCCAGCATCAACTCATAGCTTAACAAAGGTGAAGGTAGATTGCCCTAACCTAATTTGGTGAGGAATCCTACTGTGGACCTCAATTTATCTGCCCGCTCTGGACCATTTCCGGAATCTCTAGGCTGACCCCTCTAGGCTAGACTTGATCTACTCTATAGTTAGACTGGAGATATAAGGGGTGGGTTAATTGTGGACCAATTCATACAGAGCATTTTTCGCATTGGTGGTCCGTGTGTGGGGAATTTACAAACCTTAACCTTACTTAACAAAAATTGCAGAACTAGGCTAAATGGTCTAGCCTAAGCCTAACCTAATCAAGCCTAATTAGGTCTACAACCTAGGGCCTAACTACGAAACATTTACATTTAAGGAGTCTCATTCTCTTATAAGCTTAGACCTGAGTGACACATAAGTACTTGGGGGGGAGGGGGGGGATTAAACCAAATTTAAAACTTGACTGTTTTGTCTGTGATCTCTTTTCTCTAGTAATTTCTTCTTGTCCTATATTTCATTACGATCCCCAGTTAAACAATTTTGACTTAGACATGGACAGTGCGGAATTGAAAAAGTTAAAAAAGATAAGGGGGGCAAAGTTGGGAGCTGTTACAAAGGCTGTGAACACTTTTAACAATATTACACAACCAGGTAAGGAGGATTTAGAGTGTGTAATTCTTAAATTGGAAACTAAAAAGAAGGAAATAATAGCCATTAATGAGAGTATTTCAGAGTTAGTTGAATCCGAAATGGATGAAGAACAATTGATAGACCTTTACGCTGATAATGATGATCAGGTAATCTCAATTGAACAGCAAATAAGGAGACTACGGTCTCGTTTGACTGACTTAACACCAAAAAAACCTAATTCTGATTTTAATCAAAGTAGAGCTAACCTTCAACAAAATTTAAGTGGCATGCTAAATCCTGAGTCACAAGAATTGAGGGCTCAGTTACCCATTTTGCTAGTACCAACATTTGAAGGGGACACGGTACAATTCCCATCTTTCATTGACAAATTTGAGAGTTTAATAGGTAATAAACCTTATATTTCAACTGTTGAAAAGTTTAGCTACTTAACTAGTTTCCTTAAAGGCCCAGCCTATAACCTGATAGCCTATTTACCAGCCGTAGGGAATTCATATGAAGTAGCTATTGATCTCTTAAAACGTAATTACATTAATAAAGATGAGATTGTATATGAATTATCTCAACAAATTTTTGATTTTGCACCCATAAAAGATAACCATAGTGATATGGAAAATTTTTATACAAAATTAGAAGCTATTATAGGACAACTAGTTAGCAATGAGATAGATATTAAAGCTTCATCTTGGATTATACAAGGCATAGTTCTTAGGTGCCTTCCTTTGAGGGTTAAAGATATTTTAATTCTAAAGACGGGAGAAAATTATCCTAATCTGGAAGATATAAGAAAACACTTCCCCAATATCCTAACTAATTACAAATTGAGAGATTTTCCAACACAAAATAAGACCCAGACTATGGATAAACCAAAGACTGTTCCCAGAGACCAACTAGCTACAGCCAAACAGACAAAACTTGATACTGTAGAATCAAATGTGACCAACTATAATACACGAACATCTACATTACAGAACTTTAATGTAACTGCTGCCTCAACTTACACACTACATTGCAAATTTTGTGCAAGTAATGAACACAGTAGTACTGGGTGTGATAAATATTCAGACTTTAACCAAAGAGCTAAAAGATGTGAACAGTTGAACCTATGTAAAAAGTGTACTGGCCAGGGACATTATAAGAAAGACTGTAAATCTAGGTTAAGATTCAAGTGTAAGTTTTGTAAAAGTTTACGACATGTCTCATCAATGTGTGATTCACCAAAGTGTCCAAACAATAGTACTCAAACTCAAAAGATACCTCCCCCAAACAAAGGTAATCAAGAAAATGCCACTTTCATGGGACATTCTGTTTGTTCAAACAACGTAACAAAAAACACTGAGATTCTTTTACCAACTATTACTTTGGACTTAGTGAATAGTGAGGGTAGCACCACTCCAGTGAGATGTCTTATAGACTGTTGTTCTCAACAAACATTTGTTTCACAAAATGTAGTAAATAAATTGGGTTTGACACCAAACCCGAATGAACAAAAACTCAATATTGCATCCTTTGTTAAGGATAACTCGGACAAAAATAACTATAAGACAATTGACCTGGAACTACATTTAGAAAGTAAATTAGAGAAAATTGAAGCAGTTATTATTTCTAAAGTAGGACAAAACAAACTGGTTATACCCAAACTAGAACAAACCATAAATCATTTGGGAAAACACTACAAAATAGCTGATAGACATATCACTAACAACACAGTAGCTAACATTGAAATGTTAATGGGGGCAGATTATATTAATCTTATTCATAAGGGCATTGCGAAAAATGCTCTGTATGAATTGGTCCACAATTAACCCACCCCTTATATCTCCAGTTTAACTATAGAGTAGATCAAGTCTAGCCTAGATGGGTCAGCCTAGAGATTCCGGAAATGGTCCAGAGCGGGCAGATAAATTGAGGTCCACAGTAGGATTCCTCACAAGATTAGGTTAGGGCAATCTACCTTCACCTTTGTTAAGCTATGAGTTGATGCTGGGTCTTAGGTCACAATGTAGGCCTAACTTGTTTGACCCAGCTTAATTTAATGTTCTTAACTGTTTGGTGTTAAAACTCATATTAGTCACTTACTTTTAGTTATTACAGTCTCTCCCTTTTCCGGTTGTCTCATTCGAGAGCGTACTTTGCTGGTACGTCCTCTCGCCCCGTTCTTCGTTTTCGTTCTCTCTTTGTTCTCTTCTTCGCGGGGCTTCTTGTACCAGCGTTGTCTTGGTTTATTCCTCGGTTGGTTTAGCGGTAATGTATCTCCATTACCGAGCACGCTCCTCCCACACAGTATATAAATACTAGTGTGGAGAATAACTCTGGTGAGCAACCAATTGGTTTCTTCCACCCAGTTATTGACATAAAAGGAATTTAATGATTGTTAGATTAACTACCTACCTACTCAGTGAACCATTTTCGTTACCTCCCAACTACCCACTCATCAGTTTTCCATAGGCATAGTAGAGATAGGTAATGGTATAGCTATTCAGACTCCATCAGGGATAGCCCCTTTGGGTGATCTATCCAAATACAACCTAGACCTAAACCAAAATAGTTCATGACCAACAAATACTATGTGCCTCAACTCAGTCCTACATAACACCTGTAAGAATAGCAACACTTTGAATAATATTATCTCAACTGAGAACATTAATTCATCATTATCAAATGAAACTTTGGATGAGGCAATTCAAACTTTATGGTTGCTAGAATCTGTGGGTATACATGACACAAATCAAACTTCAGAAGATCAGTTAATGGTAGAAAGATTTGAAGACACCATTCAGTGCAAAGACAACAGTTATTTTATTGAGTTACCTTGGAAAATAAATTGTCCAACTTTAAGAGATAATCTCAAAGTAGCTAAAGGACATTTATATAAAGTAATAAAAACTCAAACAAGATAATAATATAAAAATATATAATGATGTCTTCAAAGAACAGCTACAGAAAGGCTTCATTGAAGAAGTAACAAATAACCCTTTTAAAAAAGATGGTTGTCATTATTTAACCCACAGGGGGGTCTATCGACAAGATGCCCCAACAACAAAACTCAGAGTAGTATATAACTGTAGCCTCAAAGACAGTGATAAACACAGTTTGAATGATTGCCTGATTGAGGGTCCTAATCTCATTTCTGACCTTGTGAAGATCTTACTGAGGTTCAGGTTAGACAAATATGCTGTACAAAGTGACATTTCAAAGGCATTTTTTAGAATAAATCTTAAAAATGAATATGATAAGAACCAACTTAGGTTCTTATGGTTCAAGGATCCATTTGATTTGAATAAAGGGTTCATAACCTATAGATTTAATGTTGTGTTGTTTGGAGCCAATTGCTCACCTAGCCTATTAGCATTGACAATTAGACATCATTTAAACCAGTTTAATAACTCTTTAACATTGAACTTCCTTAAGGAACATTTTTACGTAGACAATCTAATAGGCTCAACATCGACAAAATCTGAATTATCTCAGGTCTATGAACACTCTCAAAACATTATGCAACAAGGTAACTTTGAACTTAGAGAGTGGATTTCAAATGATGAGGATTTAAACAAAAAGATTTTAAAGGATAATAATGGTCTTACTGAGCCATCAGACAGAGTTAAAACTTTAGGTATGAACTGGTATTTGGATGCAACTTCTAACAGTCATGATTCAATCTGTACTAAAGGTTTTAAACTTGATGAGGAAGCAAATACTAAAAGACAAATATTATCAGAGGCTTCCAAAATTTTTGATCCTATGGGTCTATTCCTGCCTTCAACAATAAAATCAAAGATTCTCCTCCAAGAAATTTGGAGGACAAATGTTGGGTGGGATGATCCAATAACAAATGAAAATAAAAAATCTTGGAAGAAGTTAGCTGCTGATTTAACAAAAGTGCAGAACATTAAAATTCAAAGGTGCTGTGGGTTTAGGGTAAGCCCCAGAGACTTCATGTGTTTGCTGATGCAAGCACACAAGCTTATGGGTGCTGTGCGTATCTTGTAAGTCCTACAGAAAGTCATCTAATTTATGCAAAAGGGAAAGTTGCACCTCTCAAACCTACCCGAACCATACCTCAATTGGAACTATTGGCTGCTGCATTAGCCATTAAAACCATTTCATTGCTTAAGGATGCTTACCATGATGTGAACATAACTCATATCCACATCTGGCTTGACAGTCAGATTTGTCTTGCCTGGATACGGAATGATAGCATTAATAGTAAGAATATCTTTGTAAGAAATAGGCTAAAAGAAATAGCTGAAGCTAATGAAAGCCTACAAGTAAACTTTCACTATGTTCCAACTAAACAAAATCCTGCAGACTTTCTGACCAGAGGTTTATCCTACAAGTTGTTGAAGTCAAACAAACTTGGTTTATGGGACCTAAGTGGCTCTGTAATACAGACCAATGGCCTGTGGAACAAGTTAACTTGACATTAAATTTAATCTTTTCAAATGAAAAGGTTGAACCAATCACTAATTATGAAATTTATTCTGATTTCAACAAACTTGTCAGGGTTACAGCCTACTGTTGAGGTTTGCTCACAACTGTTTAACTACAATTAACAAACAGCTAAATAAAAACAATCATAATTATACAGAAGTTGCAACCAAATACTGGATAGGCCATGCACAACAAAAAGAGTACAATAAAGAGTTAGAATTCTTGACTAATGGGAAACAAACAAAAGAACCTGTACCATCAGTAGTTGTGGATCTAAACTTGTTCAGAGATGAGGAAGGCCTTCTAAGGTGTAAAGGGAGATTAGACAAATCAAAACTGTCATACAAAAGCAAACATCCAATCCTTTTACCTAGATTTAGCTATTTGACAACATTAATCATCAGAAAAACACATAATGATGTATATCATATAGGGTACCACAGACATTAACTACATTAAGAAAAACTTATTGGATACCCAAGGGAAGGATCACTGTTAAAACAGTCCTGAGTGAGTGTGTCACATGTAAGCGTATTCATGCTAGGCCCTATAGGAAACCAAATCCTCCTGCTTTGCCAGAGGAGAGAGTTACTCTCAACAGACCTTTTGAGACTGTAGGCATTGACTATACAGGAGCATTGACTGGAGGGGTAGTTGACACTGAACAAAAAATGTACATTGTACTGTTTACATGTGCTGCCTCACGAGCTGTTTATTTGGATGTTGTGGAGGACCTTACAGCAGAATCTTTTGTTGCTGTCTTTAAGAGATTCTGTGCACGACATTCAGTACCCAAGACAGTTGGACTGACAATGCTACATATTTCAAGGCTGGTGAACAAGTCATCCACGACTTGTTAAGCGATGAAATCACAAATTATATATACAAAATTCAAACATAAAGTGGAAGTATATTCCGGTTGCCTCTCCTTGGTATGGTTCTATCTGGGAGAGGAATATACAAACAGTAAAGAATTGCTTGAAGAAAGCAATTGGCAAAAAACAGATACACTTATTTGGGTTGCTCACTCTCCTGGCTGAGATTGAGAACATCATCAACAATAGACCACTCACTTATGTGAGTGACAACATTAATGACCCGGAACCATTAACTCCAAATCATTTGATTCGGGGAGAACAAGTTAGTCTCCTGCCGGACTACAATATAGACTCTTCAGAAGACCCAACTGGACTCAACGACATGATGAGCTCCAGACTAAGTTACAACATTTAACTAGAGTTAAAGCTCATTTCATTAAACAGTGGAAAACTGAGTACTTGATGGGTCTAAGGGAGAGACATAAACAAATGACGAAGGATTGGTCTGACACAATTAAGGTAGGGACCTTGTTCTCATACATGACAGTACTCCAAGACAATACTGGCCTCTGGCTAGAGTTTCAGAACTCAGACCAGGGCACGGGGTAACAAGAGTGGTCAAATTAAGGACTTCAACGGGTGACACAACAAGAGACATTTCTCTTTTGTACCCTTTAGAGTCTGGACCCAAAACAATGGACTTTGGAGAACCTTCTCCACTGACAGTAACAACTGGAGACACTGAACTTCCAGTAACTATTCCTTTGACAGTAGGAGTGGTACGCATCCTACTACAACATTGACAGACACAAGACCTTAGCGACAAACAGCATTAAAGGCGCGACTATTTTTACAACAAAAATAGATGCTGGGGAATTGTAATTTATCTTCTAACTTTCATTTTTTTTTTCTTATGGTAAAGACCATAGACAGTTTCATCCTGGATGTATATTTTCTCTTCTAATTAAATGCTACACCTTCTCCATGAGAAGGTGAGGATAGCACTGTTAATCACATTAACAGGCATTTACAGTCAAATAGTTAGCTAGTCTACACTCAGACATAAAATTGGTGACAATGACACCAAAATTTTTATCTCCCGGGGCCCCAGTATATGGAAAACTGATGAGTGGGTAGTTGGGAGGTAACGAAAATGGTTCACTGAGTAGGTAGGTAGTTAATCTAACAATTATTAAATTCCTTTTATGTCAATAACTGGGTGGATGAAACCAATTGGTTGCTCACCAGAGTTATTCTCCACACTAGTATTTATATACTGTGTGAGAAGAGCGTGCTCGGTAATAGATATACATTACCGCTCAACCAACCGAGGAAAAAACCAAGACAACGCTGGTGGAAAAAGCCCCGCGAAGAGGAGAACAAAGGAGAACGAAAACGAGGAACAGGGCGAAAGGACGGAACCGGAGAAGGGACGAGAACAGACAACGAAAAAGATCCCCACCAGCAAGTACGCTCTCGACAATTAAACAGGAAGGAGAAAAGAGACACTCTAATAACTAACAGTAAGTGACTAATTGTGTTTTTAACCCAGCAAATTAATCACATTAAATTAAGCTGGGTCAGACAAGTTAGGCCTACATTGTGGCCTAAGACCCAGCATCAACTCATAGCTTAACAAAGGTGAAGGTAGATTGCCCTAACCTAATTTGGTGAGGAATCCTACTGTGGACCTCAATTTATCTGCCCGCTCTGGACCATTTCCGGAATCTCTAGGCTGACCCCTCTAGGCTAGACTTGATCTACTCTATAGTTAGACTGGAGATATAAGGGGTGGGTTAATTGTGGACCAATTCATACAGAGCATTTTTCGCACTATGGTTGCATCTATACATATGGTTAAATAAAGCATTGGAAGTATTAGCTGTTCTACAAGCATATTTATGCTGTTTTACCCTAATATCTAACGTTTTACCGGTTTGGCCTATATATACTGAGTTACATTGTGTACATCCGATTGAATACACACAACCAACAACATTATCAGGGCTATTCTTTATTAGGCGTGATTTAACAGTATTATTATACTTAAAGATTACATTAAGGCCAATTGCTTTAAGTACAGTTGGAAGGTATTGAAAATTAACATGGTAAGGTAGGCTAAGGATATTTTTACGCTGAAATTCCTTTACAATTACATTATTATAATGCCTATTCTTGGCTTTCTTAAGACAGTTATCTAAAAATGAAATAGGATAACATAATTTAGTACCAATATTCATGATATTGCATAACTCGGAATCTAAAAATTCAGGACTGACAACTCTCAATGCTCGAAGAAACATAGCAGAGAAAATAGAGGATTTAATCGAAGGATGATGGTCAGAATAAAAATGCACATAAGAGTTATTATTAGTAGGCTTACGGTAGACTTCATATTTGAACTGATTAGAGCATCTCCGTAACCTGTAAGCTATCAAAATGGTTAGTTAGTTTATTAACGCCGTTAGTTGGTTCTATTTCTGAGTCACATATTGTAAATAGCATGGATCTTATTGACAAACTGAAGTTCCCTAATGACCCTAATTTCAAATTGGTAAGCTTCGATGTATGCTCTCTATTCACAAAAGTTCCTGTTGATGACCTACTTGATTTTTTAAAAGATAAGATCTCTGAATATTCTTTCCCTGTTCAACACAACACTCTTATTGAGTTAATTAAGCTTTGTGTCAAAGATTGTAAATTTCAGTTTGAAAATAAGTTTTATGCTATGTCGTTTGGATTGGCTATGGAAATCCCCTTTCACCTGTACTAGCTAATTTATATATGGAATTTTTTGAAAGTAGAATTTTGCCTACGATTGTTAATTTTAACCTGGTTTGGTACAGGTATATAGATGATATATATTTTATGCCTTTGGCCTAATAATTTGGATGTAGACTTATTTCTTGGTAGGCTCAACAATTTAGTCCCATCTATTAAGTTTACAGTTGAAAAAGAAAATGATGGAAGCCTATCTTTTCTTGATCTAAAAATTTGGAGATGCTCTAATCAGTTCAAATATGAAGTCTACCGTAAGCCTACTAATAATAACTCTTATGTGCATTTTTATTCTGACCATCATCCTTCGATTAAATCCTCTATTTTCTCTGCTATGTTTCTTCGAGCATTGAGAGTTGTCAGTCCTGAATTTTTAGATTCCGAGTTATGCAATATCATGAATATTGGTACTAAATTATGTTATCCTATTTCATTTTTAGATAACTGTCTTAAGAAAGCCAAGAATAGGTATTATAATAATGTAATTGTAAAGGAATTTCAGCGTAAAAATATCCTTAGCCTACCTTACCATGTTAATTTTCAATACCTTCCAACTGTACTTAAAGCAATTGGCCTTAATGTAATCTTTAAGTATAATAATACTGTTAAATCACGCCTAATTAAGAATA
The DNA here is from genome assembly GCA_023014485.1 of Bathynomus jamesi. NCBI lineage: Eukaryota > Metazoa > Arthropoda > Malacostraca > Isopoda > Cirolanidae > Bathynomus > Bathynomus jamesi. The sequence continues at coordinate 33,368 of JAJOZX010003975.1, forward strand.
GCCCTGATAATGTTGTTGGTTGTGTGTATTCAATCGGATGTACACAATGTAACTCAGTATATATAGGCCAAACCGGTAAAACGTTAGATATTAGGGTAAAACAGCATAAATATGCTTGTAGAACAGCTAATACTTCCAATGCTTTATTTAACCATATGTATAGATGCAACCATAGCATCAAGTGAGATAGTTCTAAAACGCTTGTTAAAAACAGAGATATAATAGAAAGAAATATTCTAGAATGTGCATTTATTCATTTTAAAAACAATTTCAATAACAGTGCGGGGACGTATAAAATTGACGATATCATGTTAAAATTTCTTTTGCCTCTCATTAACCCTTGTTAAGTATGTGCTAATTGTTTTGTTTTTCCTGTACGTTGTATATATTTATGGGCATCTCGCCTTTTATCTTCATTCCCTGACGAGGTGTAGCTTTGAATACACGAAAGGCCTTGGAATCGTTTTTCTTTTTCCTTGTGGGTTTGCAGCATTCATTCATTTCACGTGTTTTATTGTGAAATTCATTCCATATATATATATATAGTCTAAAAGTCACTAAAGGGAAAAGTCACTAAAGGAAAGCTGAATGGCAACACAAAAAAATAGACAGCGGAACACGGCCTGTTCGTTGATTTGGGCTGAACTAACAGTATGTATTTTATATCGAACTAAATCGTTGGTGCTAAGTTTAATTTGGTGATGTTTCTAAAGTACTAAATTTAAGCAGGAATCTGCCTAATTATTATATCAATTATAGGTAATGTCTATAGCTCCTAAATTAGTAAAGTAGGACTAGTATTAGGTCGTTTGTGGGACGCTGGCAGCGATGGTAAGCCCTAAAGAAGATCTAAATCAAAGCACCTGTAAGTACCCTTATTGTCTATATAATAACCTAATACCTAACGGGGTCTAATACCACCCACGTTATTACATACACCTACTTATTGTTTTTGTGTACTTGCCATTGTAATGATGATATTTATATTATTGTTTTTGTTCTTTACAGAAGTTAGTCTTTTCATATTGTTTTAATCTGAATAAAGCCTAAACCGAATTCTGAATTTATTGCTTAGTGGCTCTACAATTTATTCAGCTTAAATTATCTAAGCCAATACTACCACCATGGAGAAGATAATTCGTCCAGATAAATTCGATGTCGCCCCTAACGCACCGCAGAGTACTAAACACTGGAAACTGTGGTTTAGAGGTTTTGAATATTTCCTCTCGACGATATCTACTTTTACTCCAGACAAACAAACTCGAAGTTTTATTCTTGCACATTGATCCTAATGTAGCCGACGTAATCCAAGAATACACATCTTACGAATCCGCCATTCAGTTGTTGAAAGCCGTATACGTCAAAACGCCTAACGGGATATACACCAGACACCTATTATCCACTCCGTCATGAAAACCCCAAGAGAGTATAGAAGAGTTCCTCCAATCACTGAACAACCTGGTAAACGACTGCAACTTTGCGGCATTGACTGCAGAAGAGAATCGGTCATCCTTCATTCGTGATTCGTTCATCAGAGGAATACGCTCTAACGACATCCGTACTGCTAGAAAACAAAATATTGACTCTAAATAACGCAGTCCAGCAAGCTAGAACGCTAGAACAGGCAAAACTAAACGCTGAATCATACAATCCCATATCTGTCGCGGCCACTCATAGAAGCATCGACACCGACGACAGCAACCACGAATCGCTTTACGACCACGAATCAGGAGTGGTGGTCGCCGCATTTCGATATGATGGTGAACGCGCAAACCAGCTGTTTTTTTTTTACGGATCGAAACGTCATCCCCGCTCATCCTGTCCCGCCAGAGAAGCTACATGCCGGAAATGCGGGAAACTCGGTCACTGGGCTAAGGTCTGCCGCTCGAAAGCTTCTCCCCGCGCGACATAGTAATGTCACCTTCATCAGTAACACTAACTGCCAGTTACTCTGCAGCGACCACAAATTCGCCATCGGTCACGCTCGCTGAAATCAACGGACATTTTGTCAGAGCACTAATTGATACTGACAGCTCGGACAATTTCATACATCAAAGAATAGCTTCACTGCTCAACCTGCAAGTGCGTGACAAATCAGCCACCGTTTCGATGGCGGCTTCTACACTATCTACTCAAACCAAGGGCTACTGTGTCGCTAACGTTGCCATCGAGCAGCGGAAGTATGAGGCAATCGCGTTCTCTAACATCCCTGACTTGTGCACAGACATAATCCTTGGATTGCTATTCCTCAAGTTACACGAATGCGTCAATGTAAGCCTCGGAGGAACAGAACCCGCATTAACCACTTGTGGTCTCGTGCAAATCGCCGTCTCCACTCCAAAACTATTCAGTAACTTGACTCCCGACTGTCGTCCCATCGCCACCAAAGCACGGCGTTTCAGCCCGACCGATGAAAAGTTTATCGAAACCAAGATACAACGGCTCATAGAGGAAGACGTCATAGAAACAAGCCACTCTCCATGGCGCGCGCAGGTGGTGATTATATCGTCAAATGAATCATTGGTCATTGATTTCTCTCCGACTATTAACCGCTTCACTAGCTAGACGCCTACCCACTGCCACGTATTGATGAACTGGTTAATGAAGTCGGTAAATACAGGGTTTTCAGCGTCATCGACTTATCTAGCGCCTATTATCAGGTAGCGATCGACCTATCAGATAGACCATATACTGCCTTTCAAGCAGCAGGTAAACTCTACCAATTCAAAAGTATCCCGATGGGCGTCACTAACGGAGCCGCTGCATTCCAACGCGTGATGAATGACCTCATATCGTCGCATAATCTAAAGGGCACGTACGCCTATCTTGAGTATTTGACCATATGCGGAGCCAACAAGCAAGAGCACGACGAAAATTTGAAACAGTTTTGGGAGGTCGCCGACCGCGTCGGCTTTACTCTCAACAAGAACAAATGCAAACTCGGTCTAACATTGATAAATCTCCTGGGATACCCCATATCACAAGGAAAGATACGTCCGGACCCGGAACGTCTCAGTCCTCTGCGTGAGCTCCCAATACCGCACAATAAGTCACTTCAGCGCCTGGTAGGCCTCTTCGCATATTATACTGAATAGATACCTGGCTACTCAGACAAAGTCAGGCCACTAATCAGAGTTTCGGACTTTCCGTTGCCTACCGAATGTTGCGACGCCATAGCACCACTGAAAGAGGACATCTCCAAAGCCGTGGTCGACGTCATACGAGACGATATTCCGTTCACCATCGAAACGGATGCATCTAACGAAGCGATCTCAGCTACTTTAACCCAAGGACGACGTCCAGTAGCCTTTTTCTCTCGTTCCCTGAACAACACCGAAAAGAGACATCACATAGTGGAGAAGGAGGCATTCTCGATCATAGAATCCATCTGGAAATGGAAACATTTTCTAACTCGCCATTTCATTTTGATGACCGACCAACGCAGCGTCTCCTTCATGTTCGACAACAGGTCCGCCAACCGAATCAAAACACGACAAAATTCTTCGCTAGAAGATGGAACTTTCCCCGCTTTCATATACTATCAAATTCAGACGGGGACGATAAAACCTACCAGCCGACGCTCTTTCGAAAGCCCAGTGCGCAGCTACATTCCACCAGTCCTTGGAGCATCTACACGATTCTCTCATCCACTCCAGTGTCCGCAAAATGCTCCATTTTATCCGCTCCAAGAATTTACCGTATTCTGTAGACGAGGTTCGTCGCGTCACTGCATTGCTCGACTTGCCTGAAATACAAACCTCAATTTTACAAGCCACCTGAGTCAAAACTAGTAAAAGCGACATCCCCATTTGAGAGGATTAACATCGACTTCAAATGCCCTCTACCGACAAGCTCTGGATCTAACTCATACATTTTAACAATAATCGACGAATACTCTCGCTTCCCATTCGCATATCCCTGCCGAAATGCGAGTGCTGCCACCGTGATCAAATGCCTCACGAATCTATTATCAACTTCCGAATGCCCACGTATGTGCACTCGGACCGCGGAGCTTGTTTTATGCAGCTGAAGTTAAAACATACCTGACAAATCTCGGAATTTCAACAAGCTGCACTACACCGTACCACCCCGAAGGAAACGCCCAATGCGAACGATATAACGGGATTATCTGGAACACCATCGTTATTGCTCTGGAAAGAAAGGGGCTGGGAAAGGTACACTGGGAGTCCGATTTACCGGAAACATTACACTACATCAGATCCCTACTCTGCACCTCAAAGAATGAAACTCCACATGAAAGGCTGTTCTCATACTCGAGAAGAACATCAAATGGACCTTCCCTTCCATCCTGGCTCTCGACTCCCGGAGTGGTACTAGCCAAACGCCACGTCCGTAATTCAAAATTCGACCGTCTCGTTCAGCAAGTTGAGTTGATTGAGGCAAATCCTCATTACGCATATGTACGTTACCACAACGGGAGAACTGACAGGGTATCTACTAAAGACCTCGCCCCTCGTGGAAACCCCGAACGAATCATTCTGCCGGAACCCGCGAACATCACTCACAAGGATGATGACACTCAAACAGGGACTCCGCTTACACACTCCGCCGAGAAGAGTCCAGGATCGTCGGGAGAAACGGAATCAACTGAAACACTCCCGAATGAACATTCGGTACCAAGACCAGTTATCAAAACTCACCTAGAAGATCCTCAGAATTCGAAAACCAGCCTCCCGTCTTAATCTACAATCTTGTACTGTATATTGCCACGTACTGTGTTACGACTCATTTATGTTCTATTTCTAAGGTTATTTTCGTTCTCAGAGGGGAAAAAATGTGGTGTCTATTTGTATACCTGTTTATCGTATTTGAAATGTGGTGTTTATTTGTACACCTACTTATTGTTTTTGTGTACTTGCCATTGTAATGTATATATATTTATATTATTGTTTTTGTTCTTTACAGATGTTAATGTCTTTTCATGTTTTAAGGTGAATAAAACCTAAAACGAATTCTGAATTTATTGCTTATTGGCTCTACACTCGGTCCTAACTTGCCCCTTATAAAAAAGAAGACATTAGACAGCAGAAAGGATTCAGAGAAGCTTCACAGCCAAGATCAATGTACGCAAAAAACTAAATTACTGGGAAAGGTTACGCGAATTAAACTTATATTCACCTGAAAGGAGAAGAGAGAGATACACCATTATTTACGCTTGGAAAATAATGGAGAAACTAGCCCCTAATCTTACTCTGAACCCCCAAAAACAGTGGAAAGTGGAAAAGGAAGAATGTGTCGTGTTTCCAAATTAAAGGCTAGACAGGGATCATCCTTAACCCTGAAAGAAAATAGTTTTGCTGTGAGAGGACGAAGACTGTTTAATCAGCTGCCCAAAGAACTAAGGAACACGAGTGGCGTTGCGGTGGACATCTTCAAAAGAAGATTAGAAGCCTTGCTCAGAACAATCCCAGATGAGCCGGGCGTACCTGGTTATGTGAGGTGGAGAGTACAAGAAACTAACTCTCTACTTCACTATGTCAAAAACGCTGGTCTTATAGTTCTTCGCTTATAATATGTTCCCTCTTTTATATATAGAAACAGCGTTCGCTCTCTTCAGGATGTTACGTATTTCTATAGGCAAAGTAGGGACCTGCCTAGGGCGGCAAATTTTGTCGTATTTCAACATAAACAGGGCAAAGGAAACAAAAATAATAATTTATAAGCACTAACAAATTAAATAGATTAACAAATAAGTTAAAAAAAAAGAACAACAGCCTTTAATAGCAAACCAGCGATATCAAATGGCACAACTATAAGTCACTGTGGTGACAATTTCCCTGCCTAGGAGGTAGAGGCGACAAAATGCCAAGTACGCCTCTGTATATAAGGGACATAACTGGAGTAAAAAAGTTGGTGGGCAACGAACAAAATTCTATTGTTAGAAGAACTCTTTATCTATGGGAGTAATTATAAAAGTTGTCTCCCAAACCTTTATAGTTATTCCCATAGATAATGAGTGCTTCTAACAATAGGATTGTGTTCGTCCCCCCCTAACTTTTTTACTCTAGTTACGCCCCTGCTGGGAAAATTTAATACACTATAGTCCGATTAAGGATTAAATAATGGTAAATGACAAATACTCCACTTTTTCTTCTTCATGATGGAAGCTCAACGTGGGCAACGGGACACTACCAAAGAGGCCCCAAAATATAGCTTCCCTCACCAGCCATCTACTAAGCAGCAGTGGTGGGCACCGTTAACCAAAAAGTTAACTTCGATAACGATAATCCGTTAACCCTAATTTTTAACTCCGATAACGATAATCCGATAATTTTACTACAAAGTTAATGGAAGTTAACGATAATCCATTAACGATAACTATTTCTTTACTAACATTTAAAAAAATCAAGGAAAAAAGCTTTAAAACCCATAGAAAATGTTTATTTATGCAAAATCCAACAATAAATAGGTATTTAACTGTATTTTTATCAAGTTTTGCAACTTTTTTGCTTAATAACTTTTTTGAAGTTTAAAAGTTGTAAAGAATGCTTGGTAAGAGAGAATTGAACGCTGTCTAGTTGACGATAATACAGAAGAACCTAAAAAAAGTAAAATATCATCGTATAAAATATGTAACTAAACTAATAAAATATTAATTCAAACAAAATAGCAAAATTAAGTCAAAATAATATTAATTATAATAATATTATAATATATAATATATAATATTACGTTATACAAAATATTTTATTTTACTTAACCTTTTTCTGTGAATTTTCAATAGAAGTAATTTTTCTCTATGTAATTATTTTATCTATAAAATATTTTATCTATGAATTATTTAGTCTATAAAATAAAAATACTTTGTCCATGAATTATTTTGTCTATAAAATATTTTGTCTATGTAATATACGCAATTGTTATTTAATTCGACGACAATATTACAATCAGTGAATAAAAACTATTATTCAAATTTTACATACTATATATACTTTTTTAGAGATTTACTAACGCAGTGTAAAAATACTGATTCATTAGTCATTACTATAAATTAATTTTTCTCAACCGTACATTTTACCATACGTATCTCCATACGTATTAATATATATATATATAATATTATAGGACTTTTACTAACGTTAAAAGAACCTTCTTACCTTCAATAAAAAGCGCACAACCTCCCCTTGCGAGATCTGGAAGCAGACTGAAGTTATGGCGGGTTGAATTCATTCGCGGAGCGGTGATCTTCCGTGAATGACTCCTCGCAGTTAACGTGTTAACGGACTTTAACAGACTAAATATAGAGTTATCGGAAGTTAACTGGTTCGATAATGATAAATGGAAATTAACTTCCGTTAATAGTCCGTTAAAAAAAGTTAACTTCGTTAATTAACTGTTATCGGATTAACGCTTTAGTGCCCAACACTGCTAAGCAGATAGGACCCAACTTTGTGACAGGGTCTAGGGTTTAAGACTCGCCATACCGCTACATTCAGGACCTCAGTATACGCAAGAAACTCGTTGCATTTATAGTGGATCGAGTACAACAAACAAAAAGGAGTAACTATTGTATGTTTAGTCACACACCAAAACTTAACCTCAACTGGAAAATTTGAGCGTCCACTTCTCAAGGCTCATAACACGTCCGTTTAATATGTTCCAACTCAGAATGGTCCCCTGAGAAACTTGTTACACACAGACGTGCATGGAACAAGGAACTTGTAAAATTAAATCCACTATACTCAGTATACTGTAGTCCGAATACTTATTCGGATTATAGTGGATAAATTTCAGGTACGTATCCAGGATTATTTTTCAGGGGTGGGGGGATGACGCATTATATAATGCGTCAATGATACATACATATATATATATATATGATGAATAAAACCACGAAGGAAAGGAAACACAGAATGGTGCTCAAGCGCTTTCGTCTAATGACATCCTCAGGAACACTGAAGTACATAGAGAGTTACAGCCTATATATAGGTTACAAATATATATATATATATATATATATATACATACAATAAACGGAGAAATGAAATAAAAAAAAAATTATTAAAAATTAAAAGATTGTGGGAGGGGCATACAACTTTGTAAGGAAACACTATCGATTTTTAGCACAAGTTCAAACTACCGATTTTTAGCACAAGATTAAATTAATTGTTTCCAACCAATGTTATATAAAAAAAAAAAAATACAAATTTATACTGGAAATCTGCCCGGGTTTTATCACTCTACCCATCTTGTATATAAAAATAAATTAAAAAATAAAAGTTATTAGAGTGGCATACAAGTTTACCAAAGATTTAGCGTTCTACCCTTCTTATCTAAATCTTTTCTGAAGGAATTCAAAACAACAGGATCGAGTTGAAAAAGACCTTTGCTTATGTTGAAGTTATTTGAAAGTTGGATAATGGCAGACTCAAGAATATTTCTATTAACAATGTTGCTAGAGTGAAATAAAACAAGCATTATTCCAATCAATACAGTGGGATAACTCTGACAAATGGGCAAAAAGGGCACTGGACGACTGTCCTGTTCTAACGGAATATTGATGCTGTTTTATACGTGTGTGCAAATCCTTTCCCGTCTGACCTATGTAAAAGGAATCACATTGTTTACAACCAATTTTATAGATAATGCCTGAATTATCGGTAGGGCTATTTTTTACTACGATATTTTTCACAATATTGTTATATGAAAATACTACATTAATATCCAAAAGTTTAAGTACATTAACAATGCCTAAAAAGCCCGGGAAAAATGGAAGTACTAAAATATTTTTTTTTGACAAAGTACGAGTGTTATTATTGCCCCGATAGAAAGTTCGTTTTGCCTTGTTGAGACAAGATTCCATAAACGCAGATGGATAACACAGATCACTTCCAATACCGTTGATTTTTTCTAATTCGGCATCGATGTATTCCGGACTGGCGATCCTAAGGGCGCGGAGAAACATTGAAGAAAAAATGGCCTTCTTAGTGGGGGTGTCATGTCCCGAGTAAAAGTGTACGGAGGACAAATTGTTTGTTTTTTTCCGATAGATACTGAACTTAAAACCTGGGCTTTCCCTATGTACACGCACATCCAAAAACGGAATTGAATTGTCTTGTTCCACTTCTAAAGTAAACTTAATGGAGGGGACTTGATCATTTAACTGAAGGAGGAAGTTATCCAGGTCACGATTCATGGGCCAGATACACAAAATATCGTCGACGTACCGCAACCAAGGGATGCCAACCCCCAGGATTCTCGGAATGTAAGTAATTTCGAAAAACTCCATATAAATATTGGAGAGGAGGGGCGACAAGGGGTTGCCCATGGCCATCCCAAAAACTTGTTGATAATACTCGTTATTGAAAGTGAATTTACAGTCTTTAATGCAAAGCTTAATAAGTTCCAAAACAATGTGTGAAGGTAGTGGCAGGTCATACTTATGTAATTCTTGGGAGAGAAAGTCAAGCATATCATCAATCGGCACTTTTGTAAACAATGAACAAACGTCAAAACTGATCAATCTATCGTTAGTTTCAGTACGTGCATTATTCAATTTTTCAGTAAGATCCATGGAATTTTTTACATGTGAATCAGAGATAGTTCCGAGAATGGGGGACAAGACTTTGACAAGCCATTTGGAGAGTTTATAAGTAATAGAGCCCACCGAGCTAATAATAGGGCGCATAGGGTTGCCAGGTTTGTGGGTTTTAATAAGACCGTAAAGGTAGGGCAGAGAAGGTGAAGTGGACATGAAAAGCGGAATTAAGTCCTTATGATCTTTGAGAATGCGTTTCAAGCCACTATTAAATGATTTGATGACGTCATCCTGCGGGTTCTTCCTAAGTTTGCTGTATGTGGCGGGGTCCTGGAGAAGCTCGTTCATCTTTCTGAGGTAGTCCACTTTGTTCATAATAACTATGGTGTTAGCCTTTGCTTTAGTAATATGGAGCTCCCTATCTTTTTTTAATTGAGAGAGGCTATTGCGAAAACGTTTAGGAAAGTTATCTTCGTAACTACTATTCGCCGCACTATAAACAAGGCCTTTGACTATGTTAAACAAATACTGAGGGAGATTACACTGTTTTTCAAAACAAGCGAGACTAACAAATTTGTAAAGCCGAAGGTTTTTTAACAATAAAAAAGAACATACCATATCCAAGGGCACTTTTTGCAGGGTGGGCGGAAAGTAGCTCCCTATTTTGGATTGGTAAAAAAATACGTATATTATCCATTTATTTCAGAAGAAATAATATGAAAAGGTAGGCATACATGGTAGGTTTTCTCTAAAATTCAATGTGGGCTCCAACTCTTTCCACCAGCTTCTGGAGCCGCCCAGGAATGGCGTCCACTGACTTTAGCAGGAACTCCGGCGGGATGGAGGACATGACTTCCCGAATTCGGTCCTCCAGTTCTTCCAATGTCCTCGGTTTGGTGCGGTAGACTTCTTCCTTTACCCACCCCCAAAGAAAGAAGTCGCACGGTGTCAAGTCGGGGCTCCTGGCTGGCCATTGATGTGGGACCACGACGACCCATCCAACGCCCAGGGAAGTGGGCATCCAGCCATCACGGACAACAAGAGCGAAGTGCTGAGCGGTACCTTGCTATGTTGCGAAACGAGGTCTGGCCGGTTGTCAGCACATGGGAGAACATCGACGATCTGATATTTATGCAAGATGGCGCCCCTCCGCACTTCGCTCTTGTTGTCCGTGAGTGGCTGGATGCCCACTTCCCTGGGCGTTGGATGGGTCGTCGTGGTCCACATCAATGGCCAGCCAGGAGCCCCGACTTGACACCGTGCGACTTCTTTCTTTGGGGGTGGGTAAAGGAAGAAGTCTACCGCATCAAACCGAGGACATTGGAAGAACTGGAGGACCGAATTCGGGAAGTCATGATGTCCTCCATCCCGCCGGAGTTCCTGCTAAAGTCAGTGGACGCCATTCCTGGGCGGCTCCAGAAGCTGGTGGAAAGAGTTGGAGCCCACATTGAATTTTAGAGAAAACCTACCATGTATGCCTACCTTTTCATATTATTTCTTCTGAAATAAATGGATAATATACGTATTTTTTTACCAATCCAAAATAGGGAGCTACTTTCCGCCCACCCTGTACACTATATATATATATATATATATATATATATATAATATATATTAGGGCGGATCGTTTTACACTTTTTTCGATATTTGATTGTGGGGGTAGTGCGGAAAAGTTGCGATTTGGAGAGAAAATAAAGTGTGTAAAATTTTTTTGATCTACGTCAATATCTCCGGTGGCGGCGAGTCCTTAAAAATCGAAAAATAGGCCTAAAAACACAAAATTTTTATATAATTTTATATAATTTTTATATAATGTTCATTGTTCAATGACTGCTATTAATTTATTCAAGCCTATAATAGTGTTCTCAGGGTTGTTTGCACAGAAATATACCGGAATTAACATTTGTATAACATCTTGTTAAAACTTGCTTTAAATCAATATTTTGGATATTTTAACGGCTAAGACGCCACCGGAAGTTATTAACAGATTGTGCTGAAATTTTTGTTTATTTTGTAAGTCTTTAAAACCATTTTCCAATCTACCCCGTTAGGCCTATTTTTCGATTTTTAAGGACTCGCCGCCACCGGAAGGTATTGCGTAGATCAAAAAAATTTTACACACTATTTTCTCTCCAAATCGCAACTTTTCCGCACTACCCCCAATCAAATATCGAAAAAAGTGTAAAAACGAGCCGCCCTAATATATATACATACATACATATACAATAAACGGAGAAATGAAATTAAAAAAAAATTATTAAAAATTAAAATTGTGGGAGGGGCATACAACTTTGTAAGGAAACACTATCGATTTTTAGCACAAGATCAAAACTACGATTTTTAGCAACAAGATTAAATTAATTGTTCCAACCAATGTTATAAAAAAAAAAAAAAAAAAAAAAAAAAATTTTATACTGGAAATCTGCCCGGGTTTATCACTCTACCCATCTTGTATATAAAAATAAATTGGAAAATAAAAGTTATTAGATGGCATACAAGTTTACCAAAGATTTAGCGTTCACCTTCTTATCTAAATCTTTTCTGAAGGAATTCAAAACAACAGGATCGAGTTGAAAAAGACCTTTGCTTATGTTGAAGTTATTTGGAAAGTTGGATAATGGCTAGACTCAAGAATATTTCTATTAATGTTGCTAGAGTGAAATAAAACTGAAGCATTATTCCAATCAATACAGTGGGATAACTGACAAATGGACAAAAAGGGCACTGAACGACTGTCCTGTTTAACGGAATATTGATGCTGTTTTATACGTGTGCAAAGTCTTTCCGTCTGACTATGAAAAGAATCACATTGTTTACAACCAATTTTATAGAAATGCCTGAATTATTGGTTAGGCTATTTTTTACTGCGATAATTTTCCACAATATTGTTATATGAAAATACTACATTAATATCCAAAAGTTTAAGTACATTAGCAATGCCTAAAAAGTTCGGGAAAAATGGAAGTACTAAAATATTTTTTGACAACGTTTTCGCAATAGCCTCTCACAATTAAAAAAAGATAGGGAGCTCCATATTACTAAAGCAGACAAGGCTAACACCATAGTTATTATGAACAAAGTGGGCTACCTCAGAAAGATGAACGAGCTTCTCCAGGACCCGCCACATACAGCAAACTTAGGAAGAACCCGCAGGATGACGTCATCAAATCATTTATAGTGGCTGAAACGCATTCTCAAAGATCATAAGGACTTAATTCCGCTTTTCATGTCCACTTCACCTTTCTCTGCCCTATTTTACGGTCTTATTAAAACCCACAAACCCTGGAAACCCTATGCGCCCTATTATTAACTCGGTGGGCTCTATTACTTATAAACTCTCCAAATGGCTTGTCAAAGTCTTGTCCCCCATTCTCGGAACTATCTTCATCACATGTAAAAAATTCCATGGATCTACTGAAAAAGTGAATAATGCACGTACTGAAACTAACGATAGATTGATCAGTTTTGACGTTTGTTCATTGTTTACAAAAGTGCCGAATTGATGATATGCTTGACTCTCTCTCCCAAGAATTACATAAGTAGACCTGCCACTACCTTCACACATTGTTTGGAACTTATTAAGCTTTGCATTAAAGACTGTAAATTCACTTTCAATAACGAGTATTATCAACAAGTTTTTGGGATGGCCATGGGCAACCCCTTGTCGCCCCTCCTCTCCAATATTTATGGAGTTTTCGAAATTACTTACATTCCGAGAATCCTGGGGGTTGGCATCCTTGGTTGCGGTACGTCGACGATTATTTGTGTATCTGGCCCATGAATCGTGACCTGGATAACTTCCTCCTTCAGGTTAAATGATCAAGTCCCTCTCATTAAGTTTACTTTAGAAGTGGAACAAGACAATTCAATTCCGTTTTTGGATGTGCGTGTACATAGGGAAAGCCTAGGTTTTAAGTTCAGTATCTATCGGAAAAAAAACAAACAATTTGTCCTCCGTACACTTTTACTCGGGACATGACACCCCACTAAGAAGGCCATTTTTTTCTTCAATGTTTCTCCGCGCCTTAGGATCGCCAGTCCGGAATACATCGATGCCGAATTAGAAAAATCAACGGTATTGGAAGTGATCTGTGTTATCCATCTGCGTTTATGGAATCTTGTCTCAAAAAGGCAAAAACGAACTTCTATCGGGGCAATAAACACTCGTACTTGTCAAAAAAAAAATATTTTAGTATTCCATTTTTCCCGGGCTTTTTAGCATGCTAATGTACTTAAAACTTTTGGATATTAATGTAGTATTTCATATAACAATATTGTGAAAAATATCGTAGTAAAAAATAGCCTACGATAATTCAGGCATTATCTATAAAATTGGTTGTAAACAATGTGATTCCTTTACATAGGTCAGACGGGAAAGGATTTGCACACACGTATAAAACAGCATCAATATTCCTTTAGAACAGGACAGTCGTCCAGTGCCCTTTTTGCCCATTTGTCAGAGTTATCCCACTGTATTGATTGGAATAATGCTTGTTTTATTTCACTCTAGCAACATTGTTAATAGAAATTCTTGAGTCTGCCATTATCCAACTTTCAAATAACTTCAACATAAGCAAAGGTCTTTTTCAACTCGATCCTGTTGTTTTGAATTCCTTCAGAAAAGATTTAGATAAGAAGGGTAGAACGCTAAATCTTTGGTAAACTTGTATGCCACTCTAATAACTTTTATTTTTCAATTTATTTTTATATACAAGATGGGTAGAGTGATAAAACCCTGTCAGATTTCCAGTGTAAATTTGTATTTTTTTATATATTTTTTTTTTATAACATTGGTTGGAAACAATTAATTTAATCTTGTGCTAAAAATCGATAGTATTTCCTTACAAAGTTGTATGCCCCTCCCACAATCTTTTAATAATTTTTTTTTTTTTTATTTCATTTCTCCGTTTATTGTATATGTATGTATGTATATATATTTTTTTTGTAACCTATATATAGGCTGTAACTCTCTATGTACTTCAGTGTTCCTGAGGATGTCATTAGACGAAAGCGCTTGAGCACCATTCTGTGTTTCCTTTCCTTCGTGGTTTTATTCATCATAAATATTTTTCACGTGTTATTTTTGTGAAATAATTGTCATACATATATATATATACATATATATATATATATATATATATATATATGGGTGGGGCACGGGAACCAAGTGTTTTTGGAATAATCAGGAAAATGATATTTATTTTTGTAAAGAAAATATATTGGTAGAACAACATTCGTAAGAACATAGCATTTCATGTCATAATAATCATGTACCGAAAATTATATCTGGCATATGATGTCCTTGGCCGTCGACGCATTGTTGAAGGCGTTTACGAAAATTGGCCTCCACTCTTCCCAGCAGGTCTCTGTTGATTTGGATGATTTGTTGACGGATCGCTTCCTTCAATGCATCTAATGTACGGGGCTTGTCCTCGTAGACACGTGACTTGAGGTACCCCCATAGAAAGAAGTCACATGTGGACAAGTCAGGGGACCGAGGGGGCCATGCAATGTCACCAAATCTCGAAATGAGATGGTTGGGAAACAGGGGGCGAAGAACAGCCATTGACGCTCTGGCGGTGTGTGGCGTGGCCCCATCTTGCTGAAACCACAAATGTCGACGAGCAATACGCCTTCTTCGTAACTCAGGAATGAAAAAGGTGTTCACCATCTCAATGTAACGCCCAGATGTTATGGTAACGGTAACCCCATTTTGTTCGAAGAAATAGGGACCGATGACGCCAAACTTTCCCACCGCGCACCAAACTGTAACCTTAGGGCTATGCAACGGTTTTTCATGGAGTTGTCGCGGATTTTCAGCAGCCCAATACCGACAGTTTTGATTGTTGACGGCCCCATTAAGGTGGAAATGGGCTTCATCACTCATTACCACCATCATGTTTTCATTCTGCTCATAAAGTGCAAGCATTTCCTGTGCAAAATTCAGTCGTTGGGGGGCAATCGTTTACATTCAATTCCTGCACCATCGCTAACTTGTATGGGTGAAAATGTAATTCTTCATGCAAAATCCGTCTAACAGTACGATTGCTGATTCCGAGTGCAGCTGAATGTCTCCGAGCAGAGCGGCCTGGGCTTTGCAACATCGCTTGTCTGACCCTTTCAACGTTCTCTGGAGTACGCACAGTGCGTTGCGGCCCCTTCGGTTTTGTTTTCATTATTGAGCCTCCTGTTCGAAGATTGTTAACCCAACGTAAGATTGTGTCACGAGCGGGAACAGAGTCATTTCGATGAATGTTGAATCTGCGGCGAAACGCACGCTGAACTGCTGTCACTGACTCGCCACTCCTAACAAAATGATCATACGCGAACATGCGGTGTTCTAACGTCCACTGCTCCATGATGGCACCTGAAAGATAAAGGTGAGTGTTAGTTAAAGTTAAATGCTATGAACCCAGGAATGGAATGCTACCTACCGCACGCCCCTCCCATTCCTAATGGCCGATTACTAGCTATTCAAAAAACACTTGATTCCCGTGCCCCACCCTGTATATATATATAATTCAAGATCGAAAAATACGTGTATTATCACCTTCATTTGAATATAAGAAAAACGCATTGAATTCAACTTTTTTTCAATGAAAAATCCTTCAACGCAAAGCGATTCGGCGATCGCCTGAATCCGCAAATAAATCCACTACTAAATCATGGTTGACTAGATGTGCTCTTTGGCTGTGTACGGACAAAACAGCCAAATCTGATAAGCGTTGTATGGTCATCGAACACCTAGTGTCCGTTAAGAGACGTTTTAGCGTCGAAAATGATCTCTCAGACGAAGCCGTTGACACCGGTAGTGTCGCCAGAATCTTCAGTGTTACGTAAACCACCGGGTCAAATTGCTTCAGCGTTTGGTCCAACGACAGCATTTTGGATGTTATCATTCGAACGCTTCTCGATTATCTCCTCAGCGACTACTGTTGAAGTTTCAACCGAGTTTAATGTTGAGTTTAATTTTGGCCGCCTATTAGGTACAAAAAACGACGTAATTTTTTTCATAATGAAAATAAACCTGTCTTAAACGAAAAGAATATTTATTAGTTCACGATTAACTTGCTAGCATAACTAAAAAATACATAACGACAATAAGAGTATATCAAATTAATTGTATAAGAAGTGCGTGTCATGTAGAAAATCATAACAATAAATGTAAAACATTTTCCAAAAATTTGAGGGGGGGGGGAAATTTCCCCCTTCTAGATACAGGCCTGAGTGGATTCAATTTTCCCAGAAATTTCCATTTGTATAACATTAAAGTTTCTCAGGGAACCATTCTGAATTGTAACACACATATATATATATATATATATGGGAGTGAACTCAGAATGGTTCCCTGAGGTTTTTTATGATACACACAGACTGTGCATGGAACAAGGAACTCTTCTGGGAAAATTAAATCCACTCTAGTCCGAATAAGTAATGGTAAATGACAAACACTATAGTTTTTCTTTTTCATGATGTTAGCCCGACGTGGGCAACGCGTCACTCGCAAAAAGGTCCCAAAAATATAGCTTCCCTCACCAGCTATCTGCAAAGCAGATAGGATGTATTCAATCCGACGTGAATGCAACGAGTCTTTTGCTTATATTGAGGTTCTAAATGTAGCGGGGCTAGGCTGCTTTAAACTCTAGATCCTGTCCCAAAGCTGGATCCTATCTGCTTTGCAGATAGCTGGTGAGGGAAGCTATATTTTTGGGACCTCTTTGCGAGTGACTCGTTGCCCGCGTCGGGCTAACATCATGAAAAAGAAAAACTATAGTGTTTGTCATTTACCATTACTTATTCGGACTATAGTGGATTTAATTTTCCCAGCAGAATTCCTTGTTCCATGCACGGTCTCTGTTATATATATATATATATATATATATATATATATATAGTTACGATAGAAGTGTTCTTCGGAAATCTTATCCTCAACAGGAATATTAAGACAAGAGACACGACTCTCATCATTTATTTGCCAAACGTTTCGGTCAACTCAGGGGGCCATCTTCAGTGACTAAATGAAAGCATCAAAGTTAGAGAAAACAAAACAAACCAATAATATAACAAAAGAAACAAAAGTAAAAAAAAAATGTAAGATAAATATACTGTACAGTGCTTACAAGAAGTCTCACGCCTCTGTCTCGTCCCAAGCTAGTCTGTTAGGTATAAAATGGGCGGTCCTTATGGCAGCGGAGGTGTGTTCGGATTGGTGCACATAATTGCTCTAACCCCATCAATGACGTTCACATTTATCTTTGTGTTGAACACTATCTATTTATATATAGAGACATACTGTATATAGATATATCTAGAGGATGCAGGGGATAACGTGTCTCAGTCCCAGCTATGGTAGTTGTCTTACAATTAACAGTCCCAAGTGCAAGTTACGTTAACACCTCAACATAAACTACCCTGGACTAAAATAACATACGTGAAGCCCTTACCCACAAACCCTTTAAAAGGTGTGATTTAAAAGCTCTCTCTCTCTCTCTCTCATTGTTTTAGTAGGAAAAAAATTATTGGTAAGAAAATATTTTCCATAATACAGGTGATATTAAGGAAAGATTTAAAATAAAAACGAAAGATTACAATGATTCTGTAGAGCCACACTTTCTTACCATGAAGCTCATAATTTAGAAGACATGGCAGGACATGATTAACTTCGATAACTGGATTATCACAGTTTTTAATTCTTTTTATAAGACCGCAATGAGTGTGTCTAATTATCTCGAGATATTGTGGTTATGTCACCGTCACTGGTTAACAAACATTTGCAAAGCTAAGCATGTTAATGGTAACTTATGTAACAGTTCAAAAGATGTTATAAAACAAATTTAGGGTTGTGCTAGAAACTATTATAATTAACCCAAAGCTGGTATCCATATAAATTAGTGTTTTCATTGTTGTTATATTAATTATGCTAGACTATCTTCCTGATCCATGTTGGTTCTCTGAATCTTTCCTCTGCCTCCATAAAGTAGATTTTTTCTCTATTGTTTCGAAAATTTTGGTGAGATTGGATGTCAAAAACGCTAGTCTTATAGTTCTTCGCTTAATATATGTTCCCTCTTTTATATATAGAAACAGCGTTCGCTCTCTTCAGGATGTTACGTATTTCTCCCGTGTCTAGAGGTCTCCATATCTAATACAGGGGCAGAACTATTTCAATTTTAGTTTTAATAATCAGTGTCGCGTTTCGTTTGTCCTGATCTACTGCCGAATGTGATTTCAGTTTTACAACGCGTATTATATCTTCCGTTATAAAATAAGTTATTTTCTCCTCATAATTCTTCAAAAAGTGAATTTTAGCATATATTATCATTATCATTCATCATCATCATATCATCGTTTTTAGGGGTACTGAAAACTGATTCATACTAAACTCTTTAATATTTCAGGTATTCATTTTGGATCATCAGTCGGTGCATTATTTTTTTCTTTTGCGGTCCGATGGTCTCGTGCTTTTGTTTTCCTGTTCGCAAAATTATAGATAGAAGTATTTTCGGTTTACATTGATTACCCCCCCCCCCCACTTTACTCACTCTGTACTCTACTCTCTCAATCACTCACTCTCTCTCTCTACTCTCACTCTCTCTAGGTGAATTGAAAACTGGCTGAAGAATAGGCGGCAGAGGGTTGTAATTAAAGGGGTTAGTTCGGGTTGGGCCTCGGTCACTAGTGGGGTTCCTCAGGGTTCCGTTTTGGGGCCACTGTTGTTTATCATTTACATAAATGATATCGACGGTGGCATTGTCAGTCGGATCGCCAAATTCGCTGATGACACCAAGTTTCGGGCCAATGTTGGGACGCCCGAAGTGATTGAGGAACTGCGTGCGGACCTTGGTAGGATAGGAGTGTGGTCCGAAAAATGGCTAATGCCGTTTAACTTGGGTAAATGCAAGGCGATGCACATTGGCTACGCCAATCCCAAGTCGGACTACTCGATGTTGGGGAGTAATATCGGGGCGACTGATTTGGAAAAGGACTTGGGTGTGCTAATTAGCAGCGACCTTAAGTTTACGAAACAGTGCGTAGAGGTGGAAAAGAAAGCCCAGAAGCTGTTGGGTTATATCAGGAGGCAATTTCAGTTTCGGAACAAGGAGATTGTGCTCTCTCTGTACAATTCCCTGGTTCGGCCGCATCTGGAGTATGCTGTGAAGTTCTGGTCGCCCACCCTCAGGAAAGATATTCAGAGGATGGAGCGAGTGCAGGCGAGGGCCACAAAGTTAATCCCTTCCGTTAGGCATATGGGCTACAATCGACGGTTACGCGCCCTGAACTTGTTTTCGTTGGAAACTCGGAGGCTGCGCGGTCAACTCATCGAGGTTTTCAAGCTCTTACACGTGTTCAACGATGTCGATTTTAGCAGCATGTTTAGTTTAAATGATATCCCAACTCGCAACAATGATTGGAAGTTGGATTTGAAACGGTTTAGGACTACTCTGTGTGGGAATTACTTTACGTATAAGATCTGTGACACGTGGAACAGTTTACCTTCAGAAGTTGCGAACAGTTCCTCTGTGGATCATTTCAAGAAAAGGTTAGACCAAATCTTGCACACTATTTCAGTGTGTAGAAAACTTTCCGTGGCACCCGTTGCCATTGGTACCTCCTCGGTATGGGCCGCAAGGCCTTTTGCGGTACTTCTTTTCCTTGTAACTCTTTCTCTCTCATCACACCGCATCACATCAGAGGTCTTCAGCAGGGACATCTGCAATGTATCCATATAATGTTAATAATAACCGAAACTCGGGGAAAATATACTCTCTGCCTTCCGCTCTACCCCAAATCCTTTTCTCTTAGTGACCTCTTAATACAAACTAATCTATCATATTTTGCGACTTTTTAACTCTGGTATGATTCAATTCCATTCCTATAGTGTAAGAGATACTTAAATTCATGTGTGTATTATACCATATGATGTGCGTAATAAATAATCATTTTTAAATAGTTGGAGCGTTCAAGGTCATCTGTAATAATCTATAGACTACCCCCAAGCCCACTCTCAACACTTATATTCTCCTAAGACACAGGCGTCTTCAAGTAACATGAATGCGTAGAAATCTAAGGTGTTAGATTCCATATTACATAATTTATGTGCTAGGTTTAAGAACGCTGGCATTGAAGGATGGAAGGAAGGGACAGTAAAAGCGATAATAGGTTTAATGAAGGAAGTGGAATGAGGATGGAGGTAAGCGTTGCTATGTCGAAGGAAACGAGGTTAGGTGGGGAATTACGAAGGGAGGAGGAAAGGGAGAGAGGGGGCTAAAATGAACGCGGGGATGGGTTAAGGGAGAGGAGAGAAATTCATATGAAATGCTAAACACAAACTCAAATATTTATTTTAATGCCCTAGACCTAGAAAGACAAAGAGCAAAATACCTTAAACTAACAATGAATTGACAGAAACAGAAGAGTCTGGTCTTAGACGCACTGATAGGTTTAACGTATGTGGCTAGAGGCCGCCACTCAGAATTACCACTACTACCTAAGTCATAATAAGGTTATTTACTATGACAGAGTAGTCATGAGTAGTTATGGAAATAAAATATGATTATACTGTTGATGGCTGACTATATTCAGTTGGGATATAAACTATTGCTGACAATCTTTGGATCCTTGGCTTTTAAGACGAATTTTTTATGCATATGTTCAACAAAATAGGAAATTGGCTGATTATTATTACCATTCGAAGGGTTGGTACCCTTCACAACCGAAATCAATTTCAGAAGGGGTGCATGGTATCCTCATTTCCTTTATCGTCCCAGCACGCTTCACATAAGCCATTTACACAAAGATGGAAAGGCCGTCTGTGCACCACGAGACGACCCAGGCAATGCGGGGAGCAATGGTGACATTGCATGAATATGGTGTGCCAATAAGAAATATCAAGACGACTAGACGTTCATCGAAGCACTGTGGAACGGTGGATTCATCGGTATGAAGCAGAAAACTCAATCGCTACTTTGCCGAGGTCTGGTCCTCCGCGTTCAACATCTCAAGAGGAAGATGCTGCGATTGTTAATCATGCCAGAGAGCATCCGTTTGTTCCAGCGACGCATATTTACAGAGACCTGAACCTTCGTTGTAGCGCAAATACAGTGAACAACAGACTTCACGAGGCAGGGTATTTTTCTCGCCGTCCAGCTATAAAACCTGCATTGACGATTGAGCATAAAGAGGCGCGGATGGGATTTGCCTTGCAATACTTGCCGCAGGAGGAAGAATTCTGGAGAAAAGTTGTGTACTGTGACGAAAAAACATTTTCAACAGATAGTCATGGTTCCCTGCATTGTTGGAGGCAGCGCGGAAAACGCTATGAAGAAGGAAATGTTTTCCCGAGCAAACGTAGTGGTCACATCAATCTCGGTGTGTGGGGCTGGATGTCTGGCTATGGTGTCGGAGAATTGACTCAAGTAGATGGACGCTTTACTGGACAGCAATATTGCCAGATACTGGAAGAGGTGCTGCTACCCAGTGTTCGTGCGTATCTGGTTCCAGCACCGGAACCATTTTACTTAATGGAAGATAACAGTCCCATTCATAGGAGTAACGTTGTGAGAGCGTGGTACGAAGATCACCCAGAGATTATTAATCTAATTCTGCCACCACGTTCTCCTGATTTGAATCCGATTGAAAACCTTTGGGCAATAATGATTAACGAATGGGAGCAACGCAATGAAAGAACATTTGAAGCACTTTTAGCTCACACGAGGAAAAGTTGGGAGAGCTTACGCCGAACACCAAACATTCCCTACAATCTGGCCTCTTCTATGCCGCAACGATTGCAAGAAATTATTGATGCTGGAGGAAGCTATACGAAATACTGATGTTAAAGCTATGACGTAAATGTGTATCGAATATATATTTATGTTAATATAGAATTTTATTATATTTTTATGTTTGACATCTATAAAAGTATATATTGTGACCATGAAAGAACTTTACTTATCCTTAGTTAGAATCTTTTCTTGCAATGTCTACGCTCGTGGAGATGATAATATATGCATTGTTGAAACAAACTATGAAAAGGTAATAGTTTCAGGAAAAAAATAAAAACTGGCAACATCGAGGTCATCACATGTTTATGGGAATTGTCATATGATATGCTACCAATAAACTCTTATATACTACTATATACAGTATACTATATTACGTAATAATTACGATGAACAAATCAAATGCAAATTTCTCTGATTCACGGCCCACCAGTCTTGCTTTAGACTAATGACTTTCATAAGATGGAAGAGGTTTAACATAGTTCGCTTAATAGGTTACCACTTAAAACAATGGATAAACTATCTATTAGTGAGACGACCGTGACTTCCTCGAAATGCGAGCGCGTGAGAAGTTCACTGAGGAATTTGGTCATTGGATTCTTCACGTAGGATATGTATTACAAACAACAATAATGACAACAATTCCCAACAATTACTTAATATCAATAATTGCATTTGAGCAAATAATTTAGACCTGCGTCAAAATAACTTCGGTATCATGCCATGATTTGGGATATTTGTCGAATTAGTCATTCTCTATAGTCTACAGTATATATTGACACGGTATAATGTAATGCCCAGGTAATATTATGATGACTAGGATTGCTCCATAACCATACCAACATCCCGAAACTTGTTCATTCTGCTTCTTAATCATTCGTATTTTAAACACTAAAATGTAGCAGAAGTGACCTAATAATGACGTCATTGATTGGGTTAGAGCAGTTATGTGCACCAATCCGAACACACCTCCGCTGCCATAAGGACCGCCCATTTTATACCTAACAGACTAGCTTGGGACGAGACAGAGGCGTGAGACTTCTTGTAAGCACTGTACATAATTATAAAACCTTATACAATAAGCAAAATAGTTAATTAAAAAAAATTCTGGATTATAAGACAATAAAACAATAAAAGTCAAACCCATTAAAAATAAAACACCAGAATAAACTAAAATTTAAAAGAACTAACCTGGATGGTAAGAGTTGCAAATAACAACTGGAGAGAAAGGAAAGGAGTAAGAACCTAAATTAGTGCGTTAGTTGTCTTGAAAAAGGTGTTAGTTGGTTGATTATGAAGTATGTAATTTTATCGAGGAAAGGGTCATTTAATTCTGGATTTAATTTCCTGATAAGGACGGATTCTAAAATTTTGAGATCAAGAGAATTAGAAGCAGACGACAAAATCGTAAAGGACTCCTAGGGGCACGGGTGGTCATGGGTCTCTGAATGATGCCGAATAGCAGAGGATTCAGGAGTGGAAAGAGGGCGAGAAGTTCAATAAGAAAGACCCAAATGCTTCGAAATCCTAAGTTTTAACTGCAGGGCAGTCTGCCCTACATAGCGACTTTGGCAGGTCGCGCATGTAATGGGTTCCAAAAAACCTTAGCCCCCCAATTTGCAGCTTACATGTTTACTTATATCGAAATAGTTTTTAGTGATTATAAAAATATATAAAATTCTTTATTTATTGCAGGTATTAAAATTACTCTAGCTGATAAAGTGATAATATAATGGCTTCTCAATTAATTGGTGATTCGGAGAGGCAACGTGTGATAGATCGCATACGAGCAATAACATTTCGGCAAGCTCGTGAGCTGGAGCCACCTTTATAACACGTTCATGGGTTGCCAAAAAGTTGCGAAGAAGTGAGGACTTCGTCAAAAGAAATTGGAATAAAACTTTGGATGAATGTGAAATGGATACAACCAAATCTGGGCGCCCAAATTTGCCACTCTCTCAGGAAACAAAGGACATCATTGAAAGCGGTACGCGTAAGTGGAAAAACAGCTGTGCTAAACTTTCTAGAGAGATCGAAGTGTTGAGAGGAAAGATCGTTAGTGGTGAGATCACTCGACTGTACCGTCATAGGCAAGGTTTAAAGCCTTGGCATGAACTTCCAAAGCCAAGAAAAACTCAACTTAACATCGATGACAGAATGTGGTTTGCCCATTATCTTGAAGATTGGGGTGTGGATGATTTCATGCATTTAGCTGTCTCCGATGAATTTTTTGTTTACGTAACACGTCGGCCTAACTACCAAAATGATCGAGTGTGGGCTACAACACCAGATGAAATCGATGACAATGAACATTATCGCGAATTATTAAAAAGTCCAGACTGTGTTGGTGTGTTTGTTTTGTTCACTACAAAGAAGCTCATGTGGGTGCTGAAGCCAAATGGTCAGAGTTGGGATGAACAGTATTTTCGTGATATTATTCTATCCCAGCATGTCATTCCTTTTCTAAGAAACCCAAACAATGTTATGGATGTCGATCAGGTCACACTTCTGCACGATAAGGCCCCCTGCTTTAAGGCATTAGCCACTCAACAGTTGTTGCGGAACCATGAGATCGATTTCTTTGGAAATGAAGAATGGCCAGGAAATTCTCCTGACCTGAACGTCTGTGAACACATTGGATCAGTTATAAAGGGCAAGGTTGAATGTCTCTTGTTTCAAGAACCTGCAGCAAATCGATTTTCGAAGGATACAATGCCGCAACACGTTGAAACTGTTTTAGCAAATTTGCGTAACGATCAAGATCTATTCACGTCACTTTTGGCAAGCTATCCAAAGCGAATTCAGGCTGTCTTGGAAGCCAATGGCGGGAACACCAAG
This sequence comes from Bathynomus jamesi, assembly GCA_023014485.1. Taxonomy (NCBI): domain Eukaryota; kingdom Metazoa; phylum Arthropoda; class Malacostraca; order Isopoda; family Cirolanidae; genus Bathynomus; species Bathynomus jamesi. The sequence goes on from JAJOZX010003975.1 coordinate 58,484, forward strand.
TTTTAATTGTTTCTCATTAAATGCAGGATTAAATTCTCTTTTGTATGGTATGTTTAGTTTTACTGTACCTCTAATGGTTTAGGCCATGGGCGGGGGGGGCTAAGGTTTATTGGAGCCCCGTATATAGATAAATTACGAACGATCTCAAAAGCACGGGAAAGTGAATAGTATGACTACAAAAGGAGAGAGTGCAATGCAATTGCAAATGTTGATCAGTGAGTGACAGTGCCAACCCCTCGTGTTGCGAACCCCAGGGTGCAAAAAAAGGGGGAAACTCCCCAAGCAAGCTGGAGGAGACCATCTAACTTCTTTGGGGTAAAAGGTGGGACGGCCTCACCCCCCAAAGGGGTATATCTAACCTAAGCGAGAAAAGAGAGAGGTGTGTTCTCTTGGCAGGAGCCAAGCGTATACTGTGACTTCATCCCAGAGCTTGCTGTCTTATAAGGTCCTAATCCGCCAAGTTGCATAGAAGCCAGTGCCTCCAGGCATGGTCAGCCAGTTGGCACAGTGTATACATCGTTTGGACAAACGCACACAAATGCACGTACACCCCGACTATACGCCCATAAAATATTACACACACACACACACACACACAACTAAATGCATGATTATATGCACCGGGCTCGAGACCCGGCAACGACGCATCCTTCCACACAAATGGTTGGTAGATAAATGGGAACCCTTGGTATCCTAGTGGTTAAGGGTTGCTGGTGACCCCGGTTAAATAGTAGGTCTAAGGTGGACTGACAAGCTTGACCTTCGTCAGAATGAACAATTCGGGCGGAAGCTATCGAGAGCAAAGGAAAGCCTATATATGTACAGTTCCGGGAAAAAAATTCATCTAAAAAATTCTGAAAACTATAAAAAATTAGTACAAGAAACGTACACAAAATTTATAATTAGCAATCACGGCAAATTGCAATCATTTACTACAAAAATTAGTATAAGAAGAGATAAAAATTTGGTAGCTAACTGGAATTCACATGGAATATATATGATAAAAAAATTAAATAAAAAATAATAATCTAATTTCTGAATACACAGGGGGCGGTATAAGACAGTTTACCGAGAATATTTATCATTTACTACAGAAATTAGTACAAGAGTTAAAAATTTGGTAGCTAACTGGAATTCACATAGAATATATATGATCAAAAAATTAAAGAAAAACTAATAATAGCATAAGGAATACGAACGAGACATATATATAATCTAATAATATACAAAACGATGGAATATAATCATCAACATATCAGTATATATATATATATATATATATATATATATATATATATATATATATATATATATTAAACAACGTTCTGAAAATTACGGAATGGAAAGTTCTCGTCATGCGTGAATTAATAAGGTGATGTTAATATAATATATATATATATATAATATATACAGGGTGTCCCATAAGTCCAGCATCATAGGAGAAATTCATATTTTTCTATTTCTACAAACCATAATTCATATGCTCGGGATGCCAATTTCCCGTCCACCATTCTGTTCAGTGACGAGGCTGTTTTTTATGGAAATGGTGAGGTAAATCTACAGAATACCCGCTACTGGTCTCAAAACAACCCTCACTGGTATACCTCTTCAAAGGAACAAGGTGCATCTCGGGTGATGGTATGGTGTGGCATTTGGAAGGATCGCATCATAGGCCTTCTCTTTTCCGATGAACATGTCACTGGAGGCACCTACCTACGTATGCTCAAGGAAGAAGCATTTCCCAGTGTCTTGAGCGAAGAAGGAAATTTCCCAACATGGATCCAGCAAGACGGCGCTCCTGCACATTACAGCACCCAAGTGAGGGAATACCTGTACCAACAATTCCCTGGTCATTGGATAGGACGTCGAGGGCCTGTGGAATGGCCAGCTAGAAGCCCGGATCTCAAGCCACTAGATTTTTATCTCTGGGGCCACTTGAAAGCGCTGGTATACGCAGAGAAAATTAGGAGTGTTGAACATTTGCAGCAGCGCATTATTGGGGCATGTAACACCATTACTCCTGACATCATTCACCGTGTGCTTGCTGACTGGGTATCACGTCTGAATTTGTGTATTGAAAACAATGGTGGACATATTGAGCACGTTCTGTAAATAAAAGCTTTTGTTTTGCCTTTTTATATTATTTTTCCTATGATGCCGGACTTATGGGACACCCTGTATATATATATATATATATATATATATATATATATATATATATATATATATACGCCTGTTAAAGCTTTATTCATTAAAAAATAAAATTTGAAACATCTGTTCTACCAGCGAGGTTTTAGTGGCGCCTGGAAGGCGGAAGCGAAAGATAATATCGATTTTAAATTTTAATAAATAACTTCTCCCGACGTCATAAACTTTATAACGCGTAGCCCCTCCCCTCATCTCTGTTAAATTTTTAAAATTTATTTTATGTGAATGTATCGTACTCGAACTCTGGATACCATAAACTTTAAACTTACGAGAATTGTCTTGCCTTCACGGGCAATTAATTTTTTAATAGTTATTTCCAGTTTTAGGGCGTATCTATCTCTCACTTTAAACCTACGAGAATTGCTTCCGAAATCCAAATTTACTAAGATCCTTCCTTTTCTGATTACCCGACAGCGATACAGGTAAGGCCCTAAAACCCCAGTATATAGTACGGTAGATCTCGCCTTCACGCAGAGTTAATTTTTCCAATTTTATTTAGATGGGTGATCATAAACTTAAACCGATACGATCAGCCCTTGCTTGCCAAATTTATTTTCCAAACAAAGCGCTTCTCTCTCTCTACGATTGGGTATATCTGACACGCCCCAGATTTCATGGGACATCCAATCACATTACAGTAGGCGGCGCACGAGAAAGGCCCAGGATCTCTGGTTGGAGGCTAGGCGTGCTTACACGTTATGTTCCGCCCAAATTTCACCAAGGGTCAATAGGAAACTACTGATTCGGGTATTGTGGGTGTTTACAATTACGACCCGTCTATAAAAGGGGGCATTTTCATCACAGGAATACACATCAGTTGTTTTTATCGACAAGTGCTATAGAAATATCTCGCCATGAGTCAGCCACAGCAGCTTTGCATCTCTCCGGAATTGTTTGAAGATAAAGATTTCTACGCAGGGGCATCGCGCGTAATTTTCGCAGCTGCAGGCCGGAACGTCTACTTTCAACGCAGTCCATTGCAGAAATTTTCGACGGAGTGCAAGAACCGAGCATTGAAGACGACGTTAAAATGTAATTAATTAATTTAATTTGTGATTTGGGCTATATATATTGTTTCATTCAGTACCAGTGTTACAATTTTTTAAAATTCGTAATAAGACGAATTGAAAGGATATCTGCTTTGTGATTATAATTTGCTGGGCGTTTTCTCTTATTGCAGCTATATATATATACTGTATATATATATATATATATATATATATATATATATCGGTCGTAATATAACCTAACCTAGCGTAGCCTAACTGAGACATAATATAGCCTAACCTAACCTAGCCTAACCTAACCTAGCTTAGCCTAACTGAGACATAATATAGCCTAACCTAACCTAACCTAACCTAGCATAGCCTGACCGGGTGTAATATAACCTAACCTAGCATAGCCTAACCAGGACATAATATAGCCTAACCTAACCTAGCATAGCCTAACCAGGACATAATATAGCCTAACCTAACCTAGCCTAACCTAGCATAGCCTTACTGGGCGTAATATAACCTAACCTAGCATAGCCTAATCGGATCATAATATAACCTAACCTAACCTAGCATAACCTAACCTAGCATAACCTGACCGAGCGTAATATAACCTAACCTAGCATAGCTTAACCAGATATAATATAACCTAACCTAGCGTAGCCTAACCTAACCTAACTTGAACTAAATTAATAATCCGAAACTTGTATCCGTACTCGATAGAGGTGTGATATTTTAAATTTAGTGAAGGTTACTTTGCAAGATTTTAATGGTGGACTATTTCTCGTTTATAATTATTTAGTAATCTCATGTTTTCTTTTTATTCTGAGTTTTTCTTGTTTTCTACAACGAAAAAATTAATCCCAGGGCTCTTTCTTGTTTATACGGACGTCTATTTATTAATGTTAGTCGGGGTGTTTTGTTTTAAAATTTGACAGTTACGATCTGTACCGTTTTAATTATGTCGTAGATAACATCATAACATTCGTTCTCTATTTATCACCTGGTTTTCGGATTAACTAATTCGGTTTAACATTTTCTTGCATATTATTATTTTTCTTGTTATCCTAGCTAACTCCAGACAATTGTATTGAACCTAAGGGGGACTGGTGGTGGTTCGGAGTCCAAGTTAAACAGTAGGTCTAAGTTAGAGTGACAAGCTTGACCTTCGTCAGGATGAACAATTCGGGTGGAAGCAAAACCAGGTTTAACCAAGGCATTGAATAACGGCATTGAATATTTTGTTAAATTTGCCCCGGGCGTCCTAATTGGCATTTTCTCTTTATTTAAACTTTAATTTAATTTAACTTTAAATAAAAAAGATTCAGCATGAACTAATCATGTTAATTTCTCCTTAAAGGACCGATGCGAAGCTTGATCGTGTTATAGCAACTTTTCGCGACAACTTTGGTGAAAGGGGAATAAATGAGCTGGAGGCTTTGCCGCACAGCCAACCCAGTGACATGAATACCGAGGTCGAGGTATTGGCTCACATCCGGCCCAACGAACGCCAGGTCATCGAGGAACTAATGTAAGTTTTTTTGTCTACTCACATTTTATCGTAAATCTTTCATTAGCAGGTATCCTCAATTATAGCCTAGTCTGCATTAGCACTGAGCTGTGATTTCTGAATACAAATCTATTTATGAGAAAATGGACTTTAATTATAAAGAATCAGTATGAACTTATCATGTTAATTTCTCCTTAAAGGACCGATGCGGACTTGATCGTGTTATGGCAACTTTTTGCGACAGCATTGATGAAATGCGAATAAATGATTTGGTGGCTTTACCGCACAGCCAAGCCACTGACCTGAATACCGGAGTCAAGGTATTGGCTCACAGCAGGTCCGACGAATGCCAGGTCATCGAGGAACTAATATAAGTTTTTTGTGGTTAAGAACAAAACACATTGTATTTTCATTTAATTTATTAAATGTTAGAAAGCATGTTTTAGTACAATTCGGCTTACAGAACTAGCGTCCATTAAATAAGATTAACATTAATGGCGACATTTTACAATTGTATATACACACCTAAAACGTTACACAATATAGTTACAAATATATATACACCTTTACACAATACAGCTAGTGCGAACAAATGGGAACCTTTTTTTTATTTGTCTGCATATCATTTCATCATTCATCTCAGTGTCCCACAAATCGAATAATTTAAAAAGTTTATAAATCCCTACCCACGTGACATGTGCAGGAGAAATGAAAGGCAATACATGCCACAAGTATTGTTAAAATATCCTTGGAAGCGGTAAGGATTCCAGACAATTTCAGGGACATGTAGCTGTTCGATAAATTGTACAACCACAGGGTCACTCCAGGGGTTGAGTGCCGAGTGAATCAAAATAGTACATTCTTTCCCTATTTTTAAAATAGATTGCAAACCAATGAACCCCCTCATCCCCCACAATGTCGGTGTTGACGATAATCTCTCGTAGTTGGCAATTTCAATGCTTCATTCTTTGCAAACACACCGATAAATTTGGAGCGTGTGATTAGGTCACTTTTCATTACTCTCTGGAGTGTATTCGCGTCCATTTTAAAAGTCTGTGACAACGTTCCTGAAACGGTCAACTTCTATTAGAGCTTGTGATTCGAGGTACACGAGTACACTAATAGGCGCGTCTATAGGGTTGGCAAATTCCAATCTGACTGAGATGTTCCCACTTTGTTGTGGACTTAAGTGTGTATTTATACTAGCAGATAAGTCAGGAGTAATATCAAATGAGTAAAGGTTAAATTCTTCGGCAAATTCTTTCTGCGTTACGCCAAACCCAAGCTCGTCACAGGCACCGGCATTATGGGCCAGAGTGCTATAAGCTCTCGCGCAGAGGGGGAACACAGCGTCTCCTGAGTAATCCATAACCATGGTCCCGCCCAATGCAATCCCATTTACGTATAGAGTTATATTTTTAAGGCCGAAATTCTCGAATTTAAAGACGCTCTTTTTATATTTTCCATTTGTCGATGCGTGATCCTGTATTCCAATTAATATCCTTTTAGGTAGAACTCCCAGGACCACGTTTTCTAGCTGCTTTGAGGCCAATCCGGCGGGCACCGTGTATAGCCTGATCTGTACTCTGCTAATTGGGTATTTTACTGTTGCATGTATTAAATTTTTTTCAATTTCTACATATTTCGTGGAACTTAATTTCACTCGCCGTACACGTAAATATGTTTCCATGATGTGAATCACAACGGGTTTTGCGCCCTCTTTTTGATCAGGTCCCAGGTTTATGCAGATCTCAGGACTCGTGCGGTTGAGTTTTAGTTTCATGTCGACGCCGTTCATAAGAAGTTTCTCCTGGAACGTGAAGTCTGTATGAAGACGCCCCATAACATTCGTATATCTTTTTTTAGAATTTTAAAATTTTTCCTTTATACTACTTTCATCTTTAGTCTGATAATAGTCCTCGGCAGTTAAAAAGGTGTCCTTCGCTTCTTTTAAAAAGTTGAGGACATTTTCCAGATAGGCTCGTAGGTGATAATAACCCGTTCCTGCCGAGATGTTAACCTGATTTAAATACACCTCACACTGGCTGAATATGGAATTTAGAAAGTTGGTTTCAGGGTATGCAGAGTAACTATCATCGCAGTCCTTTCCATCTGAATGGGCTATACGCAGTTTAGCGTACATGTGCATGCAGCTCGGATCAAAAAAGTATTGGCCTGAGCTGGGTATCACGAATTCTATAGTGGCACTCGGTGAACTAATTGTGTTTAATCGGTTAATTGTAATAAAGTCGCTATGCTCAATAGAAACCTGTGTAGGGGGCATATCAAAGAGGGACAGTTCCGATTTACAACATTGTGAGCTACACGGATGGATGAAACGCGCCATGACGAGTCAGAAACAGTACCACCTCTCTCGACAAGTAGTAATCAGTCTATGATTCGTGAGAGTAGTGTCCTCAGCTTATATCGGTTAAAAAAATGATCAGCCATAGGCTTCATACGCTTAGAACACTTCTTTTTTGATGTCCTTTTACGTTTAGCGCCACGTGTTGGTAACCCCTTCTTCCTGACAACCCTTTTCTTCTTCTTTCCGCCACCACGCATTTTTCTCTTTGCATCTTTGATGATTTCGTCCCGTGTACGTTTTAAATGTTTTTTTAGAGCTTCTTTAGGTTTAGTTAAACCCATTATGTCTTCTACCGCTTTGAAACCTGATTGTAACGCCTTCCTCCCGAGACACCTAGCACCCTTATTCAACAATGGGACAGCCGTGCGTAGTATGATTGAAAAAATGGAGCCAAGCCCACTCCCAAGCTGATATCTCACTCCTCGATAAACTGTGAAAGGCCTTTGGGTCATTATAACTGAATGTGACAAAAGTGTAGCTTCACCGTTAAGCTCCCATCACCGAATGGGAAACTTTTTCCCTCAATCGTTCTTATATATATATATATATATATATATATATATATTGACATATTGGTTAGTAGATTGGTCGCAACATTCACATAATAGGGCTTGTCATATGTAATGCTCAAACTTTTCCCTCTGAGGTTGGGGATGTGCGCAATGCGCAGCAGGTGCGCCTGGTTGTCCCCAACAAATTGATGCTCTACGATATTGCTGTAAATATAGCACATGTCTGGGGATGGGCAGCTTTCACCCAATTTCTCCATCTTCAGCTGATACATTAAGCTGGACAAGTAATGTTGTGCCTCGTGAAAGGTATCTCTTTGGAGAGCTGCACTATATCGACCCTCGGCCACAATTGTGAACAGCTCTTTGTCATTAATATTTCTACTAAGCGGTGATTTTAACTTCAACGTGCGTGCAGGAGAGTCTATGTTTACGACTTCAAACAAAAAATCGGTTGTCAGGTACGATTTTTCAAGACTCGTTTAACCCCGTCACAATGTCCATGACTGTCATAATGACCGATTCCTAGTGTTACATTTGTACTATAGTACTGTACCTCACCGAACAGGACTGATCGCATAGTATTGTCTAAGGTTATGCCTAATTTTTCACACTCATCGATTCTTCTAAGGATCAGAAATATGATTTGCTCATTTTCAAGAGTTAAAAATTTGGTGGCTAGCTGGAATTCACAAACATCAACTTCGCACGAATCACGTTCCAACTCAATGGGCCCATGGAGTTCTGTTACAAAGTTGGCCAGGGTGTTGTTAGGATGTACAGATAGAGAAGAAGAGGACGGGAATGTGACATAGAAGTGGTTAGGCGCCATGTTGCATACTATTTAAGCTCCATTATTGCAGCAGCTTTTATATAGGTATTGAAGCTTTCTGGGTAACCTAGCCATTTCACCAGTACATTTTTCTCTTTCCTGAACCTTTGTTGTCTAAATTTTTTTCAATTTTAATACACTTTTTCCTAAATTAAATGTCACTTTCTGCAACTCCTTGCGGTAAAAGCCTCCTGCGATTCCTTCCCCATTCAAATCTTCAACGTAATACATCATTATCTCGCCTTTAGGTCTCATAGCACTAACTTTAAAAATCTCACGTGTCCATCCTTGCTCAAATCCCTTCGCGAATTTATTTCCCGAACGTGATAGCCTTACATAATCATTGATTTTGAAATGTGTAGAGTATGGTGGCGGTGCTCCATCTCTTCTCGCCTCTGTGCGCGTACCTCTTTCTAAAACCTCATAGGTGTTGTGCCGATTGTACGGTGATGTGAACGGTTGTATGACGAGGCCAATGACCCAGAATGTTTATATATCTGTATGTGTTTTTATGTGTAAAATAGCGATGCATGCGTTCTTTTATGGTACGTTGAACTTTTTCAGCTAAAGAGGCCTTATGTATAGAACTGCTAGTGTAGTAACTGATATTACACTCTGTCAGCATGTTCTGAAAAGCGCGACCTATAAATTCTTTCCCCATATTCGTACAAAAATAGCCAGGAACCCTATCTTCTTTCAACATCAGCGTTTTGGTTGCTTTAGCAACTGTTTCAGGCGATTTATTTTTCAGAAGAATTAGCCACAGATATCTAGAGAATACATCTATTATGAATAGGATGTAGCGGTAGCCGTCGTTATACATTGAATATCTTTGCATGTCTGTTAAATCCGCTTGCCAAATAGAGTCAATCGAAGCCGGTGTTGTCTTGACCGTTTTAAACCTTTTTCTCAACGGCTTATGAAGTCTATAAGGATCCTGCTCCCGCAAAAACCTCTCAACATCTTTTTTCCATATTCCGTAAACACCTCTGTACAGCCTATTAACGCCGCCATAGGAGGCGGGGTTAGAAATGTGATAATAACGTTTTTTTAATATGTTAGCCATTTGCGTATTTTAGAGACACGTGGATAAGGTTGGGCGTTTGTTCTCATCTTTCTCCTCTTCAGAGATGCTACTGCTGGGGGTGATGGTGTACTCAGTTGTGACACATGCGAGACTTGATCCAAGTCCTTTAACATATTCAGATTTCCTATCAATGTTTTGGGGACATTTATTTGTTGAAGTCTTGCCTTAATATGCTTCCATCCTGTTGGTGAGGGCCTGTCCCACTTTCTCACCAGATCATGGAAAATGTTGACGATATTGGATCCCTGTACCCTTGTTCCTTTAACACTGACTTCACCTGTATCGGTCCACTGTATGATGGGGTCCTCACTCAATAGATTATAAAGACTTAAGCCTTTATTCTGCAATGTATGTGGGAGACTGCTTTTTAACACATGCTCGATGTGCTGCGTTCCGTTATTCTTTGGCTGGTCATCTCTAACGTTCGGCCCAGGCTCTATGTCGCTATGCTGTGTTGCTAGCGCTGTGCCTAATAACCACGGGGAGCTCTGTCGGATTCTTATAATCTTCGTACTCATGAAGAAATTTCTGCAGAGCCTCTTGGTACAAGATCCTTTTCTCATCAGGTGACTTTCCACTGTTTAATAGGGCTAACAAATCGCTTTCCGTTCTTTTAAGCCTGCTTTTACGGGGCTCTAGAACCGTGTCTGGAATCTTTGAACTTTGCAATGAAGCATACACCTCGCGCAGAATCACTACCACTTTCTTCATTATATTAATTTAGTCAGTAAAGGTCCCAAAACTGAAAATAATATGGGGAGGAATGATCCCCCTCTTTGTACAATAATTCGCTTTTTCTTCCCCACAGTGTGACTTTTACGAGCGAGCGCACGTATTATGTTCTTGTAACGACGTAAACGAGCCTTCTAAGAGGGTTTCATTAGCACATTACATTTTATAACATTAAGACAGATTTCACAGATGCATTTTAAAAAGTCGTAGTCGATATTTTTAACAAACATCTGTTGCAGTGCCCGAGGAAATCGTTGATAGATTTTAATCAACTCACGATATTTCTTCAGTCTATTTGTCATTCTGGAGTATACACCGTTTGGGAATATATTTGTTCTTAGAAGCACCCTAAACGTGTTTCGCGGGTGAAGGTCACAAAGCAAATATCCGTAATGCTGACTTGTGCTTCTTTATAAACCTCCAAAAACTCTTTACGCTGATTCGGGAACATTTGATTGGCTAATACCTCAATTCGTGACACATCTCTATGTTGTGCGAATAAGACTAGATATTGTGTATTTAACGACACATCGCGCATGTATCTATTTTTGAAAAATAGATTCTGGTTGATGAAGAATACGCTTATGTTAAGATGGTGGGAGAACACTGTAAATGTCTCGGCAAACGTTTTATCCATTTCCAACATGAGATCCTCAATTACAATGACTGTATGCTCATTTCCCTTTAACAAATTAACGTCATATACACCTTTGTGGAACAAAATATCATCTTGTTACTTGTTGAACACTGATTGATACGTCGAATAGCACCATATTACTTTATGCTCAAATTTTGAGAACATATCCCCCTTATCTTTATAGTCCGGTTGTACGGGGTGGGAACCCTGCAATGTTTGTTATAAAGCAAATCTTGACATATTTTGAAAGCTTATACCACCCCATTCAAGAATCCATCGGGTGTAGACTAGGGTGGCCCACTTTTCAATTTTTTTTTAAAAGTATAGGTTATCGTAGTTTTTTCCATTATTTGGCACTATACTAGCACATTGGTACCATTTTTACAAAAATTGATCAATATTTAGGGGTCTCGCATCGACCTTGAAATTACGAGTTTTTTTAAAAATGCGTACTTTTTAAAGTTTTACTGAATCAAGACAAATCATTAAGTAGGGATGTTTTCTGAATCCTCTTGATGAGAGAAGTCGTTTGGTGTGCCTTCCAATGTCATACGACTAACGGTTTAAAAGTTGTGCCTGTATACAGGTAATACCAATGTGCTAGTATAGTGCCAAATAATGGGAAAAACCACGATCACCTATACCAGCAACAGCTGGGACTGACAGCAACTTTCCTTCTGTGCAATGAGGAGCCCCGGAGATGAGAATTGCTTGGCGGTGCTCCGCCGTTCCAAGGAAGTTCTGAAACACATGCCATATATTTCAATTTCATGGTTGTAAAGTAACCTATTTTTGTTCACATTCAGTTCTCTTTTTAATTGACATTATGCTTCATGAATCTCATTACTAAATTGATAGCTATGAAAACTTAATCAACTGACCTTGACCATTTTGCCATCCCAGTGGACAACAGTGTGCCTCGGTGGCGTGAAGGAGTCCTTCACAGCCGTCGCCACTTCACGGCGATGTGACACTCTTCCCCGGCGAGCCGGTTCTTTCGAGATGCTGAACTGATTGAGGTCTGCTGGTGGATCCGCCGAACGTGTGATAGCAGCCACAATGCTTACTACCTATGTAGAGAATGGAAAGTGGAAAGGAAACTGTCAAGAATACATGTGGGTTACGGGACACTTTAAAACTGACGCTATCGATGAATACTATACAGTACACAATACGCACCTGATTATTGGACATGCGGAAACGATCAGCCACTTCCATGACAGCAGGTGCATTAAGGATGCGGCGAGGAAGATTGACAGACACACTTGGCTCTTTCGGCAGGGGGAACGCTAGTTCTGTCTCCGACTCTCCTGACATGCCAGTATCATCATTCTCCATGGCCTCATCTCCGGTTTCGTATGCACACTTTGAGGTTTGCGGCTCCTGGCGAGGACGTTTTCTTCCTTCCTGTAGCTTTCTTTTTACAGCGAAAACTTTATCGTTCCCGCTCATCGTTGCCACCCGAGGACCACGTTGATCGAGGTAGAAGTCAATGTCTTCTTTCTTGTCCTTGTCGGACAGCAGTCGATTCTTCTTTATATCTTCGACAGCGTCAGATGCTCCGATATCCCACAGCTTGTCCACACTGTCCGAAAACTTCTGCCGTTTTCCTCCGGCGTCAGTTTCTCGTTTTCTGCTCTTTTGGAGTAAGTGCCACTCTTTCCACAATGCCTCTAGCTTCCGTTCGCAGTTGAGCTTTGTGATTGTTTTAATGCGGGCCATGTTCCAAAACTTTAAGACGTTGTTTACGGTTTCTTTGAATGCGTCTTTCCTGTTAGCAGTGTACTGGATAACACTGAAGAAGTATTGCAAAACCTGCCGTGTTGTTGGCAATTTGCTACCACTGATGGAGGACGACGGTTGGCCAACTAAAAAAATTTCCGAGGCCGATCTTAGAGAAGGTAGCGATGTTATTTTCGCCTTTCCTTTTGATGACTCTCTATTTGTAGCTTCAAGAGTTCTTCCAGTTATGGTTGCCATCGATTTGTCCATGACAAAGGATGAGGAACTCAGACAGAATTTCAAAATGTTATGATCTGCAAAAAAAGAAATAGGTTAGGTACCTGGCACAGGCATAGTGCATTTTCTAATTACCTATATACATTATACATTCCGCCCGGGTATGGTGACTCATTTTTTTGAAAAGTATAGGTGATCGTGGTTTTTCCCATTATTTGGCACTATACTAGCACATTGGTATTACCTGTATACAGGCACAACCTTTAAACCGTTAGTCGTATGACATTGGCAGGCACACCAAACCGACTTCTCTCATTAAGAGGATTCAGAAAACATCCCTACTTAATGATTTATCTTGATTCAGTAAAAAGTTAAAAAGTACGCATTTAAAAAAAAAACTAGTAATTTCAAGGTCGATGCGAGACCCCTAAATATTGATCAATTTTTGTAAAAATGGTACCAATGTGCTAGTATAGTGCCAAGTAATGGGAAAAACCACGATCACCTATACTTTTAAAAAAAAATTGAAAAGTGGGCCACCCTAGTGTACACCTGACCCCCGCTTGGCCTTTTCAATATGGCCGGCGAAACTGAAAAATCCCATATCCTGGTCAATACTTGATGGATTTTGATGATCTTGGTGTCATTTCTAGGGGTTTTTAGGATGATGAATCGATCTGGAGGAGTTGCAGATACTTTGGGAGTCGTTTTGACCCACATTCGTTAATACTCAAGGTCATTGGAGGTCAAACGCCCCCCGAAATAAGGAATATCCCATATCCCGGGCAGTCGTGGAGATATTTCGGTGATCTTACTGTCGTTTTTATGGTTTTGGGCGAGACTGAGTAGTTCTATAGGCACATGATAACAGTAGGGTATCATTTTGCAACTCCATGGGTCAAGTCAAGGTCATTTGAGGTTAAAGTTTGGCCTTGAAATATGATAATGCCACAGTTGACATCACTGTATTTGCTTTATTTCAGTGACAATTTCTACAATCTAGCTAACTGCTGAGCACTTAACATCTTTTCTGCAGATAAAACCAGATCATAATGCTTAAATGACGTAACCCATATTATATGGATATGGATATTCGAATATAAACCACAATTTATGCTGAAGTGCAGGGCACATGCATTCTATGGAAGGTTGCAAAGCTACAAGAGATGACCTCGTAAGCAAAACAAAGCTCACACCTAGCTGGGGGATTGGCATTGACAACTTTGATGCAGTTATTCACATTAGGTAACCATTTATTGGGGGCAAATATCAAAATACATGGTTGTGTCAGGATCGTCAGGATCATCAGTCTGCTCTTCGTTTGCGTTTTGGGTCAATGGATTGTGCAATCCAAGCCGCTGCCACATGCACAGAACATTGTGCAAGGGATTCCGCGTCCCATGCAGCCGCAGCGACTCTCCCTGCATGCTGATTGTGATTCACACCTACATCTGATTAGCTTCAGAACTTCATCTGGTGCTAAGCACACTCCTTCACCAACTGTTTTTGGGATGAGAACTCTGTTTGTTTCGTCTCTCTCCCACCCATAATGCACAGGATCAAGTGGTGGTGGGTCACACTTTAGTGCATCGAGCCAGTTCGCCACAGTGTAGTGGGCTCTGAGCACATTTTGATGGAAAGCTTCAGTTGTTGGTGGTAGAGAACATAGTTTGGGTGCAGCAGTTCCCGACTTCCCTGTCTTCTGAGCCCATACTCGCTGACGACACTCAGTAAGAGATGAGGATTTCTTATCCCCATAGCATGCAACAATGAACGCTGTTGCCTCTTTCTCGATATGGTCAAAGCATGCATCAAGGGACCCCAGCTTGTCTAGCTTCCGACCCTTCTTGGCTGTGGCAATGGCAGTGGCTTTGCCGATGCCATGTATTGCTGCAACTGTGTCACAACCACTCAAAGCGTGTAGTTTGAGGATTTGTGGGATGATGTCTTTGTGCTGGGTTACAGTTGCTCGGATGTCCACTGATTTTCTGCCACGCACTGGAGACTCCATAATTATGGGACAGCCTAGTTTCTTAAATTCATAGAAGTGAGTCAGCATGGCAAACACGTCTGTGTCATCACAAATGATGGAGATGCAGGCATCAGAATCTTTCTCAGCTTGTGCGATAGCGTGTCGTGTTATTATCACGTCAGCCTCTTCATGAGATGATGAGAGCTCCAGTGCTGCTCGACTCCTGCCTCGCACAACGGAAGTCGGTATGGTCTGCCATCCTGCAAGCACTAGCTCATGGTCTTGGGTTACAGTTGCGAGATACTCACTGTCAGCAAGGATTCGCTCACAGAGCAGCCTGTTTAGTTGCTCCTTGTTCGCGGTGCACGTGAGAACAACGTCTCTTGTAGGCAATGGGGTGTTGAGGTCCAGCTTGTGAACTCTGCTGCTCTTGCTTCTCATTGCCCGAGTGCTTGATTTCGGAGAGAAATCATAGTAGCATGAGAAAGATGTTTCGGTAGCCATACTTTGAAGGTTTGGATAAATGTAGCAACTGTGCCACTAACAGGCCAGTCGACTGTCCACAAAACAGCTGACACATCCATGATAACAACTGTTGGTCGACCCCATGTTCGAGAGGATGTTTCCACTCCCAAGTTCTGCTTCAATGCGGACTTAGCTGCAGTTCTCATTAAGCCATCTGGTTGGAACAGTGCGGGTGGGTATGCCGCAAGCTCTGTTGAGAATACATGGGTCAAGTCAAGTTCGCGTTCGCTCATCAGCAAACCGATGACGCGTGCATAAATCGCTTCTTGGTCCATAACCAAGTGGGCACCCACCTTGATATGTTTCGTTTTACTTGCAAAGGTGATGACATGTTTGGAAATGGTGCCATAAAAGCCTTGTGGCCATGATGACTCGTACTGTGCCAGTTGCGTCTTTCCAATACTAACAGCTCTATCGGCATTGGCATCTGGAGATGCAAGCTGCCCTGTCTGAATATTGTATAAGTTGCCTCCTGGATGTGACTCTGGATCCATTGGGTCCATGCACTTAGAAAGGGAATCATGAAGTGATTGGCGATCTTCTCCATCATGTTTGATGCGACCTCCTGCCTCCTCTTTGTGGTACAGATGGAATGTTTCTAGGTGCTCACTCATATCTAGGAGGTCAGCAGTCAGACTCACACGAGCATTGAGGCTGTATACCCACGTGGCCATCACTTGTGGATTTTGGGTGTTACCAATGACACCACTAGGGCCCTTCCCACGACGCATCCAGGTACTCTCCAGGAACTGGTCGGTTGGCACCCCATTCCAGAGTCCATCCATGTGATGCATAGAACCCTCTCCTCTCATAAATGCATCTAAGACTTCTTCAGGTAACCACGTCATAGATCGAACGAAGAAGAGGCCATATCTACTGTAGTTGTGATGCCCAGCAGCGAAGAAATATGGCAACATATTTTCAGCTGTTTGAATGGCCAGAGCATAATCACCTTCATGTGTACTGCGCGTGTATTTCATAATGAGAAAAGTTGGCTTGATGATGATGTCAACCCACATACGAGTTGTTCTGCTAGCAGAGGCCAGTTCTTCAAGGACTTGCATCAAGTCAGCCATGGTATTGATACGCTCACCATACTTCAAGAATACAGGTCTGAGAGCTTCTTCAGTCAGCATGCGAAGTGCACGGGCATTTTGAGGGTACTTTTTTCCTTCTAGCATTTTATCCACTGATCCGAATGTGCCACAGAGAACTTCTTTCAGGCCACTTCCCGCTGCTAGACTGCCAATCGCACCTATGAAGTCCATCACCAAGTGCATTCCACCAAGGATGGCAACCACATCAGTCAGAAGACTTCGTGTATGGAACAGGATGTCCACTATAACCTTGTAGATCTGTTGATCTGCTGTGATGACCAAAACACTTTGGTTGGACTCCCTCGTCACTTTAATGCCATTGTTGATTGCAGTGTTGACAGTGTTGTGGTCCGCTGGCTTCATATTAATGAGTGGCATATACTTGATGGCCGACTTCTTAGCTGGCATCATTCCCGCCTCTCTACAATGGCGGGTGTTGAAGCCATTGTACTCAGGGGTGCCAGCGACAAACAGTATCCGTCTGAAGAACTCCAGATCTAGCTCTTCTGCACGGTGAAGTGACACTTCGGCTGCTCTTGTAAGCTTCTCAGAAGGCTCAAATGAGCAGGTTGCCTCCATGGGCATAGGAGGTTTTTTCGGACCAGTGTATGGCACAACTTCCAGCTCACAATTTATGGGAACTGACATTTCTTGTTTTGTAGTAGGAATGACCTTCGCACTGTCGTTTTCAAGTGATCTGGGCTGTGTTACAATAGCTGCAAGGTTGTGACAGTTTAATCTACAATTTTGGGAGTGAATAACTGCATCAAAGTTGTCAATTATAACTTGCACAAGACCAGCAAGTGCAGCATCATTCAAACCCGACCACACAGCATCTCTTGCTGCAACAACAGCAGCTGAGCGCATAAAACGCCGCACTTCATCATAAGAACAAGTTACATTGTACTTGTACAACTCTTTAATGATTTGCTTATGGTCACCTATGAGAACACCCAGTGCTATTTGGAGTGGAGTAGGCTGATTTGTAACAACACTTGCTACAATGTTTCCAACCATTATGGATTGCAGGGAGTCAGAGAATTTCGAACTTACACGAGTAAGCAATTGCATAAGAACATCACTCATACATTCGGAAGCAATATATTTGTCTATGTGAGTACGATAAGAAGTGAATTCTTCCTTGTTCTTTTTGCACTCACTCGCGATTTGCTTGCCCAGCTTCTTCACACACTCATCAATATCAACAGATTCCTCACAATCTTTTGCAATATTCAGGTATGAGGCAGCATAGTTTTTGAAAACTAACAACGTAGCGATACCATCCCCATGTAAGTCTACAATTTCGTCTTTGAAGTAATCTTTAACTTTTACAATGAGCGACCTACGTGACAACTTCTCACCACCTAACTCTTTGTAAAGCTTCTCTACTTCAATTGAATTCCATGGTTTCATTTTGTCCTTCGACAATTCTACACACAAAGCAATGAAGGGGCGGTCTTCAGGTTCAACCCTTGACTTATTCTGGCAAGCTCTCTCAACCTCAACATGAAAGGTAGACATACAATATTTATGGTATCGGGCTTCTTCAGCCGGTAAATCTCCTTTCATGCCCAACAACCTACTGAGTACAACTTGTCCCTGCTCATCATTTTTCAGTTTACACTTTTCTATCAACACATCTTTGTAATTTGTTTTTTTTATCACCAAGCTTATCGGTCATAAACCTAGATGCTGGAATGCGGTACTGCACCGGAACCTTGATGTCATCAGAGCTGGGCAGTATTTAAATACATTTGTATTTAAATACGTATTTAAATACATTTGTGTATTTAGAACTGTATTTATAAATACATTGTTTTTCATGTATTTAAATATAGTATTTAAATACTTTAATGAGTATTTAAATACAATGTATTTAAATACTAAAAATATAAAAATGTAAATACTTTTACTGGTTTAATACACGTTCTGTACTAGCACAGTACGACGCGTCGACAGTGTAGTACAGCATGGTTCATGTTTCAACGTGTCAGTTCAATCAGTTGTGTGCCACTCTTAGTCGAAAGCGGTTGATTTCTTTATCGTGTGCGTGTCATGGCTTCAACAAGCAAATTTGTATGTATTTAAAATGTATTTACAAATGTATTTAAATACAATTGATGTATTTTGTATTTAGTATCTAAATACATTCGTAAAATGTATTTAGTATTTAAATACATTTCTCCCATGTATTTAGTATTTAAATACATTTCTCCCATGTATTTAGTATTTAAATACATTCAATGTATTTATTGCCCAGCTCTGGATGTCATATTTCTCGGGTAATATACACTAACTGACTTTCAAACAAAAGAGACTGTTTTTTAGGGTCATATACTGGGCCTTCACTGAGAACAGCACTACGTAGTCTTTTTTGGCTCCACTGTAGGGGTATCACATTCTCTCTTTTTCATGAATGCTGATAAATTCCGGTTGGACACAAAAGTGGAAACACAGTTCTTGTGACAACAAAGGATTTTTGCTCCATCTTCCAAGAGAGGCTCTAGTCTCGCTCGAACATCTGGCTGCCCTCTGATGTCGCTGCTCTCTATGATTTTCTGAATCCTTCCACAATTTGAAAGACCTTTCTGACCTCCAGGACAGCTACGTAGGAAATCCTTGAAGAAACATTCGTCTGCAGCTTTTGTAGAACCTAAAAAATAAAAATTTTGTTTACTCATTTTTCAGAGTACAAATCGCATTGAAATAATTTATCCCCAGCAAATGAAAACTAAACAATGCTCACATGGTATATTCTCCATATTCAGCAGTCAAAAAACAATTTTGGAATCAGCACAACCAAGACGTCATCAAACCACCAGGTGGGCAGCACCATCAGCAATAATCTCAACAACCTGAAAAAATAAGAGGAATAATTAGACATATTGGAATTCACCTTACCATGGGGAAAATAATCCCTGATTTCATTTTAAACCCTATAGAACTATTCAGTCTCGCCCAAAACCATAAAAACGACAGTAAGATCACCAAAATATCTCCACGACTGCCCGGGATATGGGATATTCCTTATTTCGGGGGGCGTTTCACCTCCAATGACCTTGAGTATTGATGAATGTGGGTCAAAACGACTCCCAAAGTATCTGCAACCCCTCCAGATCGACTCATCATCCTAAAACCCCCTAGAAATTACATCAAGATCATCAAAATCCATCACGTATTGACCAGGATATGGGATTTTTCAGTTTCGACGGCCATCTTTGGAAATGGCGGCCATATTGAAAAGGCCAAGCGGGGGTCAGGTGTACACCCGATGGATTCTTGAATGGGGTGGTATAAGCTTTCAAAATTTGTAAAAATTTGCTTTATAACAAACAATGCAGGGTTCCAGTAAAATCAGGGTCTGTGCTACCGGACTATTAATGATTTTAAGCATAAACACAGTTTTACCACATCTTGTAGGGCCAGATATAATGCATGTGGAGGGGCTTGTGAACCTGAATTTTTCTACAGACTCCATCTCTAACACGTCACAGCCCTGAGTGGGTCATTTACAAAATATAACAAAATTTAATGCTGCTCCTTATATTCTTGTTTTTCTTCTTCCACAGAACCGTGAATGACGACGATGCACAGCCCCCCCCCCTCATCGTCGATATCACAGATGACCCCGATGACCGTGTAGCTACAGAATCCTTCCCCGCTGACGAACCCTCACCAGCGATACCTGTAACATGCGACAATTCAAAGCGGAAGCATGATGAAGAACCCTCCACGTCAGGTAAAAAGCGTGCCAGGATTATGCCGGTTGTTAGACCTCCAGTAATAGAGCCCCAACCCTCTACATCTTACGACACAACCCCCACAATAATACCTTTCTCAAATATATCCCATTATTCCTGTTCAGTTCCAGGTACTTCCTCCACAGCAGCAGCAGCTTCTCGTGCTGTGGAGGAAGGTATAACATTCGAGTTGGTGCGCACCAGTACCCCAACCCCTGGCCTGACTATGAGTCAGTACGTGGTCAGGGTTGACCCTGGATCCTGTATACCAACGGTGTTGGGCTGCGACGCGTAGTTGACCGTATTGTGGAGCTTGCCCTTCAGAACCACGATGAACGTGAAGACCGGACGAGGTTGTCCTTCAGGTTCGGTTCAGATGACGGGGACGTAGATGATTTTTGGGTAGTAATACCGTTCAGACGTTTGGCGGGTGTAAACATACAGTAGAATATATCTTGGGCCGTACAATGCAGGCCTCTCAAAGTAGTACAGCCTTCAATATGGACAACTTCATGGTAGATATTGACAGAGTATTCCCGGTTGCTGGTCAAAGTGCCACACCTTATACTGTACTCTTAATTTCAATTCTCCGGTTATTTACAGAAAGCATTTAAACGTCGATCGTGGTTGCGGCTTTATAGCAATAGTCTTAGCTCATATGTTCACTGTGCTACATACATGGACGCAAAAAAATGGGGTTGCCTACGGTTGTGCAGCGTGCACGTAAACTGGCTTCAGATTGCAAGCTTGAGTTCGAGTGTAATATGGGTCCTGAAGAACTGAGAAGGGTCGAGCAGGAAATGAATGCTCGTATAGTCGTATTTGGAATGGATGATCGTCGTAGGACTGTGTATGTTTTTAAAAGCTTGTGAGATATCGTACAAGACCTCTACTTATTTTAGGATTGGCAGGAACATCGTATCTCCCCATCCGTAACATAAGGACTCTCTACGCTAGTTATGATAAAAATCGAAAATATGGAAGGCATCATGATTTGTGTAAGGGCTGTCTCGAGTTTGCGGATGTTATAGTGAAACATTGTAAGGAGTGCCACATGGTATGTGAGCAGTGTAAAAGCCCCAAATGTGAAAGTCGTGTAGTTGAATCCGAGAAGAAGGAATGTAATGTGTGTAGCCGTACATTTTTCAATAATAATTGCTTTGAGCTCCATAAGTCATTTGGCACTTGCAGGAAAATGAGAATCTGTGAATGTAGCATGTTTCATATGATGGATAATTGGGGCAAGTTTGTGCATAAATGTAATGAAATTCACTGTTCTACATGTCATGAAATATATAAGGCAGATGGAGTGAAGAATGTATGTTATATGAAAGATGCTAAGCCTAAAAATAGCCCTTGTATAATCGTGTACTACGATATGGAAACATACACGAACGCTGAAACCAAAGAGGTTATTCCACATTTACTCGTAAGTCAGACTATCTGTGATGAGTGTATGGAGATTGAGCGTGATGAGTGTTACAAATGTCGTAAACGGACAAACGTTTTTAAAACGATTGCACACGACAGCCCTATGAAACTCTTTGTATCCTATATTGTCAAATTAGCGGACAAGTTAAAAAAAATGACTGTGTATATTCTTGCCCATAACGGGGCCAAATTTGACACACTTCCTTTATAAAGAGTTGCTCGAACACGAGTCATCTGCGATATTTACAGGTGATCCCCTGAAAAGAGGCAACAAACTAATACAGATGCAGATAAGAGGTAATGTACAATTTAAAGACACCCTGCTGTTCACACCTTGTAAATTAACAAAGCTACCCAAGGTGATGGGCGTAGCCGCTGAAGTTTCGAAAGGGTATTTCCTTTACACATTCCTCACTGGCGAAACTTTAAATTACGTAGGACTACCTCCACCCAAACATTGCTTTAACTACACCAACATGAGTGATAGTGAGCGTGAAGAATTTGACTTCTACTACAACAGTTTTAATGAAGCTAGTCCATACAATATAGCTGATGAATGTGAACGTTATTGAGTGAATGATGTGCGTCTGCTTAGAGTATGTTTCCAGGCCTTTAGAAGGATGTACATAGCCCGTTTCAAATGCGATCCGCTGTAAGTCGCAACCACGATCGCCTCATTATGCTTTACGGTGTTCAAGAATAACTTCATGCCTAAAGACACCTTAGCCGTCATTCACAGACACAATCCCCGCAGTTATGGGCACAAGGCTATTTACTGGCTCATACACCTACAGCAACAGACCGGGGTATACATAAAACACGCCCGCAACGCAACACGGGGGAAGTACCCATTAAGGTCAATGGTCGTGTTTTTTGGGATGATGGCCTAAGTGAGGATCCAACCACTGGTGAGAAGACTGTGTACTCCTTCAACGGCTGCTGGTGGCATGGATGCCCACGCCCTGAGTGTGCCGTCACAGGGGACCTCCATGGAAGATCCCCCACCGACAGTCTCGCATGGACCCGTATCCGCGATCAACTTATAGGCACCCAGTTCACTCACAAGATCGTGTGGGAGCATGAGTATGATGCACGGATGGAAACAGATGACCAGTACCGTGAAGAAATAAGGGCCATCAAACGTTCAATGGTGTTGGATCCTCTCAAATGCGGCGATAGCTTGTTTGGAGGGCGTACAATAGCGTGTAGCGTCATTGGGTAAAGTGTAACGGATCAAGAGGCACATTTCAGGTTTTGTACAATTGACCTCCCTAAATTAAAAAATGAAAACAAATTTTTTTTGTGACAAGTGCAACACCTTTTTCGCATGTGAAAATCGTGAAAATTGCTAGTTACCCATAACTTTTGGACACTTGCTTTCCTAGGGCTTGAGCTATCATTTGACCCCTTACAATGTACTGCTTTTCAGGAAAAATAGAAAATTTTATTTTTGGAATAAACATATACACTGTAGGTAGGTAGGTAGGTAAACTAGATAGTTTTATTTAGTAAATGATGCATTAAAATCTTGTTTAGTTTTGAATGACGGCATAAAGTCACGGGATTTAAGTACTGCTGTAATGTAACCATCTCTTGAATCCTTTCCATACACTGCCCCAGACGCTTCAGTTATCATCCTAACACAACGTTCTACACCTTGTGAGTGACATGGTATCCGGACAACAAGGGGCTCTTCAGTGATCTTATCGAGTTGTTCGACAGAGAACTGCTTCGTGAATGGTGGTTCCATTGCGCACTCCTCCACTGGTGGAAGTAAATCTTTCAAATTTTGAGCACTTTGTTTGATCTTTGGTGGCCGAAATTCTCTGACTTGCTGTTGAGCAGGTTTGGGAGCGCGTCGAATGGTCTTGATTACATCGATGGCCAATTTCCGGTTTGCTTGATCTGCATCTGCAAGCATTGCCAGTAGAACATTTTCAGGGTGAGCCCAATATGCATTTCTTTGGATCACAGGCCATGTGACAGTCTTGCTAGCTGGTGGCAGTAATCGTAGCAGCTTGATTTGCTCCAGGAAATGTTTTGGGCCATCTGTGCACCTTGGATGGCACTTGATGCTAAACCACATGGGTCCATAGTGGCACACGACAAACTGTGTGAGTGAATACAGTTCATCACTTGGCTGCGCAATCGCTACATATAGCCGACAAATTCTGCTGGCAGTTGTAACCCATCTTGCATGGGAGATTGGTCCAGGCTTCTCTCGTAGAAGATCTTCATTAATGACACCAGTCCTTATCGTTTTCATCATTCTGTAGAGGTAGGCTTGGTCACGATTCAATTCAGTAAGGTCAACATCCGGGAGAGTGTGGCCATCAGCAATATATTGAATTCCTCTAGAGAAAAGTGACAAACTTTCACATGTGGCCAAAGCTTTGCCAATTGGTCCTTTCCATTGAGTTACAGATTCTGTTGGGCCGATGAGTTCCTTGCACAAGTGGCGCAGTTGGAGTTCATTTAAATGCAGACTACAGATGAACCAGTGCAAAGGGCGACCCAGGTGGCACCAGTGATGGGCAGTATCTAGATACATGTATCGCCGATACGTATCGATCGATACTTTTGTATCGGTATCGGTATTGCTTTAGCTACTTGACAAAAGTATCGATTTATCGGTATCGCTAAGGTCAATTTTCTTAAATGTATCGAAAAAAATCGATACTTCGATACATCGATACATTAATAAGAATTTTTAAATATTTAAATAGATGTTATAATATGACACTACTGAGTTATATTTATGAATATGCATAAATAATAATATTATTAAATATTTATTTAATGACAGTACTACTCTACTGGTCACGTCACACAGTACGGCGCAACATTTAAACACGTTTGTACTTGTGTTATTGAGATTAATTAACCATAATATAGAAACGCTCATAATATAGAAACGCTCATATAATATAGAAACGCTCATTGGTGTTGCAACACTATTGAATTTAAACAGGTTCATACTTGTAACGCAGCGATTCCTCTTGGTCCCCCGAGGCATTTCTTATCAATCAGTCACTCATTAAGTAGACGTCACGCCGAGTAGTTGTGCGATAATGAGTGAAGATATTAATAGTAATAATAACGCGTCAGGGAGTGAGCCACAAAAGGAACAACCTGGTGAAAATGACGCGACAGAAAATCATTTCCATAAAATTGTCAGCCACTTCTCAATGCAGTCACAGTAGGATTCACTAAGCGGTTTGAAAAGTTTCTGTGCCTTGATGCGTCGCATGAGTGTAAAGCAGCAATACTGGCATCGTCTTCAAATCCTCTGTTCAAGTTAAAGTGGATGACAATAAAAGGCAAATTTAATACTAACATTGTCAAAAAGAGGGAGTGAGCCACAAAAGGAACAACCTGGTGAAAATGACACGACAGAAAATCATTTCCATAAAATTGTCAGCCACTTCTCAATGCAGTCACAGTAGGATTCACTAAGCGGTTTGAAAAGTTTCTGTGCCTTGATGCGTCGCATGAGTGTAAAGCAGCAATACTGGCATCGTCTTCAAATCCTCTGTTCAAGTTAAAGTGGATGACAATAAAAGGCAAATTTAATACTAACATTGTCAAAAAGAGGGAGTGAGCCACAAAAGGAACAACCTGGTGAAAATGACGCGACAGAAAATCATTTCCATAAAATTGTCAGCCACTTCTCAATGCAGTCACAGTAGGATTCACTAAGCGGTTTGAAAAGTTTCTGTGCCTTGATGCGTCGCATGAGTGTAAAGCAGCAATACTGGCATCGTCTTCAAATCCTCTGTTCAAGTTAAAGTGGATGACAATAAAAGGCAAATTTAATACTAACATTGTCAAAAAGAGGGTTCAAGAAATGTTGGTTAATGCTGTTAAGAGCCTCAGCGAGCAGACCCCCAGCAACAACTAAGTGATGCTGCATCTGACGGAAGTGCAGATGATTTCTTCTGTTATGAGTCTGCTTCCACTAATGTCTCTGCAACCCAAGATTCCACTGAGATGGAAGTTTTACAGTATCTGGGTGACGGAAGTCATTCTCTCCAATCTCTGAGGCAGTACCCAGGAATTCTAAGGGTCTTCCTGAAGTATAACACACCACTACCATCCTCTGCTCCTGTAGAACGGTTGTTTAGTTTGGCTGGTCACATTCACGCTCTAAAAAGGAATAGACTGTCTGACCAGATGTTTAGCCAGCTGGTATTTTTGAAGGGTAATAGTAATTACTTTTAATTGTTAGTGTAATATTTTCAGTCATTCATGTATCCTACAAAATTAAAACATACTTTCTTTAAATAAAGCAATTGTTTTTATTTACATCTATAAAACCCATTAAAATGTCGTTGATTTTACTTACAGTGCGTACAAATTACTAGTATAAACAATAATATCTAATACCTACATATTAAATGAATAATTATAAAAATGTACCGGCGATACATGTATCGGCGATGCATGTATCGGTATCGGTATCGCTTAAGACATCTAAAAAGTATCGGCGTATCGGTATCGCCTAAGACGTTCTTCATGTATCGATGTATTGGTATCGCTTTAGCGATTTTCATGTATCGATGCCCATCACTGGGTGGCACTCTAGCAGGTGTATTGCTCCACTTCTGTACCCTGTGTTTGTGGCTGTGCTGTCGGCTCCCACTGCAATTATCTTGTCTGCAATACCCATTTCTTCAATCGCATTTTGAAGTCCATCCGCAATGACAGTGCCAGTTCCTCGTTCCAGTGTCAGATGGCTTAGATAGAAGGTTCCAGGCTCTCCGACCAGCACATATTGGTCCTCAACTTTCTTTGTGCTGTACCATTTGTTCCCCCTTTTCTCTTTGACAAGTGTCATGTCTTTCCGCCCATCAAAAAATAAAGCAGTGACTTCCACATCGTGGTAAGTTACTGCTTCCTTCAGATCCCTCCATACCTTCTGCCGTGCTCTCCATACTTTGTGGTGGTCAATTACGTTTATCTGATCATCAGAACTAATGATGCCATAGTCAACCAATGTTGCAGTGCTGATAGCTGCAGCAGCCCTGTTCGATACACCATACCGGTCAGCTTCCAAAGCAACAGTGGGAATCGGTGTGATGTTCCTGTCCTCCTGGGCACTATCACCCATCCACTCATCACCAACACTTTCACCACTGGAGTCTGTTTCTGCTTGAGCTGATTCGACCACATCTGCAGAGGATGCTACCTCTTGCCGTTCCGGTTTTTCTTCTATTCTCTTCTTCTTGTCTTTCTTGCATCCGATCCTCTCTTGACTTCCTTCTCTCCATCATCTGAGTCACATTCGTATCCACCCGACTGATCTGCATGATCCGCGTGGTTCTCTGGTCGATCAGAAAGGCATGCTCTCGTCGTGGAACTTTCATTTCTTTTTCACAGTGGCATGCAGACAGATCATCGCATTGGCAGACAGCTATGTCAAACAATTGATTCAGGCTTTCCTCGAACTTCTTGGTTTTTGTGGTCTGCTTGCCTTGCTTCGATGCTTGTGAGCCTTTTTCCATCAATCGGAGCAGCTTGGTTTTCACATTCTTGATTGGCTGTGATGGAATGTTAGCACGATTCCAAAGGTCAATGAGTGTTTGGCATACCTCCGGAAGAATCTCCCTGTTGCTGGTGTACTTGTTCTCCTTCAAGAAGAGGAAATGCCTTGCATTTTGTATACGGGTTGGAAGTTCAGACAGAGGAAGCTCTGATAGTGGAGAACCAAAGACAATGTGGCTGGCAGATCCCCGTGTTCTTTGCGTGCTCATTGTACCAGCAAAACTCAACAAGTATCACACAGGAACACTGAAACAAAAACAAACGTATAAATAAAAAATATATATGATTATGAGTATATATATATATAAGGCTTGGTTTATTGGTAAACAATAAGTTTACCAATAAATATATACAAATATATTGCACACACATATGTATTATGTATACAAATATCCATAGGTATATATATACACACCCTAAGACATATAACAAACTTATAAACAATGTAAAACACAACAAAACAAAGAAATGTGTATAATGTATATATCACAAAACGCACCTTTCGTTAGTACCTTGGGGTTTTTGAACACCCCATCCACAGAAAAAACACTTGTTTCTCTCAAGCGAACTAGCGTAGAACTAAGAAATTCCAGGGGATGACTCACTGAGAATAATTAGAAAGCTGCCAGAAGTACCATGTCAGTCAGTGTTGCCAACTGTAATTAACAAGAATTTTGTGTTTTTTACATGCGAAAAAGGAGGTGTTCTGCTTGTTGCAGAAAATTTTTGATTTCTTTTCTGAAATCAGCAAGGTTGATTGTACAAAACCTGAAATGTGCCTCCAGATCGCTCATGACGCTGCACGCTAGCGCACAAACCCATTCAAGCTATACTTTCCGCCTACGGAGGGCGTGAAGCTCCATTACTACGACTTCTGTTCTTTATACCCCTATGTGATGAAGAACAATCTGTACCCCGTATGTGCGCCTGAAAAACTGGTGGGTCCCACCATGCCATCCATCGAGGAGTTCTCAGCTAACTTGAGTGAGCGCTACTTTGGACTCTTTTTCGTAGACGTGCTCCCCCCTCGCGATTTATGGATGCCGATCTTACCCGTCGTTATAGATCACAAGCTCATGTTTCCCCTGTGCGTGAAGTGCGCAGAGGAGAACAACAGTGATTGTAATCATACAACCAACCAGCGTTAGATCAGAGGTGTGTATACAAGCCCTGAGCTGGACCTAGCCGTTCGTCATGGGTAAAGAATATTGAAGATACATGAGGTGTGGAGGTTTCAGAAGCTATCCAACCTTTTCACGCCATATATAAACGCTTTTTTGAAGGATAAGGTAGGAGCATCGGGATATCTGTGAGGAGTTGCAACCGAAGATTAAAACAAGGCTTATATTCAGCGTTACCGTGCCCATGAAGGTATACAGCTTGACCTTTCTCAAATTAAGAATCCTGGCAAGCGCTTTAGTGCAAAGTTGTGTCTAAACAGTAATTGGGGGAAATTTGCACAGAATACTGGCAAAGGGAACGTCCATTTGGCACAAAGTTATAGTGAAGTCTGGGATGATGCCAACGCTCCCGATAAAGAGGTTATGGAGATCGTGAATGTAGGTAATACTTACATCATCGAATTGGCCACAGATACCTCACAGGTTACAAACATACCTGTAGCCAGTTTCACAACGGCCTACGCCCGCATCAAGCTTTGGGAACTACTGCACTCTCTTAGACGGAGGGTGCTGTACACTGACACAGATAGCGTGATATTCACAGCGAGGGAGGGTGAATACATGCGTGCCATTGGGGAATTACTCGGAGAGTTAACTGACGAGATCAAGGATGAGTATGGTGATGGTGCATACGCTGACTCATTTGTATCAACAGGGCCAAAAACCTATGGGGTACGGGTGAAGGTGGGGGAGGATATGAAATATATCGTGAAGGTTAAGGGTATCACGCTTAACCATGCGAACCGGCGAGTCGTCAACTTTGACTCGTTAAAGGATCTAGTGTGCCTGGAAGATGAGGGCGATCAGCCACCGCAACTGAGTGTGGGGACCCACAATTTTCGGGCGCAGAAACTGGGGTGTGTGAAGGAACTTAGGGGCACGAAGGTATGCCGTAACACCTATAGGAAACGTTACCAGGTGCCTGGTACCTATGATACCGTACCCTTTGGATACCTTAATCCTTGATTGTATTTATATATATGTGTATTGTTAACGATATGTTTAATTATTACGTATATTTGCTTCAATTAAGGTTTCATTTTCTCCTTTGCGTGCGTGCGTGTGTACATTCCGAAGCTCCGCCCACTGTAAGATCGGTCACGTGACTTCTGCCACTACGTGAGCAATTTAGGGTTATGACTTTTTAATTTTTTGTCATAAATATTGTTTCCTGTATCATCAATCGATGAACGTTTGCTTGAAAACAATAAAAAAGGGCCTAATTCTTCAGAATTAAAAATAATGTCACCCCGAAAGCAAATATAGTATATTAGTTACAGGTTTATTTTAAGCAATAAGTAAAACAATTAAAACAATAATAGAGTAAATGTATAATATTGTATTTGTATAATTAATATGTATTGTATAGGTATAATGTTGTATAATATAATTTTTATGTATAATAATTGTGAAATGAACATGCAAATTTCTATTTATTTTATTAATTTTTTATTTTTTATTTTGGGGTGAAGTTTTTTCAAAATATATCGAAACAACTGTTATTTTCATTGTCAAGGGGCAAAAGTTCATCGATTTATAATACAGGAACATGAGGTTATAAAAATGTCATAACCCTAGTGAGCATATCTCTATCCCTGCGTGCTCAGTTGACCTCTGCAAACCCTTGAGTTCAGACGTGTATTTTCTCGCGTAGACGAAAAATAGTGATGGCTACTTTTGATATTGCGTGTTCGACGTTTATGAAGTGGTATTCGGTAAAGTCTGGAAGATGTAGTGGATACTGAAAGACTGCCTACTCCCCCCTCTTCCTTTGAGACTTTTAAGGATACATTGAATAGCGCGAGGGAACAAGATGTTCAAATACTCTATGGATATTCTGGCGAGAGTATTGCCGGATTTCGCAGCACAAACGATGTGATGAACTACGTTGTAGGACTAAACTGTATAAAAGCGTACATATACCGTGAGGTGAAAGAAACAACGCGTGCAGAAGAGAAGCAGTGGGTATGGATAATGTGTCTTCTTGATGAGTGGTGTGACAGACGGTATTATGTCATGCTGCATCACACCGAGTACGCGTACCCTGCGGCGGAGAACGTAAACCTTGTCATCATGGACTCGCTAAAGTACTTTTACCACTACATTCATATATATCACGACGAGGTTCGTAGTGAGATTGTGGCTAAAGGCCTGTGTGAGTTTTTGATAGAATTTAGAGACGAGTATCGATTGTTAAACACAAAGGAAAAATACGGTAACATGTTTCTCTCAAATAGTGCACCGGTTTGTGAATAAAATGTGTTTAGTTCGTGAAATTCTCCCCAAGCGAAAATGCCTGGTGCGTGTTCTGGGGAGTGGGAGCGATAAAACATTAAAACCGATATTGCTTCATGTATCGGAAAATTTCTCAAAACACCTACCCAGTATAATGGGATACATGTATTCATGTAGGAACAAACCGTACACGATTCAACAATTTATGGTGTGGCTCGCTGCCCCTGTCGAGCCGAGCCGCCCACCCGTGTACCTCACTCCTCCACACCTGAAACACACGAGTTCAAACAAACCCGTACACGTTTCACCCGTGTGACTCGCTCCTCCCGTCGAACCGATCCGCCCACCCGTGGCTCATAGTCATCTCAGAGCTTGAACCGACTGGACGTGCACTCCTCGAATACGATGGAACTT
The DNA here is from genome assembly GCA_023014485.1 of Bathynomus jamesi. NCBI lineage: Eukaryota > Metazoa > Arthropoda > Malacostraca > Isopoda > Cirolanidae > Bathynomus > Bathynomus jamesi. The sequence continues at coordinate 89,457 of JAJOZX010003975.1, forward strand.
CCTTTGAGAAGTATTCTCAATGCCTCGTACGATGTGTCCGTGACGAAATCATTGCGCGTGTTCAGGCGTGAAACCGGTACCATTAACTACGTACTTGAAACGATTTGCAGGCAAGCAAACAAACGTAATGTTATTTATTTAAGCGTTGAGGTGAATAGAGTCTTCGTGATAGTTGAGAAGTGGACTATCCCCGCACCTTGTAAAAGGGATATGTCTCCCTCCCGCACCTTGTAAAATTTATGTCCCCGCCCAGCATCTTGTTAATGTGAAATGTCCCCACCTCGCACCTTGTTAAAGTGATATGTTCCCGTTACCGCACCTTGTTAAAAGGATATTTTTTTCCGCCACGCACCTTGTTAAAGGAATATGTTTCCGCTCCGCACCGTGTTATAATGATATGTCACCTCCCTGCTCCTTGTAAAATTGCATGCCCTCACCACGCACCATGAAAAAGTGATATGTCACCGCTAGGGGTGTACGATTCCAGAAAAAATGGAGTCAACTCCAGAATCGATTCCGGCCTCTGGAATCGACTTTCATTCGATTCCGATTCCAAATCAGACTAGCTATAAAACAAAGAATAAATGAGACTGATATGAAATATATATAAAACCATCTCGTGCTTCAAACCCAAATACCGAACTTGAAGAGTGCGTCACTAATTTAATGCAACGCTCTACATTCTGGGTATGATTGGGATAATTTGGAATGTTCAATGCCTTTTCTTTGACAGCTAAAATTTCTGCTTTTGTTAGCTTCATTTTAAGAGGTGGCACACTTAGTTTAAGTATCATTCCAATTAATTATTTCATCTCAGTCTTTGGCATCAAAATTAAGATTAGGAACCTTGAAATCTCTCAATTCTAAATTCTAAATTTGGTTACAGCTTTTTCACGTTTTTCCCTAGCTGAGTCACACAATATTGCCAGAAGAATATTTTCCGGGTGAGCAAAGTATACATTTTGAGATATATATACTTCTTAACAATTTCTACTAATTCTCTAGGCAAATGCTTAACTATTAATAGCAGAAAACACATGCCTTGGGCCATCTATGCAATTAGGTCTACACTTGATATCAAACCAATTAGGAACATAATTTCTTACAATGAAGTGTGTTATTGTATAAAGTTTCTTTGTTGGTTTCACTGTTGAAACATAAAGCCTACAAACCTTATTAGCAAGAGTTAACCATCTAGCATGACTAAGAGGACCTGGTTTTACATGAGCAAGGTGTTCATCAACTGTACCATTTCTGATTGCTGAAATAATGCGGTAAAAGTACTGCTGATCTCCACTAAAATCATCAATAATGTGTTGTGGCAGATATAATAGTTCTTTACCACTAGTTATAGGTTTAAATTATACCACTGAATTGTTTTTACAAACCTGAATGGCTTTCCCAATAGGATCAACAAAGGTACTTGCCTCAGATGTTATACCATCCAATGTTTCAAAAATATGTCTTAGAGGTAATTCATTTGCATGAAGCATACAAATGAACCACTGAAGTGGCCTACCAAGTGCTTTCTCCTTAACATGAATCACACCTCCTTTATAAGCACTGTTGGTATTTGTGCTATCACAGCCTATTACAGTTATATAATTTTGCAATGTCTCTCTTTAATAACTGACAATACTGAATTTGCTGTCTGCAGCCTTACTCGATGCTGGTGTCTGATGGGTAATATACGCTCCACCTGGTTCAGCAATCATTACATAGTGTTCTTCACTCTTCTTTTCATTGTACCACCTATCATTGACTTTCACTTTACTTAAAGTCTGATCCTTTCGACCATCAGGGGCATAACTAGCAGGATGCAGTGGGTGCAGCCGCACACGGGCCTCCAGCAACAAGGGGCCTCCTGACTCATGCGACAGTTGCACAGTGCGAGCGTTCATTTTCGAAACTTAAGCTGATCTGTGATCACGAGTTTCTCAAGAACGACTTTCTGGCCTTGCCATATTGTCCATAGAAAACGAAAAAGCAAAACAGATAAACATTGCGAATGTTATTGATTCATTTGCAAACAAAAAGTTAAAAAAGTAGATTTCGGATGTTAATATTGTTTATCAGAAGACAGAAATTTTGAATTTTGCTACTCAATTTGTATACCTACATGTACTTGTACATCTGCTTATATACCTACATTTTGTATAGGCCCTACCTACTTGTATACCTATTTGTTTTAATATAATGGTTGATGGTTCATTATATTATATTGAACTTTGTCTGTTTTTTCCCTATTAAAACTGACAATTTTAAGCGACTAATTCAGTGAGCAGCTGAAAAGTTTTCAGCTCCACCAAGGGCCCCAGTCATCTGTCGCACCCGGGTCTCTTGTTAGGTTGTTACGCCACTGTCGACCATCGAAGTATATGACAGTAATAGGATTCACTTTATCACTTTTCAATGTTTTTCGAAGTCTTTCTCTTTCTCTCCGCACTTTACTTCTGTCTATTACGAGATGGTCATTTTCTTTGGTGATCATACCAACGTCTATCAAAGTTGCAGTTGCAATAGCAGCAGTAGCACGATCTGATACACCAAATCTATCTGCCTGCATTGCAACATGCTGCAAAGACATTCTCATTTGGCTTCCAGTATTTTAAAAACCACAGTCTTCAGTTTCCATTATCCCATTGTCACTCTTCATCTGAAGAATTTTTTAATAAGCTCAAAGGTTGAATTTCAGTGGAACGATTGGTGGTTTTCTTTTCTTTACTTACTTGTTCAGATAGCTTCTTCTTGTATTTAATTTGTAAAATTTATGTGGCATGCACATCTACACTACCTATATAAATTTTATGATCACTCCTCTGATAAAGTAGAAACTGTAATTCCTCTTTTGGTACTTTTTTATCACTCTAACATATGCGATCTCTGTGAATTTTTTCACGATCATCACTGCATCCTATGTCTGTATGAGATTTTAGATTACATTTATAGGCACATATATCAAACAAATTACTGAGACTATTCATATATTCATTTTTTAGTTTCACTGATGTTTTTGATCTACTCAACGTTGCTCCTCTTTCTTTGAACCCTGCTACCTTTTGAAACACAGCTTTTTCCTGAAATGTGGGGATTGATGCTTGATGGCAAAGTTTTAGTAGCTCCTGAGTTATTTGTCTGATGATTGGCTTGTTAGCTGCATTTTTCCTTTCTTTGAGATAGAGAAAGTACCGAGCCACTTGTAAATTAGTTGGCAAAAGATTATGAGGCAACTTCTCAGGAGTTCCAAACATACAAAGTTGCTTTCAGTGATGTAGGTCTCGAGACCCAATTTGCAGATCTCGATCTCGATCTCGGTCTCCGCTATTTAGATCTCGGTCTCGATCTCGGTCTCGACAGACGCGGTCTCGGTTTTTCTACCCGAGACCTTTCGAGACCTCTCGAGACCGTAATGAAAAATACATGTTATTGGCATACTCATGATGGTGGCTTGGTTGAACAGACACAATTCAGAATGTTTATGAAAGTTTGTAAAAGTAAGGGACTCTAGGTATTCACTAATCAGTCACCCTGTTTTGAGTTGCCACGTTTGTCTTGCGGGGGTGTGTGGGTCTGGATTTGTTAGGTTAGCGCTACAAAAAAAAATTGCCCCCCCCCGCCCCCGCCAGATTAATTTTATTGAAAATGGAAACACTAAATAGAGAATTATATATATATATATATATATATATTATAAGGCCACTTAGTGTTGCCAAACGGCGTGTCAACCTCTGTGGCGTGATAAAAACGATTATCCTCCCATCCAATATGTATTTGAAAAAATAAAATGCTTCACACAAAAATAATGCAAGAAATACAACATAAAGAAAACAGTACCGATAAATTCAATAAAGCATAGAATAACTCGACAATCCTTCACATCACTTATATTTACAACGTACCGATTCGTAGAACAAATCGCAATTGCCAATTGTAAATGTTAAAAAATGACGTCATCAATGGTGTTGGAAAAATGCTATACAGGAAACTCAAGCACGGAGAATGAGCAGATACAGAGAGACAGCGCTCATTCTCACAGCAGCGATGACGAAATAAAACAGAGTCAAACCAAAGTTCCGAGACTAATGGCAAAATATCAAAGCTATCGGTCCAAGCAGAAGAACGTTGAAACTGGGAAGATTTTGAACCGCAGGGAACAGTTGCGGCGGTACCTCTTAGAGAGCGATGAATCTCATATTTTAGACAACTGCTCTCCAATAAAGTTTTGGCACCAGAAAAGGGATAAATTCCAATCACTGGCCAATATTACCATGACTGTTTTAACAGTGCCTGCCTCTAATGCTCCAATTGAGCGTGTATTTAGCCATGGAGGCATAATAATGAGGCCCCACAGAAGTCGAACTTCAGCAGATCTTCTGAGCATGCTGATGTTCCTTGAGTGTAATGAGCACCTATCATGCTTTAAATAAATACACAAGTCAAACTGGGTAGTGGGTACGTTCCATTAAACCTTCTGTAACAGATATAAATGAAGTAAATAAATAAAAAGTACGTATATATACTGTATATATATATATATATATATATATATATATATATATATGTTCATTTGTTAATTTATAGGCTACACTTTTTGCATTCAACACACTACATCTGAGAAAGTAGTTATTAGTTTATTAATATACTTAACATAGTCTAATTTCCATAGTAGTGTAAAACAAATTGAAAGGGCATGAGCTTGGTCTCGATCTCGATCTCGGTCTCGAATTTTAAGGGTCTCGATCTCGGAAGGTAGATCTCGATCTCGAACCTTTGATCTCGGTCTCGATCTCGAACCTTTGATCTCGGTCTCGATCTTGGTCTCACAGGATCAGGTCTCGGTCTCGGTCTCAGTCTCGGACTTCGTGGTCTCGACTACATCACTGGTTGCTTGTGCTCACAAATTTTTTCCTTGTTGAAAAGCATGGGGAACTTGAAAGCGTAGATGCTGCTGCATGGAAAGCTGTTGGTGTAGAGTTGCTGCAAGAGGGGATGTTGCTAGCTTGATGTGAAGAAGGATGTTGTTTCAGCTGTGGAAACACTGGTGTGTGGGATACTGATTCCATCTCTGTTCTTCTCTTGATGAATTATTAATTGAAAAAAAGAGCAAAAACTCAAATAAATTTAAGTGAATTTTAATTGCTTAAGGAAAAACAACAAATATTTACTCAGTTTACTCACGTCAGTCAAATGTACATTGTAACAAGTGTAACAGAATATTTTTTATCTCATTTTTCAGCATGCTCACGAGCTTCTTACCTCTGGATTCTGTAGCTGGTGCAGCTGGGGAACAACTACCACAGCTGGCTGTCAGGCGAACTGTGGTGCCTGGAGAGTCAGAAAACACGATGCGTACAAGTATACGGTACGACCTTGGCAGGAATACTTAAATCTGGGAATGACGCAAAATAATATATTAAAGTTATAAAAATTTATAATTGTGGTTTCATATGATGTAATGTTGACGGATGTATGCTACTGTACGGGGCTCCAATAAACCTTACCCCACAAACCCCCCCCGCCCATGGCCTAAACCATTAGAGATAAGTAGTATAGCCGCAAAAGGGGAGAGTGCAAGAATGTTGCAAGTGATTACGTAATGTTGCAAAGGGGGTGGGGTGTTGCAAAGGGGTGTTGCAAAAATAAAAAAAACAATACAAAAAAGAAAAAAGAAAAAAGGAAAAAAAAAGAAAAAGAGAAAAAAAAAGAAAAAAAGAAAAAAAGAGTACTGGCCTTTGTTGCCAACCGGGGTTGCAAGGGGCATGCAACTTGGGGGTGGAGTTCTCCCCCAAGCTATTCCCCCCAAAGGGCCAGAAAGGAGAGAAAAGAGGAGAGAAAGGAGGAGAGGTGTTCACCTGGCAGGAGCCAAGTGCATATTAAGACTTCAGCCGAGTAGGCGTTGTTTTATAGGCTCTTAATCAGCCAGTTGGCTGAGCCAAGGGGGGAGGGGTACACCTGAAGGAGAGAGAGAGAGAGAGAGAGTAGTTGCCTTTGATTGCAAGGCATGCAACTTGGAGGCGGAGTTCTCCCACAAGTTATTTTCGTTTACCTAACCTAAGAGGCCTCTAAGGGGTTTTCCCAAAGGGCCAGAAAGAGAAGGACCAGAGGTCCTTGCTCGGCTGGGAGCCGAGCTTGAATGACTCCGTCAGTCGTCTCTCGGTCCTTTATAAACCTCTATTCTGGCTGAGTTGCCAGATAGCACCATGTATTCAGTTGCTGAGTTGCCGGATCGCACCATGTATGCAGTTGCTGAGTTGCCAGATCGTACCATGTATGCAGTTGCTGAGTTGCCAGATCACGCCATGTATTCAGTTGCTGAGTTGCCAGATCGCACCATGTATTCCAGATAGCGCCATGTATTCCAGATAGCAAAAACCATATATTAATCATCCATTTAAATAGTGTACCACAATATATGACGGTAGATGATTCCAATTAAATTCTGTTTATTAAATAAATAATTTTTACACACTTAATTTTTATTATAAATATTTAAGTCACGAAACGAAATGAAAATTTATGAAACAATTCATTTAAAAGTTGAAATTAGCCAAAACACAATCCGCTATAACGGGGTCGGACGACATGAGAGATCTTCCTTCCAGACCGCTCTTGATGTGTATATATATATATATATACAGGGCGTCCCAAAAAAATGTATACACACTTTAAATACTTATAAAGGCAGTGTTTATTAAAATACATTTCATTTTCAAAATGTAATAGAATCTACAGACATTATTTAATTGTTTTGTCAACGCCTGTTTTCAAACTGACGTCCGTTCTGGTCCAGGCACTGCTGATAACGCGAAGCAATGGAATCGCAAACATCACGAAACATTTCGTTTGGTATTTGTGTGCATTCTCGTTCAATGGCTGCTCTCAATTCAGCGACTGTTGCAGGTTTTATAGCGTAGACTTTGTCTTTTAAGTATCCCCATAAAAAAGTCTAGTGGTGTGAGGTCTGGTGAACGCGGAGGGTATTCTACGAAACCCCTTCGTTCAATCCACATCCACATCGTGCCAAGTACCACTCGCAATACTCCACTCTTCGGTCCGGATCATCTTCATTAATAGCATGGACTAATCTTGGAATGTAACTTTTCCATTGACAGCGCTTCAAAATGCGTTGGACAGACGATTCTGAAATTCCTACCTCACGACTCGCTTGCCGCACAGATTTTCTTGGACTTTGGTGATACGTTTCCAGTACTCTTTCTTGCTTTGTGGGGCTTGTCGATGTCCGTGGTCTTCCGGAACGCTTCTTGTGGACATTCTGGACAGTTCCATCGGCTTCAAACTTATCTCTAATTCGAGTGATGGTAAGTCGCGTTGGTGGATCTGTTTGAAACTCCCTCCTAAACTGTCTTTGCACTTCAACTGCGTTTTCCACATTCCAGTAGCATTTCAGAATGAATTTCCTTTGTTCAAAGCTTAGTCTGACTGCCATTATTAATTCTAATGGGTTTAACTTGGAAAGGAAGAAACATCAATTGAGCTATCAGCTGTTAAAGTGTGTATACATTTTTTTGGGACGCCCTGTATGTATATATATATATATATATATATATATATATATATATATGGCGTGATGTAGTATCTCGCTTCGCCGAACTAAAACCAAAACACGATCGTATTCACAAATCTACACACACACACACACACACACACACACACACACACACACACACACGCCGGAAACCAATGCATTTTTCATCTCTCCGTGGAGCAGAACGAATCACACGTGCTTGCCTTGATGAATTTAATGTTAATGAAATCGTCAAGTAGAATATTATGGTCTATTACATCAATCACCTTACTCAAATCCACCGCCAATACCCTCAATTTAGTAATAATAACAACTATCTCTCATACACTATATATATATATTATATATATATATATATATATATATATATTATATATATAATTGGACTTTCACCGAATTAAAACAAATCACTAAGCAGTTAAAAGAATTCGCTCTATTATCATATTCACAAATCTACACAAATCTACACACACACACACACCTCTGTATATATTACGAAAATCAGGAAAAATGCCAAACGTGTATTAATTTAAATGATCCTAAACGTATATTATAAGAAATTAATTACTATTTTCACCTTTTAAGAGAATCATTTATTATAAGAATTTAATTACTCAATATAAGAAATTAAACATTAAACGCGCGCGTAATATATATAACTCAAAACACACGTGCCTGCGCTGAAACCTTTGAAAGGTGTGGGCGTTCACAGAGGGATTTTTGCTGGAACTTCCTCTCTCTCTCTCTCGTCTCCCTTCACTCCAAATTTTCTTTCACACACACACACACACACGCCTCTGTATATATTATGAAAATCAGGAAAAATACCAAACGTATATTAATTTAAATGAAACAAAACGTATATTAATTTAAAACAAATTAATTTTCTCCTTTTAAAAAATTAATCAATAAACGTACGCGAAACACGTGTTTTCCCGAGATCTTTTGAGGTAGGACGCGAGCATACATTCGTCAAAAAAATTAGCTCAGACGAAATACACACAAATCTTTCAACTTACCTTATATATATATATATATATATATATATAATATATATATATATATAATATATATATATATATATATATAGAAAGAGCCATATTAGCTGCGTCTATTCAATTTTGTCATTCCTTATATATATATATATGTATATAAATGGACTTTCACCGAATTAAAACAAATCACTAAGCAGTTAAAAGAATTCGCTGTATTATCCTATTCACAAATCTGCACACACACACACACACACGCCTCTGTATATATTATGAAAATCAGGAAAATAACAAACGTTTATTAATTTAAATGAAACTAACATACGAGCCTCATTCCAAAACCCGGCTGTATATATATATATATATATATATATATATATATATATGTATATATATATATATATATATTTATATATAAATAATAAACGAATAAACAACTCGTGCACACACACACACACATGAGGAAAGGGTTTCCGACAATCTGGGTCAATTCGAAGAACACCTGTTTCTTCCAGACCGCTCCTGATAAATCTCTCTACATTCGTCAAAAAAATTAGCTCAGACGAAATACATACAATTCTCTCACCTTAAATATATATATATATATATATATATATATATATATATATATATAGAAAGAGCCATATTAGCTGTTCTAGCCTTCCGTGCATGCATTTGACTTGTAATTAAAAAATGATTTTATTAAAGGCGCTGGTTATTTCTCTTGCAAACTTGTATTCCACTACAAAGTTTACTGTTGAGATGATTGAGAGCGAAAGCTGATCCGTGTACCATTTGCAATAAGCAAACGTGGTTGCGACTTGCAACGACTCGCTTTGAAATGAACGCCCTTCTAAAGGCGACGAATCAACTGTTACCCTTAAATTTCCAAATCAATATGGTTTCCGTAAAAATAGAACAACGGAAATGGCTACTTTAAATCTTGTGTTAAATGTAAATATAGCTAAGGAGAACAAAGAAATAATGATGTCAATATTTATGGATTTGAGTAAGGTGTTTGATGTAATAGACCATAATATTCTACTTAATAAATTGTATTGTTATGGTTTTAGAGGGGCAATCAGTGATTGAATTAAAAGTTATTTGCCCGATAGATATAATTTTGTATCAGTAAATAAGGTTTCCCCACTAAAGCGCTTGCCAAACATGGTGTGCCACGGGGCTCAGTGCAGGATCCATTGTTATTTTATTATATATAAATGACCTTCCACGTTCATCTGATATACTGAACTTCATATTGTTTGCAGCTGATACAACTCTCTCTCTTTTTCTTGCAAAGATGTTAATACAGCTAAGATATTTCATTCAGAATTCATTATTGTAGCGAAGTGGTTGGCTACCAATAAAACTCTTCCTAAATACCAGTAAAACAAATTTCACGATTTTTACTAATAAAGGAAATGTATACCTTGATAAATTTAATGTTAATGAAATCGCCATAAAGGAGTGTACTGTAGAGCGTAGTAGGCTATCCCTTAAATCAAGCTAGGCTACGTTTTGACAATTTCCAGTTCCAAGAAAAAGATTCTCAAAGCCATTTCTCTCTTTGTGCATATATATTATTAAAAATGTTAATTGTTCTAAGACTATTTATAAAAGAAAATGGGATTTTGGCACAACTTGCATAATTATGTATTCTACAACTTGCTTATTGTAATTTTAAATATGTTATGAACGTTATACGCGTCACTATTAAATGTCATTTATATATTTTTTTTTACTTTCGATTTGATTTTGGATTATGTGTTTCAGCTTTGTAATTTTAATTTTTATTATTGAACAGTTTTAATTTTGTACTTTAGATCTAGCTATCCACGTTTATATATTTTTGTCATTTATACATTTTTATCAGGCATTGAAATGCGATAGAGTCCCCCGAAACAGCGGATGCTGCCAAATATAATAACTTTTCTGCGCTACGTCATCGTCTTTATCCTAAATATAAAGTTTAATACAGTTCTTAGTGCTTCTGTCATTCAATTATTAATCTTATATGTTATAATGTTTCAGAACATTCATATGATCCCTTTCCAGATAGAATCCTAGTCCAAACGTATTTGGCTTTAGAATTTATAAATCTTAAAAAGATGTAGGAAAACAAGAAATACAAAGGAGAATACGAATTTCTAACTGGCGCATTTACATGCTCAAATATACGTAATAATAATAATATCGTTAACAATAGGCATATATACTACTCAAGTACAATGGGCCACTGTCATCAAAATGAATTAGCCACAGCCTACTAAGGGCCTACCTACCAAATTCCCACCAAAGGCGCATCAGAACCTAGCATCAGACTTTTTAAATCACAAAGTGAACTACATTTGCAAGCAAGTTAGAGGTCTTAGTGACAGAATGGGTTATCTGCTACAATCAAAGTAGCGTATTTGTCTACAGTTAAACCGAGTCAGAGTAGATAGCTGATTGATCTCAGTTTTGGCATTTCTCATAATTTAATTGCTGACAATTAGAAAAAAGAAAGAATTCATTAGTTTAACCATAAACTAAATAAAATAAACATTTAATTTGGTTTTGTGCGCATATAGCTATTTAGTTTGTAGGAAAACAAGAAACACAAAGGAGAAAATGAATTCCTAACTGATGCATTTACATGCTCAAATATACGTAATAATAATAATAATAATATCGCTAACAATAGACATATATCTGCTCTTATTTAGCTATTTGTTATTTGTAGTTAAACAGCAGTGAACATTCCTCAAACAGTAGGCTGTAGACCTGACATACTATGCACGAGAATTTTGGCAAATTTCCAGATTCCATACAGTTCATAATACAGCTCAGTCCAGACCTCATTTTTTATGGTGACTGTCACTGGGCACATTTTCCAGATTGCTAGGAACAAATGAATAAAATGCCATGACTACAATCTTGTAGCTCACCAACCTTTTTCCTGAGCTTTAATTCTGAAAATATTTTTTTTCATCAATACTATATATTTGGTCCTTAGTTAAAAGGAACACATCATTTGATGTTTAAAGACTCCCAAGTTCCAGGAAAATTGAGATGGTCATTTCACTCAAAAATCTGACAAGATAATTGATCACACAGTTTCCAAATTAGTTGACAAATTTATGAAAAAAGTGTGTGGAAACCATTCATGTGCAAAAGTCTTAGTTTGATAAAATATGGTAAATGTGGTACACAGTAGCTCTTTACTTAATTTCAAGAAAAATTTAGACACTTTCATGAGTGAAAGAGATAGTTTGTAGATTGTATATCGTGTATATCCTTAGTTTCAGTTTTGTAGGCTCTTTTGGTGGAAGTAAATAGTTGTATATTAATTAGCTAGTTTGAGATTGACATTTTACAAAATTTTATTATTATTAAAATGTAGCTGATGACTTGGATTACCTCAATAGGCCCAAGTGCCTTCATGTTTTGCAAATGAAATGTAATGTAACGTAATAACTTAGCTAAGAATACGGTATACACTATTCACATTCAGCAAACTATCTCTTTCATTCATGGAAGTGTCTAAATTTTTCTTAAAATTAACTAATGAGCTACTGTTTACCACATCATATGGCAAGTCATTCCAAAAATCTACTACTCTATGAGTAAAGAAGTATTTTTGTAGATCAAGTCAACAAGTCTGTTTTCTAATTTTCTTATTATGCCCACAAGTTATCCCATCAGTATCTAGTGAGAAAAAGTTATGTACATCTAAAGTGTCCAAACCTGAAAACATTTTAAACATCTGTATCATATCTCTCTTCATGTCTCTCAAAACTAAACATGCCTAGTTCCTTTAATCTTTTCCAGTATTCCAATCTTCTTAGGTTAGGGATAAGTTTGGTTGCCCTACATTGCACACCTTCAAGCATATCAATATCATGTCTAAGGTGAGGGGACCAAACTTGAATGCAGTATTTGATAGAATCAGTTTGTGTCATAAAAAATTTTTTTTTTGCCATATCCTATTTTGGCATCCCAAATTATTCAACTAACCAAAAATAAACAGCACTCCAACACTTTCAAATTACCTATTTATGTTAATTAGGTTAATTGACTGCCCAGTTACGTCAAATGTGCGCCATAAGAACATAAGAAATTTTTATAGTGGGCACACTAGGGGCCACTTTGGCCTATCGAGGTGACTCCACTATGTAAAAACTGCCTGTACATTGGCAAATGGCAACAACCAATATTTACAAAACTAATTAATTGTCAATTTAAAACTAGAGATAGAATCTCTGGATCCAGAGGATCAAAGTCATAATAGGCTACTATCCACAAATATGTTACACTCTATATCTATTTATAACTGACATGCAAATATATCAGATCCAAAGAATCCAGTCAATTTCATTACAGTACCCATCAATACCAGTACCTTGCCAACCAAAAATAAGTCACGGTCCATATCAATTACAGACCGAGTCACAATTTACAACCATATATATTAGGAGGAAAAGTGTAGGTGTGGCTGTAAAGACTGTACAGTAATGTAGAAATGTGTGTGCACCCATTTTGGGTCTCCCATTTAAAGGTGTTTGTTGGGCAAGTGAAGATCATGAGTTTTTCAATACCTCACAGTACTATGGGGAGCACTGCTCGGCAGAGGAATCTCTTTAAATGGGGTGTGTAAGGGCAGAGAGTATCCCCTAACCCAAGATGCTGCCTCCCTGTATCCCACAACACTTGTGTTGAGCTGTGGGATCTATCACCTAAATGCACATAATATGAAATAAACTAGTACCATTCATGCAATAAAAATGGGCTTAAACACCATCACCAGATGTCTCTTGCAGACATCAAACTATCCAACCTTCTTTTGAAAGAATCAAGTGTATCTGAAGTCACCACTTCTTCTGTCAGACTGTTCCAAAACTTAATTACTCTGTTTGTAAAACTATGTTTTCTTAAATTTGCTCTACATCTTAGCTTAAATAATTTCATACTATGACCTCTAGTCTGGTTATTGTGATCTTTAATGAAAAGAGATTCAAAATCTATCTTATCCAACCCGTTTAGCATTTTATACACCTCTATCATATCACCCCTTAACCTCCTCATTTTTAATGAGAACATGTTTAGATACGCCAGTCTTTCCTTATATGTCAATTGTCTTAGAGATGGGATCATTCTTGTTGCTCATTTCTGTACTTTTTCCAGTTTTTCAATATCTTGTATCAAATAGGGACTATTAAACAATACAGTATTCAAGGAGGGGTCCCTCATATGAAATGTATAGTTGCTTTATAATATTGGGTGATTTGTATTCAATGTGTGTCTGCATGAGATTGAGTCTAGCATTTGCTTTATTTCTGATTACCATACAGTGATTTGAGGGTTTAAGTTCATTAGTCACAGTGACATCCAAGTCTTTTTCTTTATCATCATTTTTAATCCAAATTCCTTAATATTCATCTTTTAACCCACTCACGCGCAATTAAAACAGTACAATATATTGAATTGCCATTCAAAACTGACTAAGAAAATATATATTTTATCTTGTGCAGATTTGTATAAAATGTGGTTTATTAAAATATATTTCCTATTTTTCGTGTTTTTTCAATATACAGTAAACCCTCAATTTAACGGACCCTGATGTAATGGATTTCGGATTTAACGGGCTGGACAAATAATAATACAGTACATTAATAGTCACAGTGACATCCAAGTCTTTTTCTTTATCATCATTTTTAATCCAAATTCCATTCATATTGTATTCAAATTCTGGATTTTTTGGCCCAATATGCGTAACCTTGCACTTATCAACATTAAATTTCATCTCTCACTTATCTGCCCAGGTTGTTACTCTAAGTCTTTTTGTCTTTTTGTATTGTCATTGCTCCTGCTACTGACTTAACATTATGGCCTAATTTTGTATCATCAGCAAATTTTGAGGTTTTACATGATATGCCCTTCTCTAGGTCTTTTATATAGACAACAAAAAGCAGAGGTCCCAGCACAGACCCCTGTTGGACTCCACTGAAGAATATTTTGCTGTGACCATAGTGGTAGTAGTACAGTAGTCTTTATTCAGTATCTGAAGGTAGAGGTGAAGGGAAATCCTCAGCTTCAGATTCTTCTGAAATGTGCACAAATGGAGGCACTGGTGTCGTCTGTTTGCTTGTAGATGGTTGTGATGTACAAGCAGTTGGAGGTGAAATAGGAGTGGGAGTCGGTGAAGTGTGAAGTTCGCTTAAAGAAAGCATCCAGCTTCAGTTGTTTGCCACTCTGATGTTTTCTTAATTATGATCGCCCTGAACTGCCGAAAATGTTCATAGTAAGGGACAATTTCAGGGTCAGAAGATGTCCCTATGTAGTGGATGGTGATGTCCATGAGATTCCTCATTTCAGACAGTCTAGGCCATGCTGGTGTAACTTGCTCTTCCTCAGTCTTCTTCTTCTTCCCCTGCCTTGCCATGTAGAACCTCATCCACAATTCAGAAATCACAGAAACACTCTGTATACAACCTGACCGAACAGTGCGGTGTTTAAGATTTTTTAATTTATTTTTTTTAATTTTTAATTTTTTAAAATTATTATTAATTAATGTACTGTATTATTATTTGTCCAGTCCGTTAAATCCGAACTCCATTACATCAGGGTCCGTTAAATTGAGGGTTTACTGTATATTGAAAAAACACGAAAAATAGGAAATATATTTTAATAAACCACATTTTATACAAATCTGCACAAGATAAAATATATATTTTCTTAGTCAGTTTTGAATGGCAATTCAATATATTGTACTGTTTTAATTGCGCGTGAGTGGGTTAAAAGATGAATATTAAGGAATTTGGATTAAAAATGATGATAAAGAAAAAGACTTGGATGTCACTGTGACTAATGAACTTAAACCCTCAAATCACTGTATGGTAATCAGAAATAAAGCAAATGCTAGACTCAATCTCATGCAGACACACATTGAATACAAATCACCCAATATTATAAAGCAACTATACATTTCATATGAGAGACCCCTCCTTGAATACTGTATTGTTTAATAGTCCCTATTTGATACAAGATATTGAAAAACTGGAAAAAGTACAGAAATGAGCAACAAGAATGATCCCATCTCTAAGACAATTGACATATAAGGAAAGACTGGCGTATCTAAACATGTTCTCATTAAAAAGGAGGAGGTTAAGGGGTGATATGATAGAGGTGTATAAAATGCTAAACGGGTTGGATAAGATAGATTTTGAATCTCTTTTCATTAAAGATCACAATAACCAGACTAGAGGTCATAGTATGAAATTATTTAAGCTAAGATGTAGAGCAAATTTAAGAAAACATAGTTTTACAAACAGAGTAATTAAGTTTTGGAACAGTCTGACAGAAGAAGTGGTGACTTCAGATACACTTGATTCTTTCAAAAGAAGGTTGGATAGTTTGATGTCTGCAAGAGACATCTGGTGATGGTGTTTAAGCCCATTTTTATTGCATGAATGGTACTAGTTTATTTCATATTATGTGCATTTAGGTGATAGATCCCACAGCTCAACACAAGTGTTGTGGGATACAGGGAGGCAGCATCTTGGGTTAGGGGATACTCTCTGTCCTTACACACCCCATTTAAAGAGATTCCTTTGCCGAGCAGTGCTCCCCATAGTACTGTGAGGTATTGAAAAACTCATGATCTTCACTTGCCCAACAAACACCTTTAAATGGGAGACCCAAAATGGGTGCACACACATTTCTACATTACTGTACAGTCTTTACAGCCACACCTACACTTTTCCTCCTAAGTATATATATGGTTGTAAATTGTGACTCGGTCTGTAATTGATATGGATCGTGACTTATTTTTGGTTGGCAAGGTACTGGTATTGATGGGTACTGTAATGAAATTGACTGGATTCTTTGGATCTGATATATTTGCATGTCAGTTATAAATAGATATAGAGTGTAACATATTTGTGGATAGTAGCCTATTATGACTTTGATCCTCTGGATCCAGAGATTCTATCTCTAGTTTTAAATTGACAATTAATTAGTTTTGTAAATATTGGTTGTTGCCATTTGCCAATGTACAGGCAGTTTTTACATAGTGGAGTCACCTCGATAGGCCAAAGTGGCCCCTAGTGTGCCCACTATAAAAATTTCTTATGTTCTTATGGCGCACATTTGACGTAACTGGGTAGTCAATTAACCTAATTAACATAAATAGGTAATTTGAAAGTGTTGGAGTGCTGTTTATTTTTGGTTAGTTGAATAATTTGGGATGCCAAAATAGGATATGGCCAAACAAATTTTTTTTATGACACTAAACTGATTCTATCAAATACTGCATTCAAGTTTGGTCCCCTCACCTTAGACATGATATTGATATGCTTGAAGGTGTGCAATGTAGGGCAACCAAACTTATCCCTAACCTAAGAAGATTGGAATACTGGAAAAGATTAAAGGAACTAGGCATGTTTAGTTTTGAGAGACATGAAGAGAGATATGATACAGATGTTTAAAATGCTTTCAGGTTTGGACACTTTAGATGTACATAACTTTTTCTCACTAGATACTGATGGGATAACTTGTGGGCATAATAAGAAAATTAGAAAACAGACTTGTTGACTTGATCTACAAAAATACTTCTTTACTCATAGAGTAGTAGATTTTTGGAATGACTTGCCATATGATGTGGTAAACAGTAGCTCATTAGTTAATTTTAAGAAAAATTTAGACACTTCCATGAATGAAATAGATAGTTTGCTGAATGTGAATAGTGTGTACCGTATTCTTAGCTAAGTTATTACGTTACATTACATTTCATTTGGAAAACATGAAGGCACTTGGGCCTATTGAGGTAATCCAAGTCATCAGCTACATTTTAATAATAATAAAATTTTGTAAAATGTCAATCTCAAACTAGCTAATTAATATACAACTATTTACTTCCACCAAAAGAGCCTACAAAACTGAAACTAAGGATATACACGATATACAATCTACAAACTATCTCTTTCACTCATGAAAGTGTCTAAATTTTTCTTGAAATTAAGTAAAGAGCTACTGTGTACCACATTTACCATATTTTATCAAACTAAGACTTTTGCACATGAATGGTTTCCACACACTTTTTTCATAAATTTGTCAACAAATTTGGAAACTGTGTGATCAATTATCTTGTCAGATTTTTTAGTGAAATGACCATCTCAATTTTCCTGGAACTTGGGAGTCTTTAAACATCAAATGATGTGTTCTTTATAACTAAGGACCAATATATAGTATTGATGAAAAAAAATATTTTCAGAATTAAAGCTCAGGAAAAAGGTTGGTGAGCTACAAGATTGTAGTCATGGCATTTTATTCATTTGTTTCTAGCAATCTGGAAAATGTGCCCAGTGACAGTCACCATAAAAAATGAGGTCTGGACTGAGCTGTATTATGAACTGTCTGGAATCTGGAAATTTGCCAAAATTCTCGTGCATAGTGTGTCAGGTCTACAGCCTACTGTTTGAGGAATGTTCACTGCTGTTTAACTACAAATAACAAATAGCTAAATAAGAGCAGATATATGTCTATTGTTAGCGATATTATTATTATTATTATTACGTATATTTGAGCATGTAAATGCATCAGTTAGGAATTCATTTTCTCCTTTGTGTTTCTTGTTTTCCTACAAACTAAATAGCTATATGCGCACAAAACCAAATTAAATGTTTATTTTATTTAGTTTATGGTTAAACTAATGAATTCTTTCTTTTTTCTAATTGTCAGCAATTAAATTATGAGAAATGCCAAAACTGAGATCAATCAGCTATCTACTCTGACTCGGTTTAACTGTAGACAAATACGCTACTTTGATGGTAGCAGATAACTCATTCTGTCACTAAGACCTCTAACTTGCTTGCAAATGTAGTTCACTTTGTGATTTAAAAAGTCTGATGCTAGATTCTGAGGCGCCTTTGGTGGGAATTTGGTAGGTAGGCCCTTAGTAGGCTGTGGCTAATTCATTTTGATGACAGTGGCCCATAGTACTTGAATAGTATATATGCCTATTGTTAACGATATTATTATTATTACGTATATTTGAGCATGTAAATGCACCAGTTAGGAATTCGTATTCTCCTTTGTATTTCTTGTTTTCCTACATCTTTTTAAGATTTATAAATTCTAAAACCAAATACGTTTGGACTAGGATTCTATCTGGAAAGGGATCATATGAATGTTCTGAAACATTATAATTTATAACATATAAGAGTAATAATTGAATGACAGAGGCAGTAAGAACTGTATTAAACTTTATATTTAGGATAAAGACGATGACGTAGCGCAGAAAAGTTATTATATTTGGCAGCATCCGCTGTTTCGGGGGACTCTATCGCATTTCAATGCCTGATAAAAATGTATAAATGACAAAAATATATAAACGTGGATAGCTAGATCTAAAGTACAAAATTAAAACTGATGTAAATGCACCAGTTAGGAATTCGTATTCTCCTTTGTATTTCTTGTTTTCCTACATCTTTTTAAGATTTATAAATTCTAAAACCAAATACGTTTGGACTAGGATTCTATCTGAAAAGGGATCATATGAATGTTCTGAAACATTATAACATATAAGATTAATAATTGAATGACAGAAGCACTAAGAACTGTATTAAACTTTATATTTAGGATAAAGACGATGACGTAGCGCAGAAAAGTTATTATATTTGGCAGCATCCGCTGTTTCGGGGGACTCTATCGCATTTCAATGCCTGATAAAAATGTATAAATGACAAACATATATAAACGTGGATAGCTAGATCTAAAGTACAAAATTAAAACTGCTCAATAATAAAAATTAAAATTACAAAGCTGAAACACATAATCCAAAATCAAATCGAAAGTAAAAAAAAAAATATAAATGACATTTAATAGTGACGCGTATAACGTTCATAACATATTTAAAATTACAATAAGCAAGTTGTAGAATACATAATTATGCAAGTTGTGCCAAAATCCCATTTTCTTTTATAAATAGTCTTAGAACAATTAACATTTTTAATAATATATATGCACAAAGAGAGAAATGGCTTTGAGAATCTTTTTCTTGGAACTGGAAATTGTGAAAACGTAGCCTAGCTTGATTTAAGGGATAGCCTACTACGCTCTACAGTACACTCCTTTATGGCGATTTCATTAACATTAAATTCATCAAGGTATACATTTCCTTTATTAGTAAAAATCGTGAAATTTGTTTTACTGGTATTTAGGAAGAGTTTTATTGGTAGCCAACCACTTCGTTACAATAATGAATTCTGAATGAAATATCTTAGCTGTATTAACATCTTTGCAAGAAAAAGAGAGAGAGTTGTATCAGCTGCAAACAATATGAAGTTCAGTATATCAGATGAACGTGGAAGGTCACTTATATATAATAAAATAAGAATGGATCCTGCACTGAGCCCCGTGGCACACCATGTTTGGCAAGCGCTTTAGTAGGGCAAACCTTATTTACTGATACAAAATTATATCTATCGGGCAAATAACTTTTAATTCAATCACTGATTGCCCCTCTAAAACCATAACAATACAATTTATTAAGTAGAATATTATGGTCTATTACATCAAACACCTTACTCAAATCCATAAATATTGACATCATTATTTCTTTGTTCTCCTTAGCTATATTTACATTTTCCATAAGATTTAAAGTAGCCATTTCCGTTGTTCTATTATTTACAAGTCAAATGCATGCACGGAAGGCTAGAACAGCTAATATGGCTCTTTCTATATATATATATATATATATATATATATATAT
Organism: Bathynomus jamesi; assembly: GCA_023014485.1. Lineage (NCBI taxonomy): Eukaryota > Metazoa > Arthropoda > Malacostraca > Isopoda > Cirolanidae > Bathynomus > Bathynomus jamesi. The sequence continues at coordinate 109,744 of JAJOZX010003975.1, forward strand.
ATATGGTAAGGTGAAAGAATTGTATGTATTTCGTCTGAGCTAATTTTTTTGACGAATGTAGAGAGATTTATCAGGAGCGGTCTGGAAGAAACAGGTGTTCTTCGAATTGACCCAGATTGTCGGAAACCCTTTCCTCGTGTGTGTGTGTGTGTGTGTGTGTGTGTGCACGAGTTGTTTATTCGTTTATTATATATATATATATATTATATATATATATATATATATATATATAGCCGGGTTGGGGAATGAGGCTCGTATGTTAGTTTCATTTAAATTAATACACGTTTGTTATTTTCCTGATTTTCATAATATATACAGAGGCGTGTGTGTGTGTGTGTGTGCAGATTTCTGAATATGATAATACAGCGAATTCTTTTAACTGCTTAGTGATTTGTTTTAATTCGGTGAAAGTCCATTTATATATATATATATAAGGAATGACAAAATTAAATAGACGCAGCTAATATGGCTCTTTCTATTTGTGTGTATTTCGTCTGAGCTAATTTTTTTGACGAATGTATGCTCGCGTCCTACCTCAAAAGATCTCGGGAAAACACGTGTGTTTCGCGTACGTTTATTGATTAATTTCTTAAAAGGCGAAAATTAATTTGTTTTAAATTAATATACGTTTGGTATTTTTCCTGATTTTCATAATATATACAGAGGCGTGCGTGTGTGTGTGTGTGTGAAAGTTAAGATTTGGAGTGAAGGGAGACGAGAGAGAGAGAGAGAGGAAGTTCCAGCAAAAATTCCTCTGTGAACGCCCACACCTTTCAAAGGTTTCAGCGCAGGCACGTGTGTTTTGAGTTATATATATTACGCGCGCGTTTAATGTTTAATTTCTTATATTGAGTAATTAAATTCTTATAATAAATGATTCTCTTAAAAGGTGAAAATAGTAATTAATTTCTTATAATATACGTTTAGGATCATTTAAATTAATACACGTTTGGCATTTTTCCTGATTTTCGTAATATATACAGAGGTGTGTGTGTGTGTGTAGATTTGTGTAGATTTGTGAATATGATAATAGAGCGAATTCTTTTACCTGCTTAGTGATTTGTTTTAATTCGGTGAAAGTCCATTTATATATATATATATATATATATATATATATATATATATATAGTGTATGAGAGATAGTTGTTATTATTACTAAAGTGAGGGTATTGGCGGTGGATTTGAGTAAGGTGATTGATGTAATAGACCATAATATTCTACTTGACGATTTCATTAACATTAAATTCATCAAGGCAAGTACGTGTGATTCGTTCTGCTCCACGGAGAGATGAAAAATGCATTGGTTTCCGGGGCGTGTGCGTGTGTGTGTGTGTGTGTGTGTGTGTAGATTTGTGAATACGATCGAGTGTTTTGGTTTTAGTTCGGCGAAGCGAGATACTACATCACGCCATATATATATATATATATATATATATATATATATATATACATATCAAGAGCGGTCTGGAAGGAAGATCTCTCATGTCGTCCGACCCCGTTATAGCGGATTGTGTTTTGGCTAATTTCAACTTTTAAATGAATTGTTTCATAAATTTTCATTTCGTTTCGTGACTTAAATATTTATAATAAAAATTAAGTGTGTAAAAATTATTTATTTAATAAACAGAATTTAATTGGAATCATCTACCGTCATATATTGTGGTACACTATTTAAATGGATGATTAATATATGGTTTTTGCTACCTTGAATACATGGCGCTATCTGGAATACATGGTGTGATCTGGCAACTCAGCAACTGAATACATGGCGTGATCTGGCAACTCAGCAACTGCATACATGGTGCGATCTGGCAACTCAGCCAGAATAGAGGTTTATAAAAGACCGAGAGACGACTGACGGAGTCATTCAAGCTCGGCTCCCAGCCGAGCAAGGACCTCTGGTCCTTCTCTTTCTGGCCCTTTGGGAAAACCCCTTAGAGGCCTCTTAGGTTAGGTAAACGAAAATAACTTGGGGGAGAACTCCGCCTCCAAGTTGCATGCCTTGCAATCAAAGGCAACTACTCTCTCTCTCTCTCTCTCCTTCAGGTGTACCCCTCCCCCCTTGGCTCAGCCAACTGGCTAATTAGGAGCCTATAAAACAACGCCTACTCGGCTGAAGTCTTAATATGCACTTGGCTCCTGCCAGGTGAACACCTCTCCTCCTTTCTCTCCTCTTTTCTCTCCTTTCTGGCCCTTTGGGGGGAATAGCTTGTGGGAGAACTCCACCTCCAAGTTGCATGCCCCTTGCATCCCCGGTTGGCAACAAAGGCCAGTACTCTTTTTTTCCCTTTTTTTAATCTTTTTTTCTTTTTTTTCCTTTTTATATTTTTTTATTTTGTGCAACACCCCAACCCCCCTTTGCAACGCCCCCCACCCCCATTTGCAACACCCCACCCCATTTGCAACATTACGTAATCACTTGCAACATTCTTGCACTCTCCCCTTTTGCGGCTATACTACTGAGATACAGTAAAACTAAATATACCTTACAAAAGAGAATTTAATCCTGCATTTAATGAGAAACAATTAAAACTTGGTGTTCCCGCCATTGGCTTCCAAGACAGCCTAAATTCGCTTTGGGTAGCTTGCCAAAAGTGACGTGAATAGATCTTGATCGTTACGCAAATTTGCTAAAACAGTTTCAATGTGTTCCGTCATTGTATCCTTCGAAAATCGATTTGCTGCAGGTTCTTGAAACAAGAGACATTCAACCTTGTCCTTTATAACTGATCCAATGTGTTCACAGACGTTCAGGTCAGGAGAATTTCCTGGCCATTCTTCATTTCCAAAGAAATTGATCTCATGGTTCCGCAACAACTGTTGAGTGGGTAATGCCTTAAAACAGGGGGCCTTATCCTGCAGAAGTGTGACCTGATCGACATCCATAACATTGTTTGGGTTTCTTAGAAAAGGAATGACATGCTGGGATAGAATAATATCACGAAAATACTGTCCATCCCAACTCTGACCATTTGGCTTCAGCATCCACATGAGCTTCTTTGCAGTGAACAAAACAAACACACCAACACAGTCTGGACTTTTTAATAATTCGCGATAATGTTCATTGTCATCGATTTCATCTGGTGTTGTGGCCCACACTCGATCATTTTGGTAGTTAGGCCGACGTGTTACGTAAACAAAAAATTCATCGGAGACAGCTAAATGCATGAAATCATCCACACCCCAATCTTCAAGATAATGGGCAAACCACATTCTGTCATCGATGTTAAGTTGAGTTTTTCTTGGCTTTGGAAGTTAATGCAAAGGCTTTAAACCTTGCCTATGACGGTACAGTCGAATGATCTCACCACTAACGATCTTTCCTCTCAACACTTCGATCTCTCTAGAAAGTTTAGCACAGCTGTTTTTCCGCTTACGCGTACCGCTTTCAATGATGTCCTTTGTTTCCTGAGAGAGTGGCAAATTTGGGCGCCCAGATTTGGTTGTATCCATTTCACATTCATCCAAAGTTTTATTCCAATTTCTTTTGACGAAGTCCTCACTTCTTCGCAACTTTTTGGCAACCCATGAACGTGTTATAAAGGTGCCTCCAGCATCACGAGCTTGCCGAAATGTTATTGCTCGTATGCGATCTATCACACGTTGCCTCTCCGAATCACCAATTAATTGAGAAGCCATTATATTATCACTTTATCAGCTAGAGTAATTTTAATACCTGCAATAAATAAAGAATTTTATATATTTTTATAATCACTAAAAACTATTTCGATATAAGTAAACATGTAAGCTGCAAATGGAGGGGGGGGCTAAGGTTTTTTGAAACCCCTTAGATGAGAACTCTATTTTCTGTTTGTTAAATTGTATTCATGCAAAAATGGGGCGGTTAGAGAAACCTGGCACAATTTGTATCATCATATCCGTTTTTCTCAGCAAAAACTACAATAAAATATCAGTGCCATTGTAAATTATCATTTTCACTCCACCCTAGTTTACAATTTCCTCCTACAAGGTTAGGTGCGGGGCGATGGCATATCACGTTAAGAAGATGCAGAAGGGGACATACTGTATAATTTAACAAGGTACGAGGCGGGAACATATACTTTTTACACGGTGCGAAGCAGGTACATATCCCTTTAAAAAGGTGTAGGGCGGAGACATATTAATTATATTTCCTCTCTGTTATTTAATCAATTGCTTTATTAATATTTTTAGATTTTATCTCCCCTCTTTCCGGGCCCCCTAGAGGTCCGGGCCCAGGGGATTTATCCCGGCTTCCCTACCCTCTTGGCGGCCCTGGGGTGGGGGCATGTGATTTTTGCAAAGTCCATGGCGGGGGCATATCACTTTAATAACAAGGCGCGGGGCGATAACGTATCCCTTTATCAAGGTAGGGGGCGGGGACATATCACTTTAACAAGGTGCGGGACGAGGATATATCTTTTTAACATGGTGCCGGGCGGAATATGTCCCTTTAATATGATGCGGGCGGGGATATATCCCTTCATTTACGTGTTTGGCAGGTATATATCCGTTTAACGTAGTTCCGGACGACGATATATTCCTTTTGTAGGGTGCTGGGCTGGGTTAACTTATATCCTTTTAACATAGTGTAGGCGGTAATAAGTAATATATTCCTTTAACATGGGAACATGTGATTTTTACAAAGTCCGTGGCGGGGGAGGGGGATATATCCCTTTAACAAGTGCTTTGCTGGTAAATATCCATTTTACGCGTTTCGGGTCTGAGATATATCCCTTCAATTAACAAGATGCGGGCTGGTATATATCCATTGAACTAGGTGCCATTTTTTTAAGTGTTGGGCGGGGACTTTTTAAACTTGCTTAACATCTGCTATGTACAACTGGTTTATTTCATACAATTTTTCATGAAAATATAATAAATGCTTGTTTTAACAGATAACTGAAGAACAAATAGGGAAATTCTGCTACATGCCAAGTCACTGCAAAGCCATGTAGCAGGCTTTCTCTTTTTGCTTTTCAACTGAATTTTCACGTAAAATTTGTTCAAAATCAGAATCCTGAAAACAGCAGATTATTCAGATGTCCATGAAAAATAACTTGCTATACGTTGTTCTTCAAACTTGCAGGTTATACTGTATGGTACATTCCCACATTGAAATTTCCAAAGAAATAATTGCGAGGAAAAAAGTTTTAGAGTATAAGGTAGACGTGGATTGAAATATTTAGAATTTTCAGGTTTAATGCAACATTACGCAACTCGTAATAACAAATTGGATAAAGTTTTACAATGGATTTGTAGTGTAACTAAATAGAACAAATATATATATATATATATATATATATATATATATATATATATATATATATATATATATATATATATATATATATCTTGAAACTTCATGGGAGAGTAGAATTTTCTGAAAAAAAAAAAGAGAAAATTACTAAATTTTTTGGAGTAATTCTGGTCGAATTATAAACAAATTAAATGGCGGAAAGCCGTGAAAATTTCATCAAAAAAGATTGGTAAATAAATTTTTTTTGTGGGGAAATATGTTCATTTACCCTGAACGTGTTTTGTTTATATATATATATATATATATATATATATATATATATGATGAATAAAACCACGAAGGAAAGGAAACACAAAAAGATGCTCAAGCGCTTTCGTCAAATGACATCCTCAGGAACACTGAAGTACATAAAAGGTTACGGCCTATATATAGGTTACAGAAAGAAAAAAAAAATAAATAACACACACACATATATATATATATATATATATATATATATATATACATATATATATATATATATATATATATATATATACATACATATCTACACACATACATATATATATATATATATATATATATATATATATATATATATGCAATAAACGGAGAAGTAAAAATAAAAATTAAAAATTAAAAATTAGAGGATTAACAAAGAGGCATACAGATTTGTAAGGAAAAATATCGATTTTTAGCACAAGATCAAATATGAATTATAAAAATACAAATTTACACTGGAAATCTGCCCGGGTTTTAACACTTTGCCTTTTAGAGTCAAGTTTCGATATATATAAAAATAAAATAAAGATTAAAAGTTAATAAAGTAGCATACAAGTTTACCAAAGATTTAGCGTCCTACCCTTTTTATCTAAATTTGTTTTGAAGGAATTCAAAACAATAGGATCCAGTTGAAAAAGACCTTTGCTTATGTTGAAGTTATTTGAAAGTTGGATAATGGCAGACTCAAGAATATTTCTATTAACAATGTTGCTAGAATGAAATAAAACTGAAGCATTATTCCAATCAATACCGTGGGATAACTCTGACAAATGGACAAAAATAGCATTGGACAACTGTCCTGTTCTAACGGAATATTGATGCTGTTTTATACGTGTGTGCAAATCCTTTCCCGTCTGACCTATGTAAAAGGAATCACATTGTTTACACCCAATTTTATAGATAATGCCTGAATTATTGGTAGGGCTATTTTTTACTATGATATTTTTCACAATATTGTTATATGAAAATACTACATTAATATCCAAAAGTTTAAGTACATTAGCAATGCCTAAAAAGCCCGGGAAAAATGGAAGTACTAAAATATTTTTTGACAAAGTACGAGTGTTATTAATGACACGATAGAAAGTTCGTTTTGCCTTGTTGAGACAAGATTCCATAAACGCAGATGGGTAACTCAGATCACTTCCAATACCGTTGATTTTTTCCAATTCGGCATCGATGTATTCCGGACTGGCGATCTTAAGGGCGCGGAGAAACATTGATGAAAAAATGGCCTTCTTAGTGGGGGTGTCATGTCCCGAGTAAAAGTGTACGTAGGACAAATTGTTTGTTGTTTTCCGATAGATACTAAACTTAAAACCTGGGCAAACTTAGGAAGAACCCGCAGAATGACGTCATCAAATCATTTAATAGTGGCTTGAAACGCATTCTCAAAGATCATAAGGACTTAATTCCGCTTTTCATGTCCACTTCACCTTCTCTGCCCTACCTTTACGGTCTTATTAAAACCCACAAACCTGGCAACCCTATGCGCCCTATTATTAGCTCGGTGGGCTCTATTACTTATAAACTCTCCAAATGGCTTGTCAAAGTCTTGTCCCCCATTCTCGGAACTATCTCTGATTCACATGTAAAAAATTCCATGGATCTTACTGAAAAATTGAATAATGCACGTAATGAAACTAACGATAGATTGATCAGTTTTGACGTTTGTTCATTGTTTACAAAAGTGCCGATTGATGATATGCTTGACTTTCTCTCCCAAGAATTACATAAGTATGACCTGCCACTACCTTCACACATTGTTTTGGAACTTATTAAGCTTTGCATCAAAGACTGTAAATTCACTTTCAATAACGAGTATTATCAACAAGTGTTTGGGATGGCCATGGGCAACCCCTTATCGCCCCTCCTCTCCAATATTTATATGGAGTTTTTCGAAATTACTTACATTCCGAGAATCCTGGGGGTTGGCATCCCTTGGTTGCGGTACATCGACGATATTTTGTGTATCTGGCCCATGAATCGTGACCTGGATAACTTCCTCCTTCAGTTAAATGATCAAGTCCCCTCCATTAAGTTTACTTTAGAAGTGGAACAAGACAATTCAATTCCGTTTTTGGATGTGCGTGTACATAGGGAAAGCCCAGGTTTTAAGTTCAGTATCTATCGGAAAAAAACAAACAATTTGTCCTACGTACACTTTTACTCGGGACATGACACCCCCACTAAGAAGGCCATTTTTTCATCAATGTTTCTCCGCGCCCTTAGGATCGCCAGTCCGGAATACATCGATGCCGAATTGGAAAAAATCAACGGTATTGGAAGTGATCTGTGTTACCCATCTGCGTTTATGGAATCTTGTCTCAACAAGGCAAAACGAACTTTCTATCGTGTCAATAATAACACTCGTACTTTGTCAAAAAATATTTTAGTACTTCCATTTTTCCCGGGCTTTTTAGGCATTGCTAATGTACTTAAACTTTTAGATATTAATGTAGTATTTTCATATAACAATATTGTGAAAAATATCGTTGTAAAAAATAGCCCTACCGATAATTCAGGCATTATCTATAAAATTGGTTGTAAACAATGTGATTCCTTTTACATACAGTAGGTCAGACGGGAAAGGATTTGCACACACGTATAAAACAGCATCAATATTCCGTTAGAACAGGACAGTCGTCCAGTGCCCTTTTTGCCCATTTGTCAGAGTTATCCCACTGTATTGATTGGAATAATGCTTCAGTTTTATTTCACTCTAGCAACATTGTTAATAGAAATATTCTTGAGTCTGCTATTATCCAACTTTCAAATAACTTCAACATAAGCAAAGGTCTTTTTCAACTCGATCCTGTTGTTTTGAATTCCTTCAAAACAAATTTAGATAAAAAGGGTAGGACGCTAAATCTTTGGTAAACTTGTATGCTACTTTATTAACTTTTAATCTTCATTTTATTTTTATATATATCGAAACTTGACTCTAAAAGGCAAAGTGTTAAAACCCGGGCAGATTTCCAGTATAAATTTGTATTTTTATAATTAATTTGATCTTGTGCTAAAAATCGATATTTTTCCTTACAAATCTGTATGCCTCTTTGTTAATCCTCTAATTTTTAATTTTTAATTTTTATTTTTACTTCTCCGTTTATTGCATATATATATATATATATATATATATATGTATGTGTGTGTAGATATGTATGTATATATATATATATATATATATATATATATATATATATATATATGTTTGTGTGTATGTTATTTTATTTTTTTTTCTTTCTGTAACCTATATATAGGCCGTAACCTTTTATGTACTTCAGTGTTCCTGAGGATGTCATTAGACGAAAGCGCTTGAGCACCTTTTTGTGTTTCCTTTCCTTCGTGGTTTTATTCATCATAAATATTTTTCACGTGTTACTTTCGTGAAATAATTTTCATATATATATATATATATATATATGAAAATGAAAATGAAAATGAAAAGGTTTATTGGCAGACTATAGTCCATATGACAAATATTATTAATACAATGACAGTTCATATAAGCACACCGGACAAAAAATTAGTCACCCCTAATAGCACCGATAGTAGGAAGTTCAAGGTCACACAGAACAGAGGGCGCTGATGTAGCATTGGTAAGTGACAAGTAGCGGTGACGTAGCACACAGGATCAGATCTGTTTCGTGAGGTGGTGAAGAACAAAGTGTGTGTTGGATATAGTCTGCAAAATGGGTCGTGAGGCAGACGTTACTCAGTGGCAAAAAGGAGCCATCGTGTTTGGCAGAGCCCACGGACACAAAATGTCTGAAGTAGCCCAATTTGTTGGTGTGTCAACGCGTACTGTCCAGCGAGTTTACAAAGAGTGGTGTAGTTCGCAATCAACTGACAATCGACGGCGTAACTGTGGCCGGAAAACAATTCTCGACAATAGGGGCCGCCGCCATGTTTCACGTCTAGTAACTGCAAATCGTTTTCAAACCAGAGAACAATTGCTCCAAGAAACCAATGAGGTTCTCCAGCGACCAATTTCCGAACGGACATTGCGACGAGAACTGCATGCGATGGACATCTGGAGCAGGGTACCACGGAAGAGGCCGCTGTTAACAGCAAGTCACAAATTGGCACGTTATAAATGGGCTCAGAGGCACAAAAACTGGACTGCGGCAGATTGGAAACGTGTAATTTGGTCCGATGAATCCCATTTTTGTTTGTTCTCCAATGATGGGAGGCGACGAGTACATCGCAGGTCCAATGAAGCCTTTAAACAGAAAGTGAAGCGCAGGAATAGACACCCACGGACTCTGGCGGAACTTCGGGACCTGCTGATGAACGAGTGGCAGCAAATCGATGTTCAGTACATGCAGAACCTCGTAGAGTCTCTGCCTCGCCGGATTCGTGCGGTTATGAAGGCCAGAGGCGCCGTCACACGTTATTAGGTACATTCTGAGAGGGGTGACTAATTTTTTGTCCGGTGTGCTTACTAAGAATACAAATATATACAATTGATTAGAAATAATACTGCACTGTCGAAGTTAAGTGGAACTACAGACAGACGTTTTCGTACCAAGAAGTCCATAGCTTAGAGGATAAATGGCAGGACTCATGGATAGCTCGGATGATCGGGTTGGTTGATTTTTTAATTCTTTGCATTAGACTGTGTTGAGCACGTCTTGTTACCTCCGGGAAGCTCGGGACATTGCGGGTAGCAAACATTTGCGAAGCTGAGCATCTCGGGGGTAATTTATGTAAGAGTCTAAACGACCTGTTGTACAGCAAATTTAGGGTTCTGCCAGAATCTTTTTCATAATTCACCCAGAGTTGGTGTCCGTATATATTACTGCAGAAAGTACGAAAGAGTGTGTCTTTAGCTTCACTTGTACAGAATCGAAAGTTCCTTATGGTCATATTCGCTTTAGCACACAGGCTTCGAGATTGTTTTCTTATATCCGAGTCATCACTCAAGGAGCTGGTAATAGTTTGACCCAAATACTTAAACTCTTGTACTTCCTCAATTACTTCACCATTCATTTTAAACTTTATATCAGCTGGCTGATTACAGCTTTTAGGATGAAACTGCATAACCTTAGTTTTTGTAACATTAAAAAGAATATCATGTTTCTACGAACACACTTCGCAGACGTTTAGTAGCCGATCCAGACTTTTAACAGAGGGACTTATTAACACCATATCATCGGCATAAACTAAGTTATTTATCCTTGTGTTATCTATACAACATCCCACTGTTACCTCATTAAGTGAAGCAATTAATCAGTCAATATACACATTAAACAGCATAGGGGAGAGCAAAGAGCCTTCTCACCCCGCAAGAGGAGCCAAAACACTCGGATAGTACATTGCCCCACCTAACAGTGAAAGATTGGTGGGAATACCAAAATTTCAATAAATTTAATATGTACATGGGAACCTTCCTGTCTTCTAGTTTTCCAAATAAAATATTGTGGTTCACCCTATCATTTGCCTTACTTATATCAAGTAAACAGCTATAAATAGTTGAATTACAGTCAATGTATTTAAATATTGTTTCTTTAAGTACATAGATACACAGATCAGTTGAGTGGGACCTTTTAAAGCCAAACTGATTAGATGTCCATAGGAAATCATTTAATCGGAGTAACAAGAGTTTTTCTAGTAGTTTCGAGAAGCAGGAAGCGACAGCAATAGGCCTGTAATTATTGCTAGACAGAATGTCTCCATACTTATTTTTGACCAGGGGCAAGATATATACCCTCATGAACTCTGCAGGGATATAGCTATGAGCAAGCATGGCTGATAGGAGCAATGATATATGCAGACATACTACGTCATTTGCATATTTTAAGTGCTCATTCGATAAGTCATCTACCCCTGACGCAGAACCAGTCTTTAACTCTTTAATTAACCTCTTTACTTCAGAAAATGATATCAAAGTATTTTCCCTTGTCCCTCCCACAATCGTTTCGCTGCGATCTATCTTAAGATTATCCCTACTCACACTGTTAAGAATGTTAGAGTAGTGGTTTTTCCACAGCTTTGCAATTTCATCCTCCCCCGACACCCCATCGATTGTCGGAGGGAGGACATTTTTGACACCCGTTTGATTCTTAACAAATTTCAAAAATTTGTTATTATCGTTATTTATGCGAGCTTCACAGGCTTTTGATTCTCGAATAGACTCTTCTTCCTGTTTACATCGCCTTATGGCCGCCTTATACTGACCCCGACTTCTACACATATTCATGTATACTGGTCCTAATCTGGGTCTACCATGAAAGCACCACAAATCATAGGCGTCTTTCGATTCCCTCTTCAGGGGGGCAATAAAATCATTCCATCCAGGAATAATCTTAATATGATAGTTGTAAGATTTAATCAGTGGGCTTCCTGCTTCTCTTAACAGGGATATTATCTTACTATAATACCTATCTATGAGTTTACAGTGAGAATCATTTGAGCAAGGATTATTACAGGCAAAGTGCAAAATTTCTAAATTATTAAAGAGGTAACTTGTTCTGTCTTTGTATTCTATTCTCTGCTGCATATTAACATTGATTGAACCAATCGACGTGATTATTCTTACCTATTGAGTTCTTGTTAAGTGGTGTTGCGCACAAATTGGTAACGTTAATTAATATTTCTAGTGGTCTATGATCAGAAAGAAGGAAATCATGCAGAATATGAACTCTAACAATTCGATCCTTTAGATTATTACTAGTGAGACACTGATCAATCCACCTGGTGGTACCACTCATATCACTAACGTATGTAAAATTACCACTGGCTACCCCTAATACATCTACATCACTTATACTTAAATTGGCCGACTCGCACATGTTACCCAATTCTACAAAGAATTCCGAGTTCACATATGCGTTAAAGTCCCCCATTATTATACAGTGAGAATATTTGGGGTTATGTGATAATGATTTAATTTTGTACAGCAAATCAATGTATTCATCTAGATTACTGCCGTTGTTATATGGTAAATAGCAGTTTACAATTAATATGCAATCATTGTTCACTTGTAATTCAATGCCTAACAAGTAACAACCTTATACTATCGCTTGTTAAAATTTTTATATGTTTTGACAAATTTTTCCTTATTAAGAAAGCAACACCACCAAAAGGCCTACCGTACATCAATTCATCTGACAAGTCTACTGCTGATGACGCATGGTACATAAAGTCATCATGGATGGTAGAGAGGAATTTTAGCTCTTGCTTAAGTAGCCAGTGCTCCTGCAGGAGTATCAAATCTGCAATGTCGCAGATTTTATGAACATCTACAGTTGAATTCCTCACTGACCTTACATTGTATGAGACTATTTTCAACAAGTTATCCGCCATGACTGATAGAGAATTTATTATTAGTAAGATTATTATTATTATTAGTAAGATTATTATTATTATACACAGTATTATTTTGCCTGTTATCAAATCTCCTGGAAAAGTGAATAAACTCCTGAACAATAATACCGTCTGGCCATTGACTCATATTATACGGGTTGAAATGCGCATTTACACCTTTAATTATTACTTTAAAAGAGTTATAATATGGAGATTTCGTGTTTAGTTTATTAACTCTCACTATACTGTGTTCACCAACGATTTCTTCCATCATGTGTCGAATATCGCTTGCCTCGTTCGAGAGCTGAAATCGCGACACAAATAGGGTGAGATTCTCCATCGGTGGCCTCGCCGCGGAGACCGGTTGAGGAAACATTCGGGAAGGGCGCCTGTTAACAGTTACCCACCCGTCCTGCTCCCTCGATATTCCTGAGGCAGGGTTCGCCTGCCTGGGAGATGGGAGGTACAACCTTTGAGGGATAGGAGGCCCTTCCCTTACTCTGTGGCTTGGTGAGGGTCTGTTAGCGGTGTTTACACACACCTTTGATTTTCTTCCAACCGACTTGTTCATTCTGACGAAGGTCAAGCTTTTCACTCCACCTTAGACCTACAGTTTAAAGTGGAATCCGAACCACGCCCCACCAGCAGCCCAGCGTATAGGCCACCCAGGGTACCCATTTATCTACCAAACACTTTCTTTATTGTGTGGAAGGATGAACAGCTGGGTTTTGCTAGGAGCCGGCTGCCGTCACCGGGTCTCGATCCCGGGACCGATGGATTCGTAGTCAGCGACGGCGACGCTAAGCACTACACCACCGAGGCGCATATATACAGGGTGGGGCACGGGAATCAAGTGTTTTTTGAATAGCTAGTAATCGGCCATTAGGAATGGGAGGGGCGTGCGGTAGGTAGCATTCCATTCCTGGATTCATAGCATTTAACTTTAACTAACACTCACCTTTATCTTTCAGGTGCCATCATGGAGCAGTGGACGTTAGAACACCGCATGTTCGCGTATGATCATTTTGTTAGGAGTGGCGAGTCAGTGACAGCAGTTCAGCGTGCGTTTCGCCGCAGATTCAACATTCATCGAAATGACTCTGTTCCCGCTCGTGACACAATCTTACGTTGGGTTAACAATCTTCGAACAGGAGGCTCAATAATGAAAATAAAACCGAAGGGGCCGCAACGCACTGTGCGTACTCCAGAGAACGTTGAAAGGGTCAGACAAGCGATGTTGCAAAGCCCAGGCCGCTCTGCTCGGAGACATTCAGCTGCACTCGGAATCAGCAATCGTACTGTTAGACGGATTTTGCATGAAGAATTACATTTTCACCCATACAAGTTAGCGATGGTGCAGGAATTGAATGTAAACGATTGCCCCAACGACTGAATTTTGCACAGGAAATGCTTGCACTTTATGAGCAGAATGAAAACATGATGGTGGTAATGAGTGATGAAGCCCATTTCCACCTTAATGGGGCCGTCAACAATCAAAACTGTCGGTATTGGGCTGCTGAAAATCCGCGACAACTCCATGAAAAACCGCTGCATAGCCCTAAGGTTACAGTTTGGTGCGCGGTGGAAAATTTGGCGTCATCGGTCCCTATTTCTTCGAACAAAATGGGGTTACCGTTACCATAACATCTGGGCGTTACATTGAGATGGTGAACACCTTTTTCATCCCTGAGTTACGAAGAAGGCGTATTGCTCGTCGACATTTGTGGTTTCAGCAAGATGGGGCCACGCCACACACCGCCAGAGCGTCAATGGCTGTTCTTCGCCCCCTGTTTCCCAACCATCTCATTTCGAGATTTGGTGACATTGCATGGCCCCCTCGGTCCCCTGACTTGTCCACATGTGACTTCTTTCTATGGGGGTACCTCAAGTCACGTGTCTACGAGGACAAGCCCCGTACATTAGATGCATTGAAGGAAGCGATCCGTCAACAAATCATCCAAATCAACAGAGACCTGCTGGGAAGAGTGGAGGCCAATTTTCGTAAACGCCTTCAACAATGCGTCGACGGCCAAGGACATCATATGCCAGATATAATTTTCGGTACATGATTATTATGACATGAAATGCTATGTTCTTACGAATGTTGTTCTACCAATATATTTTCTTTACAAAAATAAATATCATTTTCCTGATTATTCCAAAAACACTTGGTTCCCGTGCCCCACCCTGTATATATATATATGTGTGTGTGTGTGTGTGTGTGTTCGGTAGTTCGATGAGTATCTGGCCTCTGAGTCCAAGTGATGTAGCAAACAGCGGTCTGGAAACAATTCCTCCGTGACATGAACTTCGACGTTAAACTTATTTTGCTTTTTGAAAGAAACAATTTTGTTTGAAGAACATTTAAAGGAAATATTGGTATCATGAGACTCGCCTTTTGTTTTTTAAAATACAAAAAAATTTATATATTAATTTCTGTGGTAAATTGACGACGTTAGAAAAGTAAATCTATGAAATTGCAGTGTCTGTCTGTGTTTGTCTTTAACTCGCGGAGGAGACCTCGTATGGCATTTACTTTCACTGAGATCATGTTAATGGCATCCAATCCTACAGTGTTATTTATTTATTCATTTATTTATTAAGAAAAGAGAAGTAATACTTTTCACGAACTCGTCTTTATCATAAAAGAAAGAAAAAAGATAACTATAAAATTTAATTAAAACTAAATATATATATATATATATATATATATATATATATATATATATATATATATATATATATATATGATGAATAAACCACGAAGGAAAGGAAACACAAAATGGTGCTCAAGCGCTTTCGTCTAATGACATCCTCAGGAACACTGAAGTACATAAAAGGGTTACAGCCTATATATAGGTTACAGAAAGAAAAAAATAAAAATAAATAACATACATACATATATATATATATATATATATATATATATATATATATATATATGCAATAAACGGAGAAGTAAAAATAAAAATTAAAAATTAAAGGATTATCAGATTCGTAAGGAAAAATATCGATTTTTAGCACCAGATCAAATTAATTATAAACATACAAATTTATACTGGAAATCTGGCCGGGTTTTAGCACTTTGCCTTTTATGGTCAAGTTTCGATGGTATCAGGACAAAATCCCCCCGTGGACAAAATCCCCTCGCGGACAAAATCCCCCATGGACAAAATCCCCCCGGACACAACCCCCCCCGGACACAATCCCCCGCGGACAAAATCCCCTAAGGCTTTATTAAAAAAGAAGAATACGACTGACTTTATTAAAGAAGAAAAATTAAAAACACATGAATAAGAATAAGAATAAGAAAAGAGGCTTCGTGAAATTTAAGTTTAGACATAAATTTAGTTTATTTTCCATCTCCAGAGGTGTTGGAAGTTAAACCCTTAGTGATGGAGTTTATTAAGCAATAAAGGTCAAACAAAACTACTGTGTGACGGATTTATTTATGTAAGCAGAAAAACTTGGCAAATGGTGTTATATTACGAGTGTGACCGTCGACGTTCTCAAGCAAATGCGCTAAAGTTAAAGTGTTGAATAACGAAATAATTGAAAAGTTGCATCAACACACCCACGCACCGGATAATCCGCGATGTGAGGCTACAAAGGTAGCCCAAGCAATTAAAAAGCGTGCCTATGAAACTCAAGAAACTACTCAGCAAATTATTACACAAACTTGCTCTGCTCAAGCGGAAGAAGTAGTTGCTAAACTTCCTCCCCTTCACCACCTTCGTCGTAATGTTAGACGTTATAAACAGTTGAATGAAAATAGCATATTGGAAGGCCATGCCGACGAGGACGAAGAGAACCCACTTTTAGCATTTCTATTTGGAATATGTACTCAAGAACAATTACAGAACTTCCACGTACAAATAACTCTGTCGAAGGCTGGCATAGACGCTTTGCATCTCTAACAGGATGCTCGCATCCAAACATATGGAAATTTTTAAAAGTTTTAGGGCAAGAAATAAGCTACCAACAGGCATTTATTTCTCAAATTATCGCTGGCTTGCCGACAAAGCCGCAAAGGAAGAAGTATAAGTCTTCTTCTTCTCGCATTTTGAAAATTGTACAAGACTATAACAACAGGTCTATTTTTGATTTTCTTAAGGGAATTGCTTTTAATTTGTCTTTTTAAATTTTGAATTTTGTTTGACTTTGTGTTTTTAATTTTTCTTCTTCAATAAAGTCAGTCGTATTCTTATTTGTTTGCCCGGTTAGGTAATTGTACGCCCTTGACGATTGGTTAGGTTAAGTCGTGATATTTTTGTTAAAACTTTAATAAAGTCAGTCGTATTCTTATTTTTTTAATAAAGCCTTAGGGGGATTTTGTCCGCGGGGGGATTGTGTCCGGGGGGGTTGTGTCCGGGGGGATTTTGTCCGCGAGGGGATTTTGTCCACGAGGGGATTTTGTCCACGGGGGGATTTTGTCCTAGAAGCAGTTTCGATATATATAAAAATAAAATGAAAATTAAAAGTTAATAAAGTAGCATACAAGTTTACCAAAGATTTAGCGTTCTACCCTTCTTATCTAAATCTGTTTTGAAGGAATTCAAAACAACAGGATCGAGTTGAAAAAGACCTTTGCTTATGTTGAAGTTATTTGAAAGTTGGATAATGGCAGACTCAAGAATATTTCTATTAACAATGTTGCTAGAGTGGAATAAAACTGAAGCATTATTCCAATCAATACAGTGGGATAACTCTGACAAATGGACAAAAAGGGCACTGGACAACTGTCCTGTTCTAACGGAATATTGATGCTGTTTTATACGTGTGTGCAAATCCTTTCCCGTCTGACCTATGTAAAAGGAATGCGCCTCGGTCGTGTAGTGGTTGGCGTCGCTGACTACAAATCCATCAGTCCCGGGATCGAGACCCGGTGACGGCAGGCAGCGTGCAGCCAAACCCAGCTGTTCATCCTTCCACACAATAAAGAAAGTGGTTGGTAGATGAATGGGTACCCTAGCCTAGTGGTTGAAACGCTAGGCTGCTGGTGGGGCGTGGTTCGGATTCCACGTTAAACTGTAGGTCTGAGGTGGAGTGAAAAGCTTGACCTTCGCCAGAATGAAAATTTCGGGCGGAAGCAAATCAAAGGTATATATATATATATATATATATATATATATATATATATATATATATCATATTTTGAAGGAGGAAATTGTAGACACCAATCGACCAGGGAAGTACGCCTGGACCCTCCTTCCTGCATAATATATATATATATATTAGGATGGTCCACAAAATGGAAGTATTTTAAATTCTTCCTCCCAGGGTTTCATTAGGTTCCTTTTCCCAAAACACTTCTCTGAGCAAAATTTGGGTTCAATCGGTTAATATTTAGAGGTGGCTCAACTACCCCCAGAAGTCCACATTCATGGCTTCTGGGTCCCCCCCATATATATGGGTATTATCCGCTTGTTGGCGGGGGTATCATGGCTGACCAGGCCACTCATTGTTGCCCAGCTAAGATTGTGGACTTGTTAGAATCAGGAAACCTCTTTCGGTGCTCATCCACCACACTTAAGAGAAACTGGAGTTGATCTTCTCCTTTCATCAGAGTTCCGCTGAAGGTCTGAATGAGAGCTATTGCCCTTTCAGCATGATCATTAACTACTTTGATGTTTCCTATGATTCTTTTAGCTTCTTGGAAGTTTTCATTCTCCTCCCAGGTGCTGGGGTCATCATCAAGAAAACTAATATTGATCGGTAGGGCCTTAAGAAGCTTTAATGAGTTCTTTGTGGCAAGAGTTTCTAATTTCAGTGTTGCTTTGCATTCCTTGAGTCTTCTTCTCTTTGAGAAGTCTAATGACCCCTCCTTTTCCCTCATACACTGGACCATGATTCCCTTGGTGTCTGGTGCAACAGTTTGATCGAAGAGAGCAAGGGCCACCAGCTCTTCTGATAAGTACCATAGGTGGTTTTCAAATTTCTTGAGAGCTGCTTTGGCCACTTTCTGGTCATGATAGTCCTTTAACTTTTGGATAAGATCCAGATCATTCTTCGGAGCTTGTGATGGAATAGGAGCAGTGATCCAGCTTTTTAAGTAGATTAGGACTCCAAAAAGGGTAAGGGTTTTCAGGTCCTTCTTCTCTCGAGGAGTCAGGGTGATTTGATTTCGAAAAAGCCACATTTTGATGGCATAGATAACTTTAGCCATCCACCTTGCATAGTGCGTGCCAGCAGGACGTTTGAATGTGTAACTTTCAATTTTTTCACCAAGAAAGATCAAAAAGTTCCAAAAACTCTTTATAGTCATCTCGAAAATTTCCAGTGGCCAGATGTTCTTTGGCAAAGGCAATTATTTCATTTCTGAAAGGATCAACTTGCTCCTTCATCTCATCATCATCCTGTGATGTAGAGAAGGTTTTTAAATCAATGTAGTCCCACATAGATTGGAACCTTTTGAACAAAAGTGGCTCAGGGGCAGAAGATGAACCATGGACTGCTTCAAACACTCCTCCATACATGACTTCCATGCAATGATGCCTACAGGCAAAATAGAAGAGTGGTCGACCAAGTTTCTGTTCCAGAAGAACGCATGCTCCCCTGTTTGTTCCTGTATTTGATGCTGTAGTATCTGATAACATTCCGATTATTGACTTATCTATGTTCCATTCGGAAAGAAGATTATACACTGCAGCTGATTGAGCTTCCCCTGTTCCACTTGGTAGTTTGGGAACACCAAGCAGTTTTGAATCACCTGATTCAACTGAAGAGACAAGGACTGGGAGTCTGTCTACCTTTTCATTCTTGGCAAGTAGATTAGGGATCAACTTCCCATCCCAGTGGACAATCGAAATACTTGGACTAAAGCTAGCTTTAATGGCATGGGTTATTTGCCTTCGATGCCTCTCTCGGTGCCTTTTGATTGAAGAACGGGAGACGTTTACCTCTGAAAGATCTTGACCAAGGCTAGATGCAGTTTCAGCTAATACAAAGGTGGCCCTCCTGTCACTGATGCCAGTCCTGTCCAGAGCAGCAGCCAATTCAGGAGATATGATATTCTTTGCTGCCTTTTTCTTTGGTGGAGTTGGTCCGCTGGTAGATGGGGGATTAATAAGGTAATCTTCATCTTCTCTTTCTGACTCACATAAAGACTCAGAAGAAGAACTTCCCTGATCTAGCATAACTTCCTGTGAAGCAGCATATTTTTCTTCTTCAGCTTTCCGCTTCCTATTTACCAATTTCATTTGCTTCTCAGCAGCTCTCTTTTCTGCCTTGTCAGTCACCATATCTGCAGAGACCATTGATCCCACTCGTCCCGCTTTCCTTTGTTGGATCAAGAACTGCCGGTCTTCTTCATTTTTGATTAAGGTAAAGGCATCAGCATGGGCAACATCAAATAGGTTCTCCATTTCTTCCTGAAAGGTTTTCTCTTTTTCTAACTGAGAGTTGCTTTTCCTCCCAGCATTCTTCTTAATCGCTTTCCACTCCAAGTGTAGAGCAGAGCCTGAATTTTGTGAAGAATGTGGTCTTTCCTTTGAGTAGGGATTCGGGCTCTCTCCCAGAAGAGACGCAATTCTTCAAAAACAGCTTCTGAACTAGGTTTGATCTCCTCCTTCAAGACTTGATGATGGTGGAGGAACATGCGGAGGACCTGGCCACGGGAAGGCAGCTTGACTCCAGTGATTGTTTCCTCTGACTTTTTCATTAAGTAAAATGTACGTTTATTTGACATTGCAAAACCTGTAAATTTAATAAATCTATCTGAAAGAAAAATAATCATTAGTTAATGTATCTGTAAATAATGTTTCTTTTAATTATTCACTATACAGGGTGTCCCAGAATTATCTGTACAATTTTTGGCTGTTATTAAAAGTCAACCATGAAGTGTAGAAATTCCAGTGTTGTCCCATTTTACAGAGAAACTCATTAAGGTTTTTCTGATAACAAGTTTTGACAAGTTTTTTCTTTTTCAAATATTCATACACACCCCTCATCCTTAATGAATCCACAGTAGAAAGCACAGTGTGTTGAATGGTTTATCGAAACAAAATCAGATACGCAAGTTCAACGAAGGTTTAGAACTAATTACAACAGAAACCCTCCATCAAGAGTAACCATACGAGCTTGGTATAAAAGGTTTAAGGAAACTGGAAGTGTAGAGCATAAGAAAGGAGCAGGGCGGCCTCGAACGTCTTTTGAAAATGTCGAGCGCATTCGAGAGGCTTTTGTTCGCAGTCCACGCAAGTCGACAAGAATTGCATCACGAGAGTTACAGATACCTCGTTCGACAGTGCATGATGTCTTGCGTAAACGTTTGAAGTTGCATCCTTACAAGTTGCAAATCTTGCAACAGATTACGCAAGAAGATAAGGTCTCCCGTAAGGAATTTGCAATGACTCTGCTTGACAGAGTCGACCAGGACAATGCGTTCTTGGCAAGAATCATGTTTTCGGACGAGGCAACTTTTCATGTTTCAGGCAAGGTAAACAAACAAAATGTGCGCATATGGGGGTCACAAAATCCACATTGCATAGAAGAGCACATCAGAGACAGTCCTAAAGTTAATGTGTGGTGTGGCCTGTTACATGATCGCGTGATTGGACCATTTTTCTTCGGTGGATCAACAGTGACCTCCAATACCTACCTGAACATGTTGCAACACTTTGTCTATCCGCAATTGGAAGCACTGCATCCACGCATCATTTTTCAGCAAGATGGCGCACCGCCACATTGGGCCTTGATCGTCCGTAAGTCCCTGAATGAGACATTCCCAAACAGGTGGATTGGCCGTGGAGGTGCAGTTCATTGGCCGGCTAGATCTCCCGACATCACACCCTGTGATTTCTTTCTTTGGGGATTCGTCAAAGATCTTGTGTACAATACGCGGGTGACAGACATTGATGATTTAAAAGCAAGAATCACAGCTGCTATTGAGCGAATTGATGTGGATATGCTGCAGCGTACATGGCAACATTTGGATTATCGATTGGATGTTTTGCGAATCACTGATGGTGCACATATCGAATGTTTGTAACAACGTTACTTTAATAAAAGAAACTTTTGAAAATACAGATTCTAAATACTCTTGTTTAAGAATTTTACGTGTGTTATCAAGAATTTTATTAAAAGATGAAATTGTACAGATAATTTTCGGACACACTGGAATTTCTAAAAAACTTGTCAAAACTTGGTATCAGAAAAAACTTAATGAGATTCTCTGTAAAATGGGACAACACTAGAATTTCTACACTTCATGGTTGACTTTTAATAACAGCCAAAAATTGTACAGATAATTCTCGGACACCCTGTACTTCTAAAATATAAAATTTATGTAATGTGGTCTCTTTTAAAGGATTCATCAAATCAAATATATATATATATATATATATATATATATATATATATATATATATATATATTAGTGATGTAGCGGATGTCATTTTTTTCACATCCGCGGATGCGGATGCGGATGTTTGATTTCAACATCCGCGGATGCGGATGCGGATGCGGATGTCTACATTTTCGTTATTTTTTAGGATATATTCGAGATTTGTTGTGTTTAACGTATATAATAAGTTATTATATAGAGAGAGCTGTAGCTATAATGTAATATAATTGATTAATTGTACAATAATTGCTGTACTTTTCTCTGAACATAAAATAATATCAAGCATCTAACTAATATAGAAATCAATTAGTGAATTCGTCTGCAAATAAATTCGTTATATTTTGTTGAGTTTCAGCCACAATTAGAAACCGTAATTGTGTTACCAGGATGCGGGACGTGAACCCAACTCAAATGCACCCCCACCGACCTCTTTCCCCAACCTCCACCCTTATAGAAAGAGATCTTTAATTAGCTTGATAACTATTTATATTAAGTTTAAAGTTTTATTAGGCATATTTATAAATGAGTAATTAAAATAAAGTAAACTAAGATGTTCATCGTTTAATGTTCAAACTTAATTATAGGAAGGTTATGCTTAAGGAACATTAATTTTTCTGCCTTTTCTGCTGCCAGTCTGTTTCTCTTTTCATCATATATTAATCCAGCACTGCTAAATAATCTCTCGCTTGGTACGTTTGTTGGAGGACAGGCTAAATGTTTCCTCGCAAGTTTACTCAAGTATGGATAGATATTCTGCGTATTTTTCCACCAACTAATAGGATTGTCACATGCAGCCAGGCGTTTTTCTTGGTGATAGCTCTCGATCATTTTTACTACATCTTTTGACATCGCGTAGGTCTCGTCATTGCTGCTTGACTCAAGAAGCTGAGAGACAGATTCTGTGATAGATTTGCTTGTTGAAGGTGTTGGTTCTGTCACTGAAACTTGATTCTTTTGGTGGGTGGCGAAGCGACAGATTCAAGAGATTGAAGCTCTTCAACTGCTTTGCCAAGTGATGATTTAACTCGTTCTAATTTACTAGGTGAAAATAACTTAGCTTTGTAACGTGGATCTAAGTAGGTTGCAAGAGAATAACTTCATACAAGAACAGCCTCTCGTCTTGTCGCTTGCATCACTATTGCGCACAATGAACTAGTTCTATTAATATAGTAGAATTTGATAATTTCCGCTTATTAATGACGTTTTATCTCAACGGTCCACATCCGCACGACATCCGCAGTCCAAAGTGCGGACGCGGATGCGGATGCGAGAAAATGTGCGGATGTTCCGCGGATGCGGATGCGGATGTGACCTACATCACTAATATATATATATATATATATTTGATTTGATGATTCAGTATTTGAATCTACTGGAATATGCATGACTAGGCTGAGTTATTGAAGGTGTATTTTCATGCATAGCTTAGAACAGACGCCTTAGTTTAACTGGATAATACTGTATATGTCTATGAAGGAAGATATCGATATTTGAATTTCTGAAATATAAAATGCTTGTATTCGCATTCATCCTATTCTTTTTAAAAGGGCGGATATATATATATATATATATATATATATATATATATATATATATATATATATACAAACACAGACCGTGCATGAAACAAACAACTCTTCTGGAAAATTACATCCACTATAGTTCGAATAAGTAATGATAAGTGACAAATACTATAGTTTTTTCTTTTTCATGATGGATAGCCCAACGTGGGCACCGGGTTACTGGGAACGAGGGCTTTCCATCATGAAAAAGAAAAAACTATAGTATTTGTCACTTATCATTACTTATTCGAACTATAGTGGATGCAATTTCCCAGAAGAGTTCCATGTTCCATGCACGGTCTGTGTTTAACATATATATATATATATATAAATATATATATATATATATATAAATATATATATATATATATATATAATTAGCTATGAAATATTTATTGTTCATGATGTTTGTAACCACGTTACTATACGATTGGAATGAAATATAATAGCTTCCACTTAGGTTAGATAAATGAAATTAAAATTAATTTAGTTAATAGTTTCTGGATCTATTTCGTAATACAAATATTAGAACAAGGCTAAATTTGTTTATGAGTTGACTGTATTTATTCTAATTTTATTTTGTGTGGTATCGTTATTAATATATTACTCCGAAACGATGAGATCACGGACGGCGTTAAAGAAATCTTTGCTAATTGCCTTGCATTACAGTTCTCATATACCAAATATATACAGGGTGTCCGAGAATTATCTGTACAATTTTTGGCTGTTATTAAAAGTCAACCATGAAGTGTAGAAATTCCAGTGTTGTCCCATTTTACAGAGAATCTCATTAAGTTTTTTCTGATACCAAGTTTTGACAAGTTTTTTAGAAATTCCAGTGTGTCCGAACATTATCTGTAAAATTTCATCTTTTAATAAAATTCTTGATAACACACGTAAAATTCTTAAACAAGATTATTTAGAATCTGTATTTTCAAAAGTTTCTTTTATTAAAGTAACGTTGTTACAAACATTCGATATGTGCACCATGAGTGATTCGCAAAAAATCCAATCGATACTCCAAATGTTGCCATGTACGCTGCAGCATATCCACATCAATTCGCTCAATAGCAGCTGTGATTCTTGCTTTTAAATCATCAATGTCTGTCACCCGCGTACATTTCTAAAAAACTTGTCAAAACGTGGTATCAGAAAAAACTTAATGAGATTCTCTGTAAAATGGGACAACACTGGAATTTCTACACTTCATGGTTGACTTTTAATAACAGCCAAAAATTGTACAGATAATTCTCGGACACCCTGTATTAATAAAGGGCATAATGGTATACAAAAAACAGCTTTGAGCCACCCCTAAAAGTTATTTGATTTGCCTTAAATTTTACATGAAATATTTTTTAGCTAAAAGGAACCAGATTATAGCCTGGGAGGAAAGAAAATTGAACTTCGATTTTTTACCCCATTCTGTGGACCACCCTAATATATATATATATATATATATATATATATATATATATATATATATATATTATATATATATATATATATGGAGTTTCATGTCGACCCTAGAAATATGGAAATTTGCGGAATTTGTAGCAAGTACTGTAGGTAGTAATTCAATGTACAGGGTGTCCCATAAGTCCGGCATCATAGGAAAAATAATAAAAAAAGGCAAAACGAAAGCTTATATTTACAGAACGTGCTCAGTGTGTCCACCATTGTTTTCAATACACAAATTCAGACGTGATACCCAGTCAGCAAGCACACGGTGAATGATGTCAGGAGTAATGGTGTTACATGCCCCAATAATGCGCTGCCGCAAATGTTCAACACTCCTAATTTTCTCTGCGTATACCAGCCCAGCGCTTTCAAGTGGCCCCAGAGATAAAAATCTAGTGGCGTGAGATCCAGGCTTCTAGCTGGCCATTCCACAGGCCCTCGACGTCCTATCCAATGACAAGGGAATTGTTGGTACAGGTATTCCCTTACTTGGGTGCTGTAATGTGCAAGAGTGCCGTCTTGCTGGAACCATGTTGGGAATTTCCTTCTTAGTCCAGGCAATCTAGAGCAAAAATAGCTTCAACCTGGGCAAAATTGCTTCAGAAGCTTTCTAAACTGTTTCCAGCTCAGGAACCATTGCAGAATAACATATCCAAAATCCGACAAAATTGGACCCCGGGAACACCCACAAAAATGAAATTCAAAATGGCGGACTGGCAGTTTCCTACGAAATACAATAAATTTTAATTTCGCTTTGTAGAGAGAGTTATGACGTTTTTCTTGATCAGTAAAATGTTTTAAAACACATTTTCGTTTCTAAATTAACCTATATGACACTAAAAATTGTATTAGGCGGCTAGTATTAAACTATGATGTCACGTAATGTAAATAAAATATACTGATTGGAGTGTATGTGAGAATGGACATTGCTACATCTTTATAAACTTATATTATATACAACTCTTTAATTCCTACTACCCACTATCAAATCTGCGTATTTGTGCATGTCATTTTCTTTAAAACTGTTATTATGTACTCCTTTTAAATACTGCAACACAGTTTATTAATTTGTGTTTTCTGTTTCAGACTGACTCGGTGTACGGCTGACTCGGTGTGCGTCCGCCTTCAAGAATGCAGACCCCTGAAGAATTGTGCGTGATTTGTAAGGAGAAATTGGACAGCGGACAGGAAGTGGTTCACATCTCGCAAAAAGGAGCAGATGGTATAAATGCATCCAGCCGCAGCCGTGGAAGCGATGTTGTTGCAACAGCTGGAATAAGTGTTCACGTTGTATGTAGGAAAAGGTTTACGGATAAAAAGACCATTGAAATAAAGAAGCGACAGACCGCAGCCGAGGCAATACCAAGGAAAAGTGCTCGTTTTCATGAATACGCATTTTCCAGTGCTACTCACTGTTTGTTTTGTGATACCTTTGTGGACTTTTTTTCCAAACACAAACCAAAATCAGAGCATGTCAAAATAAGAACTACAGAGTTCTCCGAAACCATAAAAAGGTGCTGTGAAAGCCGCTGCGATGAATGGTCGTTTAATGTAAAAGGCCGTCTGGAGTATTATCTTCGTGATCTTCCTGCTGCAGATTGTGTTTACCATCACACCTGCAGCGTAAATTTTCGAAGTGGAAAAAACATTCCTCGTGCATACTCCTCCGACGATCATGATTCGAAGAAAGGGAGACCAACTAATGAAGAGCAACACCAAGCATTCCTTCAGACCTGTGCTTACCTGGAAGAGAATGATGATGAACAACTGTTGATTGGAGACCTAATTTCCAAAATGGAGGAATATCTTCAAGGAAGTCAGAGCTCTGTCTACGAACGCAGGCACATGAAGAGAAAGCTTTTAGAACGTTACGGAGACAAGATCATAATATCAGGTGAAAGTGGGAAGGCAGATGTAGTAACACTACGAGAGACAGCTAATGAAATTCTTATAGATTATCACAAAAAGTCGAAAGAATTTACCGAGTAGAAGCTGCTGCAAAAATAATCAGAAGTGATATCAAGTCTGTCGACTCACCTAGAAAAGATGTGTATCCATCTCCAAATGACATCACTGCAGAAAGTGCTCTTGATTACATTCCCAACAGTCTGAAATTGCTATTATCAAAAGCATTTGCGGGACAGGATGCTTCAAGAAAAATAGGTGCAATTGGGCAGAGCATTATGCAAGCAACCCGTCCTAGAGGATTACTATGTCCACTACAGATCGGTTTGTCGGTTCAGCTACACCACAACTTTAGGTCAAGGTACCTTATTGACGTTCTCCATCAGCTGGGTTACTGTTCGTCGTATGCAGAAGTAACAAGATTCGAAAGAAACGCGGCGCTGGCAAGTGGGTCTGGCTCTTTTACTGTTGATGAAAACACTGCAGTCCTTCTAGCAGCAGATAACGTCGATCATGATGTCTGCACTTTGGATGGGAAGAATACCTTTCATGGAATGGGTATGATTGCCGCAATAACTCCGAAGATCAAGATCCACCCTTCTATTCACAGGCGTAATGTTGGTGACAATGACATTAAGAAGATTGCAACCGTTGACATTAGGGAATATAGACACGCGAGAAGCATGTTGAGGGACATCTCATTCCGCGAACTTCCAGTACCCACTGCCACCATAAGTCGACTTAGTCTTCTCTGGCAGATATCTTCAGCAGAAAGATCAGGTCCAAGTTGGTCCGGAACAATGCAGGCAATTCACGGTGGATCAAGTGTCTCACATCCAGGTGTGGCGTCGATCACGTTCCTTCCCATCATAGATATGTCGCCAACTGACATGACCTGCATATTTTCGACATTACTATATTTGAGCAAGATAGCACGCGATCAAAAAGTCCCATGCATTATTACCTTTGATCAGCCTTTGTTCTGGAAAGCTTCCCAAATCACCAATGAACAGAGAGACCTGCAGGACATTGTTTTAATGCTGGGATCATTTCACACTCTGATGAATCTTTTGGGAGCAGTCGGTACTCTTATGAATGGTTCAGGATTGTCTGAAGTACTTCAAGAAATATACGGACCAAATGCCGTGCAACACATGATGTCTGGAAAAGCTGTTTCAAGAGCGATACGTGGTCATATGATAGTAGATGCAGCTCTTAGTACCTTACTAGTCGCAGACGTTTTCCCTCGTAATGAAGCTGGAACTCCTCATGACCTCCATAAGGAAGCTTGTGACCTGCTCGACGATGTTATGACCGCCAAACAATCAGTTGAGGATGTGGAATCTTCGAATGCATTGTCTCAGATTGCTACCACTTTGAATGCGAAGAAAACTGACCTACAATCTACTTCGCAAACAAGTCAACTCTGGTTGGAATATCAGCGAATGATCAACATTGCACGTTCCTTGATAACAGCAGACAGAACCGGCTCGTGGGATTTGCACTTGCAAGCTATGCTGGAGACCATCCCCATAATTGCAGCAGCCGGACATCACAATTACCTGAAATCGATAAACCTGTACCTGCAGAAAATGTTAAGTTTGCCTTCTGAAAATCCAGCCGTTAACAAAATGTTCCAGGAAGGTAAGTTTGTGGTAAGAAGAAGCGACAGATTATGGGCCGGACTCGGCACAGACCTGGTGATAGAACAAGTACTAATGCGTTCCCTGAAAAGCAGAGGCGGACTGACACGCGGAAGTGGATTTACAGACATCCAAAGAACAACGTGGCTCTTTTCTATGCCTCTGTGTTCCACTTATAACTTAGCAATGCAGGAATACACCAGAGTTTTGTTGGAAAGTAGTGAACAGCACAAGGAAATGAGGGGAAGTAGACAAATCAGGGACAGTAATGACATGAAGAAAGTACTTGAACGTCTGGAATCCTTATCCCCATTCCATTCTACCTCGGGTCTCTGCAACATTGTAACAGGGCTAACTGCTGATCCTGGAGTTAACGTTCATCAATTGCATTCAATCGGTACGGACATTGTCGTAAAAATGATTGGGAAACAAGCCTTTACATATTCTGCCAAAAGATCTGACAAAGTGAAAACACTAGGATCTGCTTCTGCCGTTGTGATCACTGATGCTTCAGATATAGAAGTAGATCCTGCACTACTG
This sequence comes from Bathynomus jamesi, assembly GCA_023014485.1. Classification (NCBI taxonomy): domain Eukaryota; kingdom Metazoa; phylum Arthropoda; class Malacostraca; order Isopoda; family Cirolanidae; genus Bathynomus; species Bathynomus jamesi. The sequence goes on from JAJOZX010003975.1 coordinate 139,027, forward strand.
TTTCAGAGAATGATGACTGTTGCCACTGGCGGAGACATGAATCTTGAAGATGTCATGTGTTACGAACTGTGTGCATATCCTCCTGCATTGTTCGAATCACGAAGTATCTTGAGGAAACCCGATAAGTCTCAGCTAGCTCATGCAATAATCAAATACACTGACACTTTACGCATGGAAGAAGTTCAAGAAATTCAGTGCACAGACCAGTACGTATTGGATGGTGGATCTCTACTACATCGTGTTTCCTGGCGTCAAGATGAAGCATATGACAGCATCGCCAACTCATATGCCGATTTCACTCTGAAAACATATGGAAAAGCAATCATTGTTTTTGATGGCTACAGCAGCTCTCCTACGATCAAGGACATGACCCACAGAAGACGCAGCACCAAGACAAGCAGAAATGTGAATCTCAGTCCAAGCATGAAATTTGTTGGCCAGAAGGAACACTTCTTGGCTAATGAAAACAACAAGCAAGCATTTATTTCCCTCGTAGGTGAGATGTTGAAGAAGCACGGGTGTACTGTTCACAACGCAGATGGGGATGCTGATGTGGACATCGTTCGTGCAGCAGTTTCCTCATCATAAAATGCAACTACAACAGTAATAGGGGAAGACACCGACTTGCTGATTCCCCTTCTGTACCATGCCAAGGACAGTGGTTTCAAGTTGTACTATCGCAGCGATATAAGACGGGGACCATCTCCTAATCCTGTATATGATATTCTCAGCATTCAATCATTGTTAGGCAATGACATCTGCAAGTATCTCCTGTTTGTGCATGCTTTCACGGGCTGTGATAGCACATCCAGAATTTTTTCGATCGGTAAAGCCAAAGCATTCGACACACTGATGAAGGTGGCTGAACTCCGTTCAGTTGCAAATACATTCTGTTCTGATTGTTGCCAACACTCTGACATTGAAGCCGCTGGAAGAAAGGCAATGCTTCTGTTGTATGGCTGCAAAACACTTGAATCCACTAACGCACTACGTCATCGAATGTTAGTTGAAAAGGTAGCTACAGCTAAATCTTTTGTTACACCCGAACGTTTGCCACCTACCGATGCGTCCACAAAGTACCACAGCTTTCGCACATACTTTCAAATACTAATCTGGAAGTCTACAGAAGAGAAGATCGATGCAGAACAGTGGGGTTGGTATGTAAAGAATAATTCCTACTACCCTACAGCCTGCGACAAGCCACCAGCTCCAAATTATCTACTCAACATGATCCGCTGCTCCTGCAAGACGAAATGTGCTACTTCAAGATGTGGATGCAAGCGTAATGGAATGCCCTGTTCAGCCGCTTGTGGCGAGTGCCAAATCAGTGGTTGCGATAACAACCCAAGTACCGGTAATCTTTCCGATGATAGTGATGAAGAGGATTAATTTCTGTATGTTTGTGACCAGGTATCACTTCTTCTGTAATGAACATAACTTGAAACTGGGAAAAAAATAATTGTTGTATTATTGATTATAAAAATCTGTAAAAAGCTATATAACATTATATTTGCATAATAACTGGTTGTGTTGTATATTGTTGAATTATTTAAAACATTACAACTGAAAGAAAAAGCATCAAATGTATCTCTATAAATAAAAGCGTAAATTATATATTTTTTTTTTTTCGTAGGAAACATCCAGTCCGCCATTTTGAATTTCATTTTTGGGGGTGTTCCCGGGGTCCAATTTTGTCGGATTTTGGATATGTTATTCGGCAATGGTTCCTGAGCTGGAAACAGTTTAGAAAGCTTCTGAAGCAATTTTGCCCAGGTCTAACTACAAATTGCCTGGACTATCTTCGTTCAAGACAATGGGAAATGCTTCTTCCTTGAGCATACGTAGGTAGGTGCCTCCAGTGACATGTTCATCGAAAAATAGGGGGCCTATGATGCGATCCTTCCAAATGCCACACCATACCATCACCCGAGATGCACCTTGTTCCTTTGAAGAGGTATACCAGTGAGAGTTGTTTTGAGACCAGTAGCGGGTGTTCTGTCGATTTACCTCACCATTTCCATAAAAAACAGCCTCGTCACTGAACAGAATGGTGGACGGGAAATTGGCATCCCGAGCATATGAATTATGGTTTGTAGAAATAGAAAAATATGAATTTCTCCTATGATGCCGGACTTATGGGACACCCTGTAGTATAAATTAGGTCAAAGTACAAATTCCGCCAATTTCCATATTTCTCGGGTCGACCTGAAACACACTGTTACTCTCGTAACATGGCTTTAATTATTATTTACTTTTCTTTAATTTGTGTTATTTTTCGGCGTTGACGTTATCGAAACGTTTAATCATTTTAAACACCCGGATTAAATCTACTCAAATCCGCCTTTTTGCGAGTGAGAATAAATTTAATGTTTCTAAACGGGCAGTGTGTGATTTGTTTCGAAGCCTGGGAATCATCTTTGTAACCCGTTGCTGCACTATCCATTCTGTCTATATCTCATCGCAAATGCGGGAATCAGAACTGAACGTAGTATTCCAGATGGAGTCGTACTAAGGAATTATATAATGTTAGCAGTGGTTTTTTTGGACTTAAATTCAAATTATCTTTCACTGAATAATATGATTATATTTGCTTGATATGATTCCTCCCCGCACTTTGTTAAAGGGCTATGTTCCTGCCCAAGGGATATGTCACCACCCCACACCTTGTTTAAGGAGTATGTCCCCAACCCGCACCTTGTCCCCACCCCACCTTTGTTAAAGGTATATATCTCCGCTCGGTCCCATGTTGAACGGATATAGCCCGACCCGCATCTCGTTAAACGGATATATCCCCGTGTCATACTTTGTTAAAGGGATATAACCCTCCGCATTTTTCTTAAACGGATATATCCCTACCTCGCACTTTCTGAAACATATTTCCAGGCCAAGTACGATGTTAGAGCTAAAATGATATGTTCCCGCCCCGCACATTTTTAAAATAATATGTTCTCGCCCCGCACCTTGTTAAAATGATATGTTCCTACCCTGTGCCTTGTTAAAGGAAGAAAGTGCGGGCCGGGGACATATCCTTTTAACAGGGTGTGGGTTGAAGATACAGTATATCCTTTTAGCATGGCGCGGGGCGAAATATATCCCTTTAACATTATGTCGGGTGGGGCACGTACAATATATATCCGTTTAACGAAGTGCGGGACGGGGATATATTCACTTAGGAGGGTTCTAAGCTGGAGTATGTCGTTTTAACAAGGTGCGGGACGGGAATACAGTATATCCCTTTAACAATTTAGGGCGGGTCGTACTCAGGTGACAACATGAATCTGAAGGAAATCCTACCATCAGGGGTGTCTAAATTATGTGTTTTGTACATGGGGAATTCAAATATGAGCTTCTTTTTTGGATAGAATAACTCTAACCTACATCATTTTGTATTTCTAAATTGCCAATTTTACCCTTTTGAACCCCTTTATAATATATTAAAAGATATAAGGTAAATCATTTATATTGACAAGGCCAAATCAACTTTACATATATTTATTAATAGGTGAACTGCATGTATATCACTGGATATAATTACAAAGATCATTCTCCTGACATCTTGAACCTTGCCAGGTTGCACAAATCCTGCTCTGACTCAGACTTGGACATCAGCTTCCTGCTGGTCTCCTGAGCCCTGATCCCTCCATCCCTCTTTTCCTGTGAGAAGTACTTAGCAGAAGCCTCACTCACCATTTTAACAACCCTCTCAATGCTTTGTGTGTGGCAAGGCCAGTTGATGAAGTTTTTCACTTCTGAGGTGCTTAGAGAGCAGGTGAGAGGTGGCTCTGACACACCTTCTGACCAGCTGATCAAGTCACCGATGCTGGAAGCATCACAACTGATGTCAGGTGTCCTTCTGCTCCTGATGGCCAGGATTCTCTCCACCCCTTCAATCCTCTCCTTCTGATCCTCAGAGCAGAGTAGTGTTTGGAGGATGACTTCACTGTGGGCATACCAAGCAGATCTTCTCACAGTTGGCATCACAATATCCAGCACCTCCTTTCTCTGGGACTTGAGGCAGTCCAGCTGAAAGAGGATGTGCCTAGGCCCTTCGATCCAGGAGTGCTTGACCTTCACGTTGAACCAACATGGGTAATACACCCCAATGATGAATTCCACAATGAATTGCAGAATCTTCAGGTTCTTTCCTTTAAGTCCGTGCTTTGACACCCAGAGCCTGAGAAGTCTGTTCGCTGTGGTGAGCCAGCGGCTGTGGTTTACTGGTCCTATCTCTAACAGAGCCAGCCCTGCAGGAAGTACTCCATCCCTGACTGCACAGACAATTTTATAGCCATAGTATTGATCAGTTGAGAGATCTTGAATGACCTTGTCAGGAAGCTTGATCAGTGGAGGGCCAACAGAGATTCGGGTGAAGTTTGGATTGATATCAAAGTCTGTAGCAGAATCAAGGAGCTTTCCTATTGGCCAGGATAATTTTTGTCTGACAGAGTAGGGCCATCAAGGTCAACAATGAGATGGCGCAGGGGAAGTTCAACAGTGTGCAGGTTGCACACCAACCAGACCAGCTTTCTCCCAGGTGCAGCTCCAGCTTCCGCATTACTCCAGCTTTCACATCAGTGTTGACATTTGTTGAGTCTCCTCCAATGGCCAACAAGGTCTTATCATAACCCCTCTCTTTCAGCCAGGCAAACAGGACCTTAGCAATCTTCTCCGCATGTGACTCCTCTTTAGTTGCTTTCTCTGGGGTAAAGTGGAACAGATAGTAGCTGCCAGGCTCACTAACAACACTATAGTGTTCTTCCTTGATCTTTGCGGGAAAAGATTGGTCACTGCCCTCAGCTTCCATCATCACATTGGTCAGGTCAATCCGCCCATCAAAGAGGATGCAAGAGATCCCCCCTCCTCCCTGCACTTCTTCTCGAACTGTTCCCCCAGCTCTCTCATCAACTTCTCCTGTGCTCTCTTGACCTTGCTCTTATCAATCACTTTACTTGTATTGTCTTCTGTGATGATTCCTGCGTCAATCAGAGCTGCTGTTGCTATCGCTGCAGTTGGCCTCAGCCCTATGCCATACCTTACACTAGCAAGGGCAATGTTTTGAATCTCATCATAGTTTTTCTGTACCTTTGCCGAAGCTGCTGGCTCAGGGTCAGTTTGAGGGAAGAGCTCAACTTCAGGAACAAACTCATCTTCATCACCACTTCTCTCCAATTCCAGATCCTCATCACCATCTGCCAAAAGCCTCTGAGAAAGGTGGCTCAGAAAATGGCCTTATGCGCGCCAGAAAACCGTCAAAATATTTCATATACCAAACTGTATGATAATTACAATTAAGTGGAATGGCACACCTTTTTATTTGAGTATTTAAATATTATTATTATTATATGAATTACATTTTGTGTTTATATGAATTAGTTAGAACAATGCTCTATGAGAGTTAACGTGAGCAGCCATGATAGAAAACGTGAGAAGACATATTCTGGGGTAACTACAATAGTAAAATAATCAACAATTTAATAATAATCAACTGCAAAATGATGTAGGTTAGGGTTATCAGAATTAAATATTTTCTTCAGAATTGTGTTCTATACACCAAAATATGTCATTTGAACACCCCTCTCCATTGATTTAAAAAAAATGCATAGTATGACCCGCCCTACTTTAACATGGTGCAGGGTGAGCATGTATTCTTTTAACAACGTGCGAAGCAGAAATATATCCGTTGAACGTACTGCGGGGTTGGGATATGTCCGTTTACCTAAGTGCGGGGGGAAGTATATCCGTTTAAACGAAGTGCGGGGCGGGAATATATCCATTTAACAAAGTGCGGGGTAGAGATATATCTGTTTAACAAATTGTAGTGGGGGGATATATCCGTTTATCCGGTGGTACTCGTATACCCGTTTAATTTCCTGCGGGGTTGGGGATATACCTGTTTAACAGAGTGTGCGGCGAGCATATATCCGTTTAATGAGGTGCTGGCAGCTGGGCGGGCATATATTCGTTTATCGGGGTGCGTTGCGGGGATGTATCCATTTGGGAAGTTGCTGGGTGAGAATATATCCGTTTAAAAAGGTGCATTGCGTTGATATATCGATTTACAAATTCGTGGTTCGGTGAAGCATTCATTTTCAAAAGTTATAGCCACTGTGATATCAATTTTATAAGAAATAGACAGGTTATATGTCTGTTTTCAAAGGTTAAGGTCAGTGATATATGCATTTTTAAAGTTCGAGGTCGGTGATATATCCATGTTAGAAGTTGCTGTTCCACGATATAAAGGTTTTCAAAAGTTGGATTGGTGAAATACACTGGTATGCATATGAAATTCTTTTGTCTGCTGTGAGGGTTTTTTTCAACTCATATTATATAATTCGACCATGCTGAATTCGAAAATGACATTGGTTTTCCTCAATCAGGTCAGGTTTTTTCTCTATTGGCCATTTATTATAAGTCCAATTTTATCCCCAAATTTATTGATTTTTTTAGCTTAAACACTGTAGATACGAGTAATATTATAAGAACACTCGTGAAAAATGAAAACATTGTGTGAATAAATACTTTTGTTCATACAATGAATATGGAAAAAAGTTTATTGAGGAAGGAATGAAGTTTTTTTGGCTTTCCGTCTGTGTTTTTCTTCGGGCACGTCTCGCTTCAAACACCAGCAATAGTCCGCCAGCATATTGATATCCCAGTTTCCCTGGTACCTCTCTTCCATTATTTTGATATCTTGTTGAAATCGTTCATCCTGTTCCTCACTATAATCCCCGCAATTTTCAGGAAAATAGTTCAAGTGGGACCACAAAAAGTGCATTTTTATGGACATGCGCGACCAATGAGCTTTGAAAGCTTCCATCAAGTTTTCGACAACGGACTCGTATTCTGGACTTCTACGCTTGCCAAGAAAATCAGTGACAACTGATTTGAATGCCTGCCAGGCATTCTTCTCAGTTGGAGTCATTGCGTTTTCGAACTGAGTATCCTTGATCAAAGTTCGAATTTGAGGACCATCAAAAACCCCAGCATTTAGTTTAGCATCAGATATATGAGGAAATTTACTCTCGAGATATCGGAATGCTGAACCCTCCTTATTCATTGATTTGATGAATTTTTTCATCAAGCCCAGCTTAATATGAAGTGGTGGGAGCAAAATTTTTGTTGGTGGTACAAGGGGCACTGAAACGACATTATGCGACCCAGGTTCAAAATTCTCTCTGGATGCCCATTCACGCTGTGCATAGTGCTTCTCATCCGCTCGGCTATCCCATTTGCAGAGGAAACATGGGTATTTCGTGTATCACCCTTGCATTCCCAATACAAATGCCACAATCTGAAAAAAAATGAAAATATTTAAAGAATTTAGAGAATTTGTTCTATCAGATAAAAAAATCTATGCATTGGACTGTATCACTTCTGTGGGGAAGTTAAGTGTTCTTATACGCTCTCAAATAACCTTTGGAAAAACAACATAGTCAATAGCAATAGTTTACTTATGATATTAGTATTACCTTCAAATCTCCACAGATCCTCCAGTTATGTTGGTCGTATACGAGAGCATCCAGTAAAATTTTCATGTTATCGTAGCTCTCAGTAAGTTATACGGAATGTGCTACAGGGACTGATGCAACCCTATTCCCAATGTTGAGAAGTACTGCTTTCAAACTTCGTTTAGACGAGTCTATAAATAGCCTCCATTCTGATGCGTTATATGGCAGGCCCAAGGATTCGATTAGCCCCTCAACATTGCAGCAGTACACTAAGGAAGAGGTATTTTCGTGCACTGCAAAAAACTTGCGGAATTCTTCCTCTCGTTTCCTATACCAGGAGAATGTTGTTCCCGGAGCCAGCAAGTTGTCCTCTCGAAGTCGTGAGCCCAAGATCTCGGCAGCTAATTTGGAAAGTCCTAAATCCCTGGTAAGATCATTAAGTTTGGCCTGGTTGAGAGGCCTCGGCTCATTTGAAGCGGTATTTTGAGGTATATACGACTGGGACTGGTCATTGGCATTGGTCATTGATTCATCATCAGAATCATCGAAGTCCAGGGTTTGAGGTGGGTCGGGTATTGGAATTCCAGGACCATGGGGTACAGGTCTCATAGCAGAAGGAATGTCAGGGTATACAACAATGTGTTTATTCTTCTTGTTAACTCCTGAAAATAGAGACACAGAAACGTGGATATAAAACTTGCATATGAAATAGAAGAAGCATTCAGACAGTGGCGGCTCGTGAGGGAAGGCTGCGGTCTGTAAGATATGAAATAGGTAGATGGAGTCTGTATATTTTCTTTCTTTTTCATTCATATTGTCCCTTCGGGGACAATATGAATGAAAAAGAAAGAAAATATACAATCATTGTATATGTAAATGTAACTTGTATAACAATATGTATGTGTAAATGTATTTTCTATAACAATATGTATATGTAAATGTATGATTACCATTATGGTGAATATTATGCTATATATGGTGAATATTACATTATGGTGAATATTATGTCGAGTTTCATACGAGGATTTCAAAATATTCAAGAAAAATAAATTTATAAGCCCACCTTGGAGGTTTGTCATGCAGAAATAGCAATCTGTCACGTGATCCTTTCCTTCTCTCCAAATCATGGGAATTCCAAAAGGCAAAGATTTCGCTCTGCCTTTGCTCCATCTTCTCAAATTTTCAATGCACGTCTTGCAGCACATATGAGGGGCGAAATTTTTGTCCTGGTCCCCTAGCTTAATTCCAAAGTATGCTCTATACATTGTCTTCACAAATTTAGTGATTTGGGACTGGTTATTTGGCATGGTAACCGTCCCACATATGTAGCAGAATCTATTGGGATCATTTTTACACGCTCTATTCATTATGAAATATTTTATCTATATGCCTGAAAAGTAAAAAAAAGATATTATACAAGTGAAACAAGTGATGATAGATGTTACTGTTCCAATTCCGCTTTGACAAATCACGAAAAATTATATTTTACTTATGAGGCCATAGCCGGATAACCTGAGCTGATTGAGAAAAATGGATTGCAGATTCGAAATCAGCAGGAAAAACTCTATAAGAATCACTTACAAAACCCTTGACAGCAAAATTGATGCATACCAGTGATATCTTTTTTAACAAGTGCATGGTGATGATGTATCCGCCTTATTGTCAACAAGCTTAGTTTTGGTTTGTTCGGTCGAAAGTACTTTTTTCATTCATCTCTTCGATATTTGCGGGTTGTTGGTTTTTTTTGCGAGGCAAATCTTCTTTTTCATGCTAATGTGCCTTATTTTAGAATTATAGCTGCTACTTTGACTGTAAGACCTCCAATTCCTTTGAGGGGCTTTCAGACAATTCTAGAAGAATGTTTGTGAGGAGACGTGGCCTACAAAAATTTCAAGTACAAGGTTTCGCTAAACACCCTCTATAATCATCTAGTAATGCAACTTTGCTAATAGAATTGGCGATATAGTGACAAATGTTGGAATAATGAAATGGAGCAGTATTATAGCAGTTTGAACAGACATGCCCTGCCCAATGCACGCCTTGTAGTTGGACAAAACTGAATTTGTGCTTTATAATGACCCCAAGCACAGCCAAAATAAACAAAGGGGGTCTGGAGAGCAAAATACAGTAAAAACTCAAATTTCCTGATCTCAATATTATGGAATGCTCAACATTACGGAATTTCTGCCAGTACTCCCAAATTCAAGATTCCGGCCTACTTTTGCTTCCAACCGGATCGTTTCCAAAATGTTTTGTATTATTTAAGTTATCCATCCAAAGCTGTCCAAAGAAAACAAACTTAATAGGAAGACTGATGAACCATATTGTATTTATTTTTCTTATTTTCTTCATATGTACGTAGTTGCCTGCAAGACTGCGATGTAAAGGAAGAATCGTGCCAAATTCATTTGAGCAAAACGATGCTTTAATTATATTTAGCGCCATTAAATGCATGGCGACTTTTTTAGAGAAAAATTTTGTGGTTTAGCGACTTTTAGCTACTTTGGTGAATAAACTAGCGACATACGCTAAGAATAAGTTGGCAACATTGACAAAGTAACCTCATCATGCAAACAACTAATAGGATATATACTGAGGACATTCAGAACTAGGGACAGTATGACCATGCTTACCCTGTGGAAATCACTTGTCCTTCCACGCATTGACTACTGCTCTCAATTATGGTTTCCCCACAAACAGAATGAATTGCAAAAAATTGAGGGCCTACAAAGAACCTTTACCTCGTATATTAAACAACCTGATGGGCAACAGGTGAGTAAAAACAAATTAAACTACTGGGATAGGCTTAGAGGCCTCAACCTTTATTCCATAGAGAGAAGGTTTGAGAGATACATCCTAATCTACACCTGGAAAATTCTAGAAGGGCTTTTAGTTGCCCCCAATACTGAACCAATTGTGCCCACCTTAACAAGAACTGGCAGAATGTGTAAAAAATATCACCTCCCACCAAACAGTCGGAGAAGGATTCAAACCCTTCAATATAATAGTATCTCTAGGCAGGGTTCTCGCCTGTTTAACTCCTTGCCTCAGTACCTTAGAGATATAAGTGCAGTCCCAGTAGATACTTTTAAAAAACACTTGGACATGTTTTTAGCCAACATACCCGACCAACCCACAGTGTCAGGGTATTCCTCTGCCAGACCAGCCCCCACAAATTCAATAGGGGACCAAATCGTATGGCAGGAGCAAGAGAAAAGAAGGGTGGCGACCCCGTCGTGGCCCCGCCTCAGGAGGCGCTGAGTGGACTTCGCGGGAGCAGCGCACCCTTGAGGCAGAAGCGCTTTAAGGTAAATTTAAGGTAAATCAAATGACAGTAAAAGTTTGCCATCACTGAGATTGGTTTTGTGCGCATGCGTTCTTACCCCTGCAGTTATGCCTTTTAATCAAAGTGAAAGTGCAATGAATAGTACGTCCAATAGTAAAGGAGTTAAAAGAAAGCGTGTTGCGCTTACTTTATTGCAGAAAACACACTGTAAAACGCGTAGAGCGTGGTGTTAGTCGAAAACATTTAATGAATGAGTTCAACGTTGGTGCATCCACTTTTTCTGACATTGTCAAACAAAAGGACCACCTGTTCAAATTTTATTCAGATAGTGAATCAAGCAAAGGTATTAATAAACGAAAAAATCTATCCAAACCAAGATCGGAACAATTAGATACGGGACTGTTTGAATGGTTTCAAGCAAAACGCACAGAAGGTGCATCAATTTCAGGACCTATAGGCTACTTATTGAAAAAGCAAAGTTTTTTATGAACACCTACAATTAACAGAACCTTGTGCTTTTTCGGATGGATGGTTAGCTTGTTTCACCCTTCGACATGGAATACGACAGCTAGACATTTCTGGTGAGCAAAAATCTGCAGATTACGAAGCAGCTAAAGAATATTGCAACAAATTTTCGTCAATAATTGACAAAGCTAATTTAAGTGCAGAGCGAATATACAACGCTGATGAAACAGGTTTGTTGTGGCGTTGCCTGCCAGACACGACTTTAGCTGATGGTACCGAAAGGATGACTCACGGATACAAATGAGCGAAACACCGATTAATGGTTCTTACTTGCGCAAATGTTGCAGGTACGCATAAACAGAAATTGCTTGTGATTGGCAAATGTAATCGCCCAAGATGCTTTAAAAAATTTTCCAATTTGCCTGAATTTATAAAGCACAAACTAATGTATGGATAGATAAGGACATTTTCCGTGACTGGTTTCACCAAAATTTTGTATGTGAAGTTAGGGACCATTTAAAGAAAATTAGGATTTCATAGAACAGTAAGGCTATTCTTTTACTGGACAATCGATCCCATCCTCATAATTCTGAACTTGTTTCTGGGAATATATTTATCACCTATCTGCCTGCTAATGTGACAACAGTAGAGCCCGGATATTTAGGCCCTGAAAACCGTTAGAAAAGTTAGGCAAATAGGCAAAATAAACATTTAAAATAGGCCGGAAAACCCCCAAAAAAGGCATTTATAAATTTGCTTTCAAAAAACGTTTAATCTAGAATAATACCTTTACAAATTACATACACATAATACGAGGGGTGGTCAGAAAATAAGTTTATACTGCATATAATTTCGTAACTAAAGGACCTACATTGATTATGTTTATATCAGGTGAATTCGTCAATCATTGTTGGCAACACTGCACGTCGATTCGGCTGCAATCTATCGTACATTGGTTATATGAGTCAGTTGAACATGGTGACTCGACTGGAACAGTGTCCTGTCATTTCTGCAACGATATTCCGAGTCTGTCAGTGGTCAAGAATTTCTCGAACGCATTGTCACAGGAGACGAGACATGGGTTCATCACCGTACTCCGGAAACAAAACGTACCAGCATGGAATGGAAACACCCTGGGTCCCCGCGACCAAAGAAGTTCAAGATTGTGAGGTCCGCTGGCAAAATGATGATTACCGTGTTTTGGAAACACAAAAGCGTTTTGCTCGCAGACGTCATGCAAAAAGGCACAACAATCAATGCAGCTGCATATTGTGCAACACTGGAACGTTTACGAGCGGCCATTAAGCATAAACGTCCTGGACTGCTCCGTAGGGCAGGGCAATGTTCCAGTCGAGCCGCCATGTTCAACTGACTCATATAAACAATGTACGGTGGATGGCAGCCGAATCGACGTGCAGTGTTGCCAACAATGATTAATGAATTCACCTGATACAAACATAATCAATGTAGGTCCTTTAGTTACGAAATTATACGCCGTGTATTTTCTGACCGCCCCTCATACATATTACAACGCCCTTAGTGAACAAAACAGTAGGTAATACAAGTATTACTGTAGTTACACAAAATAACAATGATTTGATTTCCAAAAATAAAGTTTAATATAGAATAATACCATTATATATGTATAAATAATACATATTACCAGGGCCGCCGAGAGCTGCCCCGGGCCCCGGGGAAGGATTGGTATATGGGCCCCCCCATGTTTACTCAGTATTTTATTATGAATGTTTTTTGTGTACATAACAAGCAAACTGATTATATGTCCAAGTCACTATTCAAAATATACCGTATGAATAAACAACTCAGAGGAAAATGACCATTTTATTTTTCGAATCAATTACTAGGGGCACTCAATATATATTGCCCCACCCTTTTTTCTTAGCTAAATAATAGGCCATGGGGCTGTAATGTCTTTTGGGCTGTAAATTTGAACTTTCTGCGGTTCACATAACCGGATTTTTCCAGTTTGAACTTCTCCTCCTTGTATAAAACCGCTTTTAAACGCCGCTGTCAAAAACCGATGGTTAACGCAGCTTCAAAAATGGCGTCTAACACTGATGTGCGTCGTAAACAGAGAACTGTTATCGAGTTCTTAATCGCAGAGAGGGAAACAGTTGGAAATATTCACAAACGTCTACAAAACGTTTACGGAGATGCTGTTGTTGATCGAAGCAAAGTTGGACGCTGGTCTAATCGAGTGAGATTATCGGAGATAGGGAGAGCCAGCCTCGATGATGAGCCACGCAGCAGTCGCCCGGCATTGGCTGTGACATCTCACACTGTGCAACGTGCAAACAGCAATCATTCGATCAAATCGGCGCGTCACATACAAGGAGCTATCACTGGAGCTAGGAATTAGTGAAGGAAGTGTGAATACGATAATTCAACAACTGGGATACTCAAAAGTGTGTTCACGATTTGTTCCTCGCGAACTGACTGAAGATCAGAAAGCCCAAAGAGAAGAAATTGCTTCTGAGTCGTTGGTTCGATACGAGACAGAAGGGGATGACTTCCTTTCACGAATTGTGACTGTGGATGAGACTTGGGTACACCACTTTGAACTTGAAACAAAACGCCAATCCATGGAGTGGCATCACGCAGACTCACCACGCAAGAAAAAGTTCAAAATGGCTCCCTCTGCAGGAAAGGTTATGGCTACCATCTTCTGGGACATGAAAGGGGTGATTCTGGTGGATATTATGAAGAATTGACAAACAATCAACTCAGAGGCATACGAGTATTTTGCTACCCTACAAGACTCCGAGCGAGATCGACTCGACCGGAGAGAAAACTGGAAGACGTCCTTCTTTTGCACGAGAACCAGGCCTGGATTAACCATTAAGCAAAATAAGCACGTGCTTAGGGCACCAATGGAAGGGGGCACCACAGAGTTTTAATAAAATAAAATTATTAAATAAAATTAAAAAACAGGTTATATTTAATATAGTTGTGGGGTCTGGCCTGGGGGATGGCCTGGAAGAAAACTGAATTTTTAATCTATTATTTCACATTCAGCACTTATTGAGTCTTAATGTCTTGTCAGTTAGACAATGGAAGGGTCGAGGGGGAACCATTGTTGGGCTGTGCTTAGGGCATCAGTTGGCCTTAATCCGGCCCTGACGAGAACGCAAGACCACACAACAGTTTGCAAACAAGAGAGGCCATCACAAAAATGCGCTTGACTGTGTTACCCCATCCTCCATACAGACCGGGTCTGGCACCTTCAGACTTCCATTTGTTTGGGCCAATGAAGGATGGTATTCGTGGAAGAAAGTTTTAGTAACGATGAGGTTGTTGAGGTTAAGAGATGGCTCCAGCGGAACCCAGCGGACTTTTACTTGTGAAAACGGTATGTGACTACTTGTGTACAAAATTTCTGGAACTTAAAGGAAATTTGGAAAGAAAAAAAAGGCGGGGCAAAATATATTGAGTGGCCCTCGTATATTAATTCTATGATCATACAGTTTACAAATGCAGTACCAGTCCATGCAGGCAAGACAATTTTTTACTGCAAGCTTTTCATAATTAGAAGTATACTTTCTTTGCCTTCTCTCTAGAAAAGTGGTAAATGATTCTAATGAAATTTAAAGTACGGGCTAATTGGCTTTCAATTACAATGGTTCCCAGATCTGTCAGTCGGTCTTGGGCATTGGTGGACCGCAGATAATATTTTATTTGTTTCAGTTTGACTATGATAATCTCTATAAAATGTATGTTCATTATTTATATTTCCTCTCTGTTATTTAATCAATTACTTTATTAATATTTTTAGATTTTATACCCCCTCTTTCCGGGCCCCGGGGATTTATCCCGGCTTTCCCGCGCTCTCAGCGACTATGCCTTCCTGGGGCGGCTTTAGCATCACAGACAGTTGGCTTAGAAGGCGTATGGCGTAATCGCCTCAGTTTAGTGACCTATATATTGGCCAACTGGACCGCCACCATCACTCACAACAAATTCTTAAAGTAAAGTGTGTGTGTCTCCTGGTTGACTTCAGCGAAACAGCTAGATAATACAGCCAGCCGCCTTAGACACACACACACACACACACACACACACACTGCTTCGTTTATATATACATATACCCTTCATTTCCATTAATATTTGTTTATATGGTGTAAAAAACACAACTACAGCGTTCTGTCTATTTAATATATATAACGAAATAAAAAATATGTACAGTATATAAATTAGGCGCAAAACAGGGATAATACACACACACACACACACACACACACACACACACACACACACACGAGTTATATATATTTACATAAAAAACAATACAGCCAATAGAGGAGAATTGCATTAGACGCAAATACAGGAATAATTGGTGTTATTTAACATATGTATATATACGCATCAAAACAAAAAATAATACATCCAATACAGAAAAATTCTCTGTACAACAAAATACACAGCACATGTTTAATATTTTCTACCACGCTTAAATAATATATAACCTTTGGTTAGCTTCCGCCCGAATTGTTCATTCTGACGAAGGTCAAACTTTTCACTCCACCTTAGACCTACAGTTTAACGTGGAATCTGAACCACGCCCCATCAGCAGCCCAGCGTCTTAACCACTAGGCCACCTAGGGTACCCATTTATCTACCAACCACTTTCTTTATTGTGTGGAAGGATGAACAGCTGGGTTTTGCTGCGCGCCGGCTGCCGTCGAGTCTCGAACCCGGGTCCGATGGATTCGTAGTCAGCGACGCTAACCACTACGCCACCGAGGCGCATACATATATATATATATATATCAAAGGCGTTTTATAGGGTAGGCAGGGTAAACTTTGCCTGACCATTAATTTTGTCAAACTTTAGAAGCATAAATATATCAATATAAATTAGCGCAATTAGGCAAAATCTGTCGATCGCGCCCTCTTAATCCAGTATCATATGATTTCTTTTTTTCATATTAGCTATTACAACCTAAAACGCCCTGCCTACCTTGAATGTATAATATAAATTCAACAGTGTGGCGGATTTGATATATGCCATTTTTAATACGGAGTAAATGTACTGTACATATAGTCAGCGCGCGGACTTTCCAACTAAACGATACATTTTGCACGCTTACGCTCATTATCAAGCCATCCCGTATGAAGAAATATGAGAAACTACGATTTGGGGGTGGGGTTAAAGGAATAAGATTGATAGGCGAATGAGTATGACGTCACAAGGAGGGGGTGTTTGCGCGAATATAGAAATCACTTAGTCTTTAGTATATATATATATATATATATATATATATATATATTATATATATATATATATAAAACGCGTGTGCCATAAAAAAGGGTACACTTTAAAAAGGCTATGAAATCAACATTTGTCATTTAATTTTAATAAAACTTCTACACAAAAAAACACATGTATTTATCTATATGTAAACAAGTTTTCAGAAAATATAAAATAATTCAAATTCTATCAACATTTAACGAAAGAGTATGATTTTTCTACTTAACATGCAAAAATTATTAAACCTTTTTAATATTTTTTATAAAAATAATTTTTAATGTAAAATTTACCTGAAATTATTAAAAAAATTGTTCGAAATGCTTTCCTTCCATTTCAATAACTTTTTTTATTCTTGGCTGGAATATGAGAGAACTTAGCAGAGCGAGTCTACAGGACTAGGATAAAAGATGTCGCTTATTTACGCGAGATCATCATTCAAAAATGGGAAGAGCTTCCACAGGAACAAGTAAATCGAGTCATAGATGAATTCCAGCCAAGAATAAAAAGTCTTAAAAATAAATACATGTTTTATTGTGAAGAATTTTTTTAAAATTAAATGACAAATGTTGATTTTATAGCCTTTTTAAAGTGTACCCTTTTTTATGGCACACCCGTTATATATATATATATATATATATATATATATATATATATATATATATATATATATATATATATAGCCTATAAGGCCCTATATAATATTCTGCCTACCCAATGCACCAGTCCAAGAACCGCTTCTGAATATATATATATATATATATATATATATATATATATATACCATAACAAAAAATAATAAAGCTACTACAGAAGAAGAATTCTATATACTGGTCCAACAAAATACACATCACATGCTTAATATAAGTTATATCCGCATAAGGAAATATGTATTTTAAGATCAGTTTCTATCACGCTTGAATAAAATAGTAAACTCGCACGTAATCGAGTCCACATTTACATCCTCATTGCTCTGTACTACACAATAAATGGGATTCAACATTAATTCACCACTCAAAGTATGCGTGTATCAGTATTCAATATAAAGGGCTTTCAACTCGTTTAACACTATTTTTGTACCCACTTTACAATTGGGTCAAACTATCACGCTCTTTAATGCGAATAGAATACAGTCAAAAGCACGCACAAAGATGACATTGTTTGCTACAACATCACCATTAAATTCAAGTTTATAAACACTCCTTTCCAAACGGGTGTTTATTCTTTCAGCGCTAACCTTTTCAACTGTAAATTCTTCTTCACAACTCATATCGACAACTGAAGTATGTTTCTAAATCGTGCCGACAACTGTCTTATATAAAGAAATAATTCTTCAGGGTGAAAAGTGGAGGTGAGTTCAGCCCTGTACCGTTCTAGCCCTTTGTACCAAAGTTCATGATATTTCGAGGAGTCTGCACCTTCTAAATACGCAGCCAGTTCCAACCCATTCTCGTCTTGTTCGGCCCTACACTTGGTAAAATCATCGAGCAGGACGGTGTACGTGTATTCAAGCACCCTATCAAAATAACGCATATCAGCAACACGGGCGTCTAATATAGGTTTCAGTTTACGGAAACCGACGACTTCAAACATTCTGTCGAGAATGAAACGGCTTCATGTGGGGATAAGGGTGTATTGGCAGCAGCATTGTTCCACATCAACCGTATACCAACGCAGGAATGTTTTGTATCACGATTTATGGATAGCATACAAATAATGGCGTATGAGTGTGCATCGCTAATCTGCTCTCTTTTTGAGCCTACACCTGCAGGTATTTTGTAACTGTCCTCGCCTCACTTCTTAACCACGATGAAGATTCTGTTCATCTCTTCAACACTTAAATAAATAACATTGCGTCTACCAGAGTTTGATTGTCTACATTTCGTTTTAAGTACATAGTTAATAGCACCAGTATTACGCCTGAATACACGCACAGACTTCAACACGGACACGTAGTATACTGCGTTGAGGATGCTACTCAACTGAAACTCCATCTTTTAATAGTTTTCTATTGATCCTGCGAGGTGAGAACGTCCAGTCGGGTCAAGTTCTGAGGCGACTATGAGCAGCCGGTGCCTTGTGTTTGGACTCGGAGGGACCGTGCGGGTGGTTGGGGAGGTGGGAGGCGTGGGGTGGGTGAGTCACACGGGGTTGCGTCATAAAAACATCCAAGCGTTAGTGATTCGTGTACGAGATTGTTCCAACATGAAAGATTCGTTGCGCACTGACGAATCAACCGAATATTTGTATCCCATTATACTGGGTAGGTGTTTAGAGAATTTTTCCATCTGCGATACATGAAGTAATATCGGAATGCGCACCATACATTTACTACAACGTTCAGGGGTGATGGTACTCTAGCGATCTATTTGAGAGAAACATGTGTCCATATTTGCATACTTGTCCTTTTTGCCGGACAAACGATACTCGTCCTTAAACTCTACTAAAAATTCACATAAACCTTTAGCTACAATTTCACTTCGCACCTCGTCATGATATACGTGGCTGTAGTGGTAGAAATATGTTATAAACTGTTCATAATCACAAGATTTACATTCGCCGCCCCAGTGTACGCGTACTCGGTGTGATGTAACATGGTGTAATATCTCCTCTCACACCAATCATCAACTAGGTTCACAACCCAGATCCTTTGTTTCTCTTCTGAAAGCGTGGATTCTTTCACTTCACGATATATGTACTCTCTCGTGCAGTTTAAACCTGCAGCATATTCCATTACATCGTCTGAACCGTGAAACCCCGCAACGCTCTCACCAGAATAACCATAGAGAATTTGAACGTCTTGCTCCTCATGCTTCGCATGATGTAATGCGGCCTTAAAGGTTTCAAAGGAGGGGTGGTTCGAAATTCTTTAGGTGTTCACCACATCTGTAGACTTTAGTGAGTACCACTTCAGGAATGTAGAGCATGCAATATCATTGGACGCCATCGTTATTTTTCGTCTACGCGAGAATTTTTTAACAGTTAAAAAGATACGTCTGAGAACCAGGGCTTGCGGGTCAACTGAGTACGCAGAGAAGAGACATGTACCGATTAGCAGCAGAAGTCACGTGACTCTTTTTATTGGTCAGCGACATATAGTGGGCCGTGCTTACAGTTTTTCTTGCACACACACACACACACACACACAAACACACACACACACAAACACACAAAGGAGCAAATGAAAAGCAAGCTGAAACATAATTAAATACATGTAATAAATGGAAAAATAAATAAACTGTAAAATTTCGTCAACAAGTGAATAGACTAATATAACAATTATATAACAAATATTCACACCTCACGGTATCTAAAGGGGACAGTGTCGTAGGTGTCAGGCACCTGGTATCGTTTCCTCTATGTGTTACGACACACTTTCGTCCCCCTAAGCGCCTTCACGCCCCCAACTTCTGTTCCCGAAAGTTATGAGTTGCTACAGTCAGTTGGATGGTCACCCTCATCTTCTAAGCTCACTAGCTCTTTCAGCGAATCAAAGTTGACGATCCGCCGGTTCGCCTGGTTAAGAGTGATGTTTTTAGCCTTCACGATATATTTCAGTTCCTCCCCCACGCTCACCCGTACCCCATAAGTTTTTGGGCCTGTTGAGACAAAAGAATCAGCGTAGGCGCTATCTCAATACTCATCCTTGATCTCGTCAGTTAACTCTCCGAAGAATTCCCAATAGGAGGCATATATTCACCTTCCCTCTCCGTGAATATCACACTATCTGTATCTGCGTACAGAACCTCCGTCCAAGAAAATGCAGTAGACTCCAAAGTTTGACGCGGGCGTATGCTGTTGTGAAACTGGCTAGAGGTATGTTTGTGACACGCGATGTATCTGTAGCCAGTTCGGTTCTGTTGTACCTCATTATGTACGTATTACCAACATTCACAATCTCCATGACCTCTTTATCGGGAGCGTTGGCGTAATCCCACACCTCGTTATAACTTTGGGCTAGATGGACATTCTCCTTGTCTGTATTCTGGGCAAATTTCCACCAAAGACTATTTAAGCACAACTTTGCACTAAAGCGCTTGCCAGGGTTCTTCGCAATTTGGTCCCGTTCAAGTTGCATCCCTTCACGATGACGGTAACGTTGAATATACGTCGATTTATCATTTTCTGTCCCAACTCCTCGCGGGTATCCTGCTGCTTCTACCTTATCCTTCAAAAAGGTGTTTATATATGATGTAAAAAGGTTGGGTAGCTTCTGAAACCTCCACACCTCATGTATCTTCAGTATTCTGTAACCGTGACGAATGGCTAGGGACAGCTCAGGACTTGTATCTTCCTCTGGTTGGTTGTGTGATTACAGGCCCCATTGTTCTCTGCGCACTTCACACACAGAGGGAACATGAGTTTGTGATCTATAACGACGGGCAGGATTAGCATCCATAAATCGCCAGCGGGGAGCACATCTACAAAAGAAAGTACGAAATAGTTCTCGTTCAAATTAGCTGAGAACTCTTCGATGGTAGGCAGGGCGAGGCCCACCAGTTTTTCAGGTGCGTCTACGAGATACGGATTGTTCTCCATCACGTCAGGGTAGGTATAAAGAACAGAAGTCGTAGTAATGGAGTTTCACACCCTCCGTAGGTGGAAAGTATAGTTTGAAGGGGTTTGTCCGTCCACCAAACAAACTATTGCCGCATTTGAGAGGATCCAGCACCATTGAACGCTTGATGGTGTTTGTTTCTTCGCGGTCCTGTCCATCTGTCCCCATCCGTGCATCATATTCGTGCTCCCATAAAACCTTGTGAGTGAACTGGGGGCTTATAAGTTGATCAAGGGTGCGGGTCCATGCGAGACTGTCGGCAAGAAATCTACCATGGATAACTCTTACGATTCCTTTAAAGGAGTACGCCGTCTTCTCTCTCACCAGTAGCGCGGTCTTCGCTTAGACTATCCACCCAAAAAACACGGCCATTGATCTTAATGGCCACTTCCCCCGTGTTGCGAGCATGTTTTACGTATACTCCGGTCTGTTGTTGTAGGTGTATGAGCGTGGGTTGTTTCTGTGAATGACGGCCGGTGTGTCTTTAGGCATGAAGTTGTTCTTGAACACAGTAAAACACAATGACGCTATTGTGATTGCGGCTTGTAGCGGGTCGCAGTTGAATCGGACTATGTCCATCCTTCTAAAGGCCTGGAAACATACTCTAAGTACGCGTACGTCATTCACGCAATAACGCTGACATTCATCCGCTATATTGTAAGGATTATCTTCATTAAAACTGTTGTAGTAGTGGTCAAAATCTTCATGCTTACTATCACTCATGTTGGCATAGTTAAAGTAATGTTTGGGGGGGTGGCAGGCTAATTTACAAGGTGTGAATAACAAAGTGTGTTTAAACTGAACATTACCTCTTATTTGCATCTGTATAAGCTTGTTTCCTCTTTTTAAGGGATCGCCTGTAAATATCTCCGATGATTCTTGTTCAAGCAGTTCCTTATAAAGGAATTGTCTATCAAATTTTGCGCCGTTATGGGCAAGAATATACACAGTCATTTTTATGAACTTGTCTGCTAACTTGACAATATAAAACATACTGTAAAGAGCTTCACGGGGCTGTCGTGTGCACCCGTTTTAAAAATGTTTGTTCGTTTACCACATTTGTGGCATTCATCACACTCGACGTTGATGCACTCGTCGCAGATAGTCTGGCTTACAAGTAGATGTGGGATGTGATTTCTGCGTCCGTGTATGTCTCTATATCGTAGTATAAGTTATACAAGGTTTATTTTTAGGTCTGGTGTCTTTCATATAACATACTTGCTTTATACCATCTGCCTTATATTTCTCATGGCATGTAGAACAGTGAATTTCATCGCATTTGTGCTCGGATTTTCCCCAGTTGTCCATCATATGAAACATGCTCCACTCACAGATTCTCATTTTCCTGCACGTAACATTTGATTTATGGAATTCAAAACAGATATTATTGAAAAATGTGCGTCTACACACATTACAGTCCCTCTTCTCAGCTTCAACTACACGACTTTCACATTTGGAGTTTTTGCACTGCTCGCATACCATGTGGCAATCCTTACAATGTTTCACTTTATCATCCGCAAACTCGAGGCAACCCTTACACAAATCGTAATGCCTGCCATATTTTCGAGTTTTATCATAACTCGCGTAAAGAACTTTTATATTGCGGATGGGGAGATACGTTGTCTCTGACAGCCCTAAAATAAGTAGAGGTCTTGTACGTTCTTTCACACTGCTTTTAAAAACATACACAGTCCTACGACGATCATCCATTCCAAATACAACTATACGAACATTCATTTCCTGCTCTACCCTTCTCATCTCTTCAGGCCCCATAGCACAATCAAACTCGAGCTTGCAGTCTGCGGCTAGTTTACGTGCACGCTGCACTACCGTCGGCAACCAAATTTTTCTGGCCCCTGTATTTAGTACAGTAAACATATGAGCCAAGACTATTGTTATAAAGCCGCAACCACGCTAGGAGTTTATATGTTGTCTGTAAATAGACAGAATTGAAGTTAAGCGTATAAAATGTGGAAGTAAGTCCCGCAACACGGAAAACGTGGTCTATATCTATCGTGACGTTGTCCATGTTGAATGCGGTGCTGCTTTGAGAGGCATCCATTATACGACCCAAAATGTAATCTACATCTACAGCAACCAAGCGCCTGTAGGGTATTACTACCTAAAAATCATCTCTATCTCAGTCCTCTGACCCGAACCCGGAGGACAGTCGCGTCCTGGCTTCACGTCCCTCACTGTTCTGAAGGGCAAACTCCACAATACGTTCAACTACACGCCGCAGTCCATAATCAACACCGCTGCTATACATGGCTCGCGGGTTGACCCTGACTACGTACCGGTTTCTAGTTAGGGCTGCGGTGGTGGTGACGGTGCGCACCAGCTCGAATGTTATGCTACTGTCTACAGAATGAGATGCTGCTGTGGAGGGTATGGACGGTATTGAATAGGAATAAGGGGGCACAGTTTTATTTGTAGAAGGAACTACTGTGGGGGCTGTGTTGTAAGACGTAGAGGGTTGGGGTTCTATTACTGTGGGTCTAACAACCGACGCACTCTGGCGCGCTTTAAACCTGGCGTGGAAGGCGATTCAGCAATGTCGTCATGCACACGCTTTCTCCTCGAATTGTCGCGTGGGGGTGCTACAGTTGTTGTTGCTGGGGGTTCCGGAACACTAGCAGGGGTGATGGTGCAGTCTGTAGTCTCAACAACAACTACACTGTCATCGGTATCATCAACCTCATCTGCAATATCTATGATGGGGACATGTTGCTGGCACAGTACCTCATCCTCGTCATCATTCACGGTTCTGAGGAAGAAGAAAAACAAAGCCTTAAAACAAGGCTGTTTTAAGGAGCATCACTTAAAACTTTATTATATTTTGTAAATGTTCCACTTACGAGTGTGACGTGTTAGAGATGGATTCTGTAGAAAAATTCAGGTTCACGAGCCCTTCTACTTGCATTATATCAGGGCCCACAGGATGTGGCAAAACTGTGTTTATGCTTAAAATCATTAAAGATAGGGGGAGCTGTTCTCAAATTTTGTGCATAAAGTCATATGGTGCTATTCGACATACCAGCCCGTATTCCACGAGTACGAAGATGATATTTTGTTCCACAAAGGTGTTTATGATGTTAGTTCGATAAAGGGTAATGAGAACACAGTCAATGTAATTGACGATCTCATGCTAGAATGGATAAAACGTTTGCCGAGACATTTACAGTGTTCTCACACCATCTTAAAATAACCATATTCTCTTCATCAATCAGAATCTATTTTTCAAAAATAGATACATGCGCGATGTGTCGCTAAATACACAATATCTAGTCTTATTCGCACAACGTAGAGATGTGGCACAAATTGAGGTATTAGCCAATCAAATGTTCCCGAATCAGCGTAAGGAGTTTTTGGAAGTTTATAAAGAAGCTACAAGCCAACGTTACGGATATTTGTTTTGTGACCTTTACCCGCGAAGCACGTTTGGGGTGCTTCTAAGAACGAATATATTCCCAAACGATCCTGAAACGGCGTATATCCCAGAATGACAAAGAGGTTAAAGAAATATCGTGACTTAATAAAAATCTATCACAGGCTACCACGAACTCTCCAACACCTGCTTGTTAAAAATATTGACTCCGACTTCTTAAAATTCATCTGTGAAATCTGTCTTAACATTATAAAATGTAATGTACCAATGAAACCTTCTCAGAAGTCTCGTCTCCGTCGTTACAAGAACATAATACATGCATTCACTCTTAAAAGTCAAACTGTGGGGAAGAAAAAGCGAATTATTGTACAAAGAGGGGGTTCATTCCTACCTATCTTATTTTCAGTTTGGGGGGCTTTACTCAATGGCGAATTATCACTGAAGCTATTGAGGCTGAAGCCTCGGGCTCCCATGCTTGAGGGGCACCCAATCAACTGAGTTTCGATGATATAATTCGAGATTTCGCATACTTCTTTGATTAAATATGACAGAGTACACAAAGACAAACTGACAAATTCCCTGTTTTATTTTGTTTTATAGACCCTAAAGTTAAGTTTGTTTAATACTGTTTGGTTTTGGCAAACGGCAAAATACACTGTGTTAAGGTTTTTTAAGTTTGTTCTCAATTAGCCTGAGCACCGTACATATAATTCGTGTAAATGTACGATGTACTGTACATATACATGTATTGTTAATAAAAAGCTATAGAAAAGGGCCCCCATATTATTTATTGCCCCGGGGCCCGAGGTGTCTTAATCCGCCTCTGCCTTTACTGACTAGTTCAATATAATGAAGAAAGTCGTCGTGATTCCACACAAGGTGTATGCTTCACTACAAAGCACAAAGAGCCCAGATACGGTCTAAAACCCCGTAAAAACAGGCTTAAAAGAATGGAAAGCGAATTGATAGACCTTTTAAACAATGAAAAGTCTCCTGATGAGAAAAGAATCTTATGATAAGAAGCTCTGCAGTAATTTCTTCATGATTACAAAAATTATAAGAAACCGATGGAGTTCCCCGTAGTTATCAAACATGGGGGCGATACTGATCATAGCGATCCTAAACAAGTACAGAACAACGGCGCGAGTCCGCAACATCTCGAGCATGTATTAGAAAACAGTCTCCCACATACATTGAGGAATAAAGGCTTAAGTCTTTGTAATCTATTGAGTGAGGATCCTATTATACAATGGTCCGATAAGGGTGAGGTTGTTGTTGAAGGGTCAAAGGTACAGGATTCGAACATCATTGATATCGTACATGACTTAGTGAGAAAGTGGGATAGGCCCTCACCAGCGGGATAGGAGCATATTAAAGCTAGACTACAGCAATTAAACATCCCCAAAACATTGATAGGTAATCTGAACAGGTTAAAAGACTTGGAACAAGCATCGCATGTACCACATCTAAACACGCCTTCGCCCACAGCGGTAACATCTCTGAAGAGGAAGAAGGAGAGACCAAGCAGCAACGCATAACCCTTTCCGCGCGCCTCTAAAATACGCAAATCGCTAACATATTAAGAAAACGTTATCATGACATTTCTAATCCAGCCTCCTACCGGAATGTTAATAGACTGTACAGAGGTGTTTATAATGAGAGAATAAGAAAAAAAAGATGCTGAGAGGTTTTTGCGGGAGCAGGATGCTTATACACTTCATAAGCCGGTGAGAAAAAGGTTTAAAACTGCCAAGACATCAGCAGCCTCGGTTGATTCTATTTGGCAAGCGGATTTAGCAGACATGCAGAGATATTCAGTGTATAATGGAGGCTACCGTTACATCCTATTTATAATAGATGTATTTTCTAGATATTTGTGGATAATTCCGCTGAGAAATAAATCGCCTAAAACAGTTGCTAAAGCCGCCAAACCGTTGATGTTGAAAGAAAAGATTCCTGGCTAGTTTTGTATGGACATGGGGAAAGAATTTATAGGCCGAGCTTTTCAGAACATGTTGGCAGAGTTTAATATCAGTTATTACACTAGCAATTCCATACATAAGGCATCTTTAGCTGAAAGAGTCCAGCGTACCATAAAGGAACGCATGCATCGCTATTTCACACATAAAAACACATACAGATATATAGACATTCTGGATTCGCTGGCTTCATCCTACAACCGTTCACACCACCGATAGATTGGTACAACACCTAGCGAAATTTCAAAAAGAGGTACGCACACAGAACGTGAGGTGAGAAAAGATATTCGTAGAGCGCCACCACGCCCTGTGCGTTTCAAAATCAATGATAATGTAAGGCTGTCGCGTTCTGGGAATAAATTCGCGAAGGGATTTGAGCAAGGTTGGACACGTGAGATTTTTAAAGTTAGGTCTATGAGACCAAACGACGAGGTGATGCTGTGTTACGTTGAAGATTTGAATGGGGAAGAAATTGCAGGGGGCTTTTATGGTGAGGAGCTGCAAAAGGTGTCATTTAATTTAGGAAAAGTATTTAAAATTGAAAAAATTTTAGGAAGCAAAGGTTCAAGAAAGAAAAATGTACCTGGTAAAATGGATAGGGTACCCAGAAAGCTTCAACACCTATATAAAAGCTGATGCAGTAATGAAGTTAAATAGTATACAACATGACGCCTAACCACTTCTACATCACACTCCCGTCCTCTTCTTCTCTCTCTGTACATCCTAACAACACCCTGGCATAACTTTATAACAGAACTGCATGGATCCAATGAATTGGGTCGTGAATCATATGAGGTTGGAATATGCGAATTTCAATTGGCCACCAAGTTTTTACGTATTGACAAGAAAGAACTCGTTTTTATGGTTCTTAGAAACTGTGATGAGTGTGAAAAGGCCAGAGTAACTCGGGACGATACCATGCGTTCCACACGGGTGGGGAGGCACAATACTACACTACAGAAGTAACACTAGGACCGGGTCATTATGACACAACCGAGGATGTTGTGAGATACTTAAAAGGCAGGTTGAAAAGTTCAAATGTTACGTCTGATTTAGTATACGAAATCGTAAACAAAGATACCCCAGTACATACTTTGACTCTAAAATCGAAGGCTAACAGAAATATTAAAGACAAAGCACTGTGCAAAATTATAACCTTGGGCAGATATGGGGCAGTCTTCCAAAGAGATACTTTTCATGAGTCACAACATGACTTGTGCAGCTATTTTATCAGTTAAAATTAGAGAAATTGAACGATGTAGACCCACCCCCGGAAATGTGCTATATTTACAGCAATATCGTGGAACATCAGCTTGTTGCGGATACCCAGGCGCGGCTGCTGCGCATCGCCCACACTCCCAATCATAAAGGAAAGAGCTTGAGCATTGCATACGGCAAGCCTCATTATGTCAACGTCGCAACTAACCTACTAACCATTATCTCAAAATATATATAAGAACGATTGAGGAGAAAAGTTTTCTATTCTGTAACGGGAGCTTAACAGTGAAGCTTCACTTCCGTTGTACTGTGATAGAATGACCCAAAGGCCGTTCTCAGTCTACCGAGGGGTGAGATATCAGCGTGGGAGTGGGATTGGGTCCATTTTTTTCAACCATACTGCGTACGGCTGTCCCCTTGCTGAAGAGTGGTACTAGATATCTCGGCAAGAAGGCGTTACAGTCAGATCTTAACACGGTAGAAGACATAATGTTGGTGTTAAGCCTAAAGAAGCTCTAAAAAACACTTAAAACGTACACGGGATGAAATTGTCAAAGATACAAAGAGAAAAATGCGTGGTGGCGGAAATAAAAACCGGAACGAGAAGCGCACTGTACGGAGGAAGAAGAAGAAGGGGTTACCAACTCGTGGCGTTAAACGTAAAAGGACATCAAAAAAGAAAAAAATCTCAGCACCTGGAACCTATGGTTGACCACTTTTTTGACTGATATAAGCTAAGGACGTTGCTCTCATGAATCATAGACTGATTGCTACTTGTCGAGAGAGGTGTCACTATTTCTGACGCGCCATGGCACGTTTCATCCGTCCGTGTAGTTCACAATGTTGTAAATTGGAGCTGGCCCTTTTTGACATGCCCCTGACTCAATTATCTATAGAGCACAGTGACTTTATCAGAGTTAATCCGCTGAACACCATTAGCTCGCCGAGTGCTCCTATAGAATTCGTGAGTGATCCCCAGCGCAGGCCCTTACTTTTATGACCCAAGTTGTGTGCATATGTACGCTAAACTACGAATAGGGCATTCAGATGGATCGGATTGCGAAAGCGACTTCGTCGTATACCTAGACACCAACTTTCTACATACCAGATTCAGTCACCGTGACGTGTATTTAAATCAGGTCAACATCTCGGCAGGGTCTCGCTACTATCACCTACGATCCTATCTGAAAAATGTCCTCAACTTTTCAAAAGCAGCGAAGGATACCCTTTTAACCGAAGGTTATTATGAAGCTAAAGATGAAAGCGATATAAAGAACAAATGTAAAAATTCTAAAAAGAAGATATATGACTGCTATGGATGCTTTCACACAGATTTCATGTTCCAGGAGAAGCTGCTTGTGAATGGGGTCGATATGAAAATAAGCTCACCCGTACGAGCCCTAAGATTTGCTTAAATCTGGGTGCTGACCAGATTGGGCCGTTTCCTCCAATAGGCGAAATAGACGACTGCCTAGGGCCCCGCGGCAGTTAGGGTGCCCCATCAGCCTTCGCATTTTATGTTTAAAGTTATTTATAATTTAATAATTCATTTATTATATAAATTTATAATTTATTTATATTTTTTTATATTTAATGTTATTCGAAACTAAAAAATAAGATACGATAGGGATTGAATTCGAAACAATCTTTGTATTTATTGAGTGAAATGTTTTTAAAAAATGTAAAAATGTTTTTGGTCAAAGTGTGCAGTGTTAATTATGTTTAAAAATTACAACAAAAGGAACACTAACTTTTAATGAAAATTTTCTTTTTAGCAATGCAAATTTGGCTTAACGTGTGCAATGCTAGTTATAGGCATATTCTTTAAAATAAATGAAAAAAGTTAGTAACTATTTCGCTTTCTGTCCTATTTATGCCTCTCTCTCTCTCTCTCTACTTCACACACACATACACACACACACACACACATATATATATATATATATATATATATATATGAAAAACCCCAGCATGATCGCGCTGCCTCATGGATGGAAAGTTAAGGACTTTGTGCATGACACCTGGGGCTTTCCATATATATATATATATATATACATATATATATATATATATATATCACATTATACATATATAAGGCAGATGTTTTGATGCATATCTGGCAAATGATCAGTTAATGGGGTTGGGGGTCCCCCAAAAAATCTTGTTTAGGGCCCCAAAAATGCTAGAAACGGCCCTGGTATTGATTCATTTTATGGAGACATGTCTCCACGTACGTCGTGTGAAATTAAGCTCTACTAAGCAGATGGAAATTGAAAAAATGTACTACATGCCACAGTGAAATACCCAATTAATGGAGTCCAACTTAAGATATTTACAGTTCAGTTCCTTCAGGTTTATCATCGAAGCAAATAGAAAATGTTGCTCTTTGAGCTCTACCTAAAAGGATATTAATTGGAATGAAGGAACACCGTTCTGTGAATGGCAAATACAAAAAACCGGCGTTTAAATTCGAAAATTTTGGCCTTAAAAATATGACTCTGTACGTCAACAAGGTGGCTTTAGGTGGGACATTGGAAGCGAATTATTCTCCAGATGACGAGTTGTCACTTTGCTCGAGGGCGTATAGCGATCTTGCGCATCGTGTCGGCGCTTGTGAGGGTTTAGGGACCGGCGTAACGCAGAATGAATTCGTCCAGAGTTCGAACCTGTACCCATTTGACCTCTCGCCAGATTTGTGTGGGAGTATAAACATACACATAAGCCCCTGCAGAGCGGAAACATCTCAGTCAGATTAGTATTCGACAAACTTCTAGTCGAACCTATTAGCGTAGTAGTTTACCTCGAATCGCGAGCTCTAATCGAAGTTGACAGGTTTAAGGGTGTAGTCACAGACTTTTAAAAATGGACACGGATACATTCCAGAGAGTATGAAGAGTGGTCGAGTCACACTCACCAAATTTATCGGTGTGTTTGTGAAGAATTAATCGTTGAAACTCTCAACCACGAGAGTCTGCGGCGCACTTATTTTGAATAAGGATGTTAGCGATGGTAAAGGGATCCATTGGATAGCCGTTTATTTTAAAAATAGAGAGCGAATGTACTACTTTAATTCACTGGGCAGACATCCACAGAATGATACTATTATTGTAAAATTTCTCGAACAACTGCAAATTCGGCAGATAGTGTGGAATCCTTACCAATTCCAGAGCTACTACAGCAATGTCTGTGGTGTGTACTGTTTGTGTTTTTTGATGCATATGGCCTGCGGAAACGAATTTACAAATTTTTTACAATTATTCGACTTCTGTAACTCTAAAACTAATGATGAATTGGTATGCAGCCAGATAAAAAACAGTTCCCGTTTGTAGGTACTCGATGTGTTGTGTGAAATTTTACGTGTATATATATATATATATATATAGAATTGTAACTTCATCAGTTAATTATTTTAAATTGCAACAAATATGAACAGTATAGCTTTTAGTATTATATTGAATAAATTTATAAAATGTATCCCTAATAATAATTTGTGTAACGCTTAAGGATGGGAATCATGTTCTGCAACTATTTTAAAATGTGATGGATGTTAATTCTGTAACTAATTTATAAAATGTATCCCCTAATAATAATAATAATTTGTGTAACGTTAAAGGACAAAGATTATGTTCTGTAACTAATTTAAAATGTAATGACTGATAAACGTGTAATTATTTAAAATTTAATATATATATATATACACATATATATATATATATTTTTTTTTTTTTCTTTTGCGCCGATAAACTGTTAGTGTAACGCATTTGTCTAATTTAAGATATGTGGAAACAGCTTAGTGTAACGCATTTGTCTAATTTAAAATATGTGGAAACAGCTTATAAGTATTAAATTTTCCGCACTTCATTCACCATGTAATAATAATAATTAATAAACAGAATAATATGACTGGTTTTCATTCTTACCCTATTCGACTAATACAGAAAAAGCTTACATTATTTCTTCAGTTAGGTCACACTCGCTTTGTGTCTCTCTACAGGAGTGTCGCGTGTTTTGTAAAACTTCACGTCCTTCTTCCACATCATTGATGCGGAGTTGAATTTCTTCAACGCCGTTCCGGAACGTTTCCGCAATACGATCTACAGGGTGTCCATAAATGATTACCCTGATTAAAGCATGCTATGACGTTTAAATAAACACTCGTATTCAAACACAGTTTTAATCATAAGTAGATAAACATAAAAAGTTTTGATACATAGTTAATGAACTTAATAAGCTTCCACATGTGCACCCCTAGTGGCAAGTAAAATGTCGTAAAATGTCGTAAAATGTCTCTGTTTCCGCAACTGTGTACCTGGATATGCTCACCAATTACGCCATCCCCCAGCTGCAGGACAGGCAGCCAACTGTCATCTTCCAACAAGATGGGGCACCCCCTCATTGGGCGCATGTTGTTCGTGAAACTCTCGACGCAACATTTCCAAATGGATGGATTGGCAGGGACGGGCCAATCCCATGGCCCCCAAGATCACCAGACATTACCCCGCTGGATTTCTTTATCTGGGGTCATGTTAAAAATTTGGTTTATGCAAAAGTTGTTCCAGATATCAGGACATTGCGAGAACGCATTATGGATGCAATTGCAACAGTTAACCGACAAATGTTGGAAAATGTGTGGCGTGAGTGTGAATACCGTTTAGACATTTTACGTGCTACTAGGGGTGCACGTGTGGAAGCTTATTAAGTTCATTAACTATGTATCAAAACTTTGTATGTTTATCTACTTATGATTAAAACTGTGTTTGAATACGAGTGTTTATTTAAAAATTATAGCATGCTTTAATCAGGGTAATCATTTATGGACACCCTATATCTCCGCCACACTCCTTTAAGAGAAAAAAAGAGTGAATTTATCACACCTCAAATTGAGTTTACGCATAAGTAGCCCCCCCCCCCCTATTCGAATAAAATTGTACACAGAAAGAAAGTTTCCATACTATTGGATTATGTTATAAATTAAGGCGTAAATTAAAAAAAATTTACAATATTTTATCGGTACTATTAAGTTTATATAGAAAACACGTTTTAAAAATGGAGAAAAGCAACTTTCGGAAAGTAAAAATTTTGAATGCCGTTTTTCTTAAATGCAAAACTACACTTTATTAAGATTTTGTTTTTAGTAAAATTATTTGAAGATTTTATACTTTATTTCATATTATATTGTACAAAACAA
This sequence comes from Bathynomus jamesi, assembly GCA_023014485.1. NCBI lineage: Eukaryota > Metazoa > Arthropoda > Malacostraca > Isopoda > Cirolanidae > Bathynomus > Bathynomus jamesi. The sequence continues at coordinate 171,823 of JAJOZX010003975.1, forward strand.
TAAAATAGGGCTGATCATACCCTGAAATTAGAAATTCATTAAAATGAAATTAATGAAAGTGATCAAGCTTTCTCGGCTTTTAATACAGCGTCTAAAGATATTCCAAATAAATGGATTTTTTTGAAGAAAGTTTCCATACCATTGAATTATGATATAAATTAAATAGTAAATTCTAATCATTTTTACAATATTTTAAGGGTATATTTAAGTTTATTTCGAAAACACGCTTTAAAAAACAGAGAAAAGTGACTTTCGGAAAAGTAGAAATTCTGTATGTCGTTTTTTTTAAAGGCAAAACTATATTTAATTAAGATTCCGTTTTTAGTAAAATTATTGACGATTTTATACTTTATTTTATATTATATTGTACAAAACAATAAAATAAAGCTGATTATACCCGGAAACTAGAGACTCGTTAAAAAATTGTTGAAAGAGATCCAGCCTTATCGGACTTTAATACAGTGTCTAAAGATATTCCAAATGAATGGATTTTTTTGAAGAAAGTTTCCATACCATTGAATTATGATATAAATTAAATAGTAAATTCTAATAATTTTTACAATATTTTAAGGGCACATATAAGTTTATGTAGAAAATTCGGCTTGAAACATTGAGAAAAACAACTTTCTGAAAAGTTGAAATTTTTTATGTCGTTTTTCTTAAAGGCAAAACTATGCTTTATTAAAATTGCGTTTTTAGTAAAACTGTTTGAGGATTTTATACTTCATTTCATATTATATTGTACAAAACAATAAAATAAGGCTGATCGTGGCCAAAAATTAGAAATTCGTTTAAAAGTTATTGAAAGAGATCCAGCCTTCTTTGACTTTATTTTCAGAAGCGATTTCAATACTTCATGTAAAAATAATAAAAATGAATGGATTTTTTGAAGAAAGTTTCCATACCATTGAATTATGATATAAATTAAAGAGTAAATTCTAATCATTTTTACTATATTTTAACGGTATATTTAAGTTTATATAGAAAATTCGGTTTAAAACAGAGAAAAGTGACAGAATTTAAGCGCTTTGACAAAAAACACTGAGTTGAAATACGGAGATATAATTTTTCTACTTACAATTCGTGTGTAGGGCAGTCCATTGCCTCGGTCTGTGCAGTTCCGCAAATGTCAGCAACATGCTTTGATGCAAAGAGCAAATCACTCTTCCATATATATATATATATATATATATATATATATATATATATATATATATATATATATATATATATATATTCAAGGCACTTCACGTTTATTACTTCAAAATATCTCCGGATTCGAACACATCTGGTGAAGAATAGTGTTCTAATTCACTGTTTGTGAATTCTGGCGTGTTAGAACTCATTTTGGCTAACTGAGCGAGAATATTCACTGGAAAAATTAATAACGCGTGTGCTCTCTAGGTGAAGTTATCCATTTTATATGGGGGGGAGCGACGTTCCATTTCAAGCGACGTGGTCGTGAGCTGAAAAGACCAATAAATAGATCGTAGGTTTTCTGATTTGCCGGAGATGCCTCTGTGAGCGTGGTTTCGGCAAAATTGGATTATGCTTCCCTCAGGTTAATAAGTGGGCGCTCTCCATAATTATTTTAAATATATCTTTGGTTCTATTAATGTTTGGTATTATTCTTATTATTCTTATTATTATTATTTTAATTATATACAGGGCGTCCCAAAAAAATGTATACACACTTTAACAGCTGATAGCTCAATTGATGTTTCTTTCTTTCCAAGTTAAACCCATTAGAATTAATAATGGCAGTCAGACTAAGCTTTGAACAAAGGAAATTCATTCTAAAATGCTACTGGAAGTGTGAAAACGCAGTTGAAGTGCAAAGACAGTTTAGGAGGGAGTTTCAAACAGATCCACCAACGCGACTTACCATCACTCGAATTAGAGATAAGTTTGAAGCCGATGGAACTGTTCAGAATGTCCACAAGAAGCGTTCCGGAAGACCACGGACATCGACAAGCCCCACAAAGCAAGAAAGAGTACTGGAAACGTATCACCAAAGTCCAAGAAAATCTGTGCGGCAAGCGAGTCGTGAGGTAGGAATTTCAGAATCGTCTGTCCAACGCATTTTGAAGCGCTGTCAATGGAAAAGTTACATTCCAAGATTAGTCCATGCTATTAATGAAGATGATCCGGACCGAAGAGTGGAGTATTGCGAGTGGTACTTGGCACGATGTGGATGTGGATTGAACGAAGGGGTTTCGTAGAATACCCTCCGCGTTCACCAGACCTCACACCACTAGACTTTTTATGGGGATACTTAAAAGACAAAGTCTACGCTATAAAACCTGCAACAGTCGCTGAATTGAGAGCAGCCATTGAACGAGAATGCACACAAATACCAAACGAAATGTTTCGTGATGTTTGCGATTCCATTGCTTCGCGTTATCAGCAGTGCCTGGACCAGAACGGACGTCAGTTTGAAAACAGGCGTTGACAAAACAATTAAATAATGTCTGTAGATTCTATTACATTTTGAAAATGAAATGTATTTTAATAAACACTGCCTTTATAATTATTTAAAGTGTGTATACATTTGTTTGGGACGCCCTGTATATATGCGTGAAAATTATTTCACGAAAGTAACACGTGAATAATATTTATGATGAAAATAACCACGAAGGAAAAAGAAAACACAGAATGGTGCTCAACCGCTTTAGAAAAATAAAAATTGTAGGAGGAGCATACAAATTTATAAGGAAAAGCTACCAGAGTTTTAGCACTTTGTCCCTCTTATCTAAATCCCTTCTGAACGAATTCAAAACAACACGATCAAGCGAAAAAAGGCCCTGGCTAATGTTGAAATTATTTGTAAGTTGAATAATGGCAGACTCAAGAATATTTCTATTAACAATGTTCCTTGAGTGAAACAAAATTGAAGCATTATTCCAATCAATACAGTGGGATAACTCTGACAAATGGACGAAAAGGGCACGCGTGTGCAAATGACAGACGGGAGAGGATTTTTTTATGTATCCAGATCTGCTACGATTAGAGAGGAGAGAGAGAGAGAGTGAGAGAGAATGCTACTTAAGAAAGAAATTTACATCATCTTATCAATTCCAAAAAAATATTAGAAATATATTTTGAAATTGTCCGGCTATCGGTCAAGTTTACTTTTAAGAGATTGTATATGCCAGCACGAGTAAATTATCTCTCTCTCTCTCTCTCTCTCTCTCTCTCTCTCGAACAAACATGCGTTTGAGAACGTCTGTATACTAACACAATATTTTTGTAGATAGAAAAGAGATATATTGTTGAATTGTCGCCTGTATTGGGTCAGCTGGATAAGTGTTGTGACATACAAATTGGTATTTTTCTGATATAGCTGATAAAATGGAGAAATTTTGGTGCCAACTTGGCGCTGATTCTGACCTAGCCATAGCCAAGCACAACACAACTATCTTATCTAAGAATGGTGAATTTTTTTTCAAAGGTCGGACCCTTTCGGTTCAAGCTGCTTTATACCAAGCAAACATCAGATGTTACAAATTGGCATTTGCGACTGCGGCATAAGTCGCTTTACCGAGAATAATGAAATCATCTTGTGAAGAATATAGACTAGACCATATTCTTGAGATTTTCCATGAAGGAGCATTTTTTAGTAGAAGTTGGTATCCAGTATTTTTAGACTAATTGAAGGGTGCTGAATCTAAAAAAACAGGATACCAAGCTGAAATTTTGTTTTTTCATGTTGAAAATTGAATAAGAAAATGACTCCGAAAATAGTTTAAATTCGAATATTGCAGTGTTTAGAACAAATAATAAAATCAGTCTTAGTACTGAATATTCTTAACAATATGAGGTATAAGGCATCCCAATATGTAAAGGCGTTTCAATAATAATTGTTTTATTATGAAACATTGTAACTGGCGTCGCCTCTGCGAAATGGAATGCGTGCTGGGAAGGAGGAGCGAATGCTGCCCGCTGATTGGCCGTAGGAATGCTATGAAATGTCAGGTGCAGAGAAATTGTGTTGGAATTACAGTTGTTTTTTTGAGGTGTAGAGAGACATGTGTGATGTATTTTATAGTGGATTATTGTTAATTGCGTGTGAATGATATTTGCCCCTGGTATGTGATATTATAATTTAAATAAATAAATATTATAATTTAAATAAATATTATAATTTAATAATTTATTATTGCAGTAGTCCTATTGCTGGTGTACGGATATTTTCAACGTGTATTTTCTGATGTCTACTGATAGATGGACAAGCCCGTGTGCTTTCGATTGGAAAGCCAGACGGTGCCAAGACGTTTGGAGATTTAGCAGATATATTTAGCCGATATATCCAGTCAGGAATGGCGTATGAACGTATAGATGTCATTTTTGACAAATACCGAGAAGAATCTATAAAAGTAGGAACACGCAATAGACGTACGAAGTCTACTCGACCAATCCGACGCGTAATTGATGGCCGAGAGGTACCGCTACCAAAATCATGGATGAATTTCATTGCCTTACCAGAAAAAAGGCAAATCTGGCTCACTTTCTCTCTGAGGAACTTCTGTTGCAAGGAGATAATAGTTGCGGGCGGTTTCGAAGATGAGCAGGATGTTAGGTCTTCTTGTGGCACAACAAATCTGAACCCCATAAGAGCGGCACATGAGGAAGCAGATACCGGCTTGTTCTGCATGCGATCAACTGTCATTTTGACAACATCGCGGTGTCTGCAAGAGATACAGATGTCCTTTTACTCTTGGTGTCACATTTTGCAAAAATACACTGTGACAATCTTTGGATGATGGCCGGAACAGCCAAAAAAAAGGAAGTACATCCCTGTCCGTGCAGTCTCTGATAACCTTCCACCAAATTCACTGGAATCTCTTCCATTTCATGCCCTGACAGGGTGTGACACCACATTCCATATTTTTGGGCACACAAAGCAGACAGCATGGAAAGTATTTCTGCAGCATCACCAGCTTCTGCTTGGCTTGGGAGTAGGAAATTTAACACCAAATCAACTGAAGTCAGCAGAAACGTTCATGTGCAGAATTTATGGTGTTAAGGGTGTTGAGAGTGTTGATACCGCACGCAAAGTTATGATTGAAAAATCCTGCAAACCAGAACTGATGCCCCCTACAAGTGATTCCTGTAAATATCATATACAGCGTGTGCATTATCAGTGTACACTTTGGAAAAATGCTCACCCCCCATTTCTACAACTTCCCGAAGTCACTGAGATGGGATGGAGACGAGACAATTCTGGATTGCGGCCCATACTGATGACACTTGATCCGATCCCTGAGGCCTGGGTTGAGCTTGTGTCTTGCTCTTTTCTTGCTAGGTGTCGAACCGTGCGTTGCAAATGCAGAAAAACTAAACTTCCATGTACTGTAGCTTGTGGATGTAGGAAGGCAACTGGGCAGGATGGCTGTCTTAACGACATTACATAAAGTAACAGTACTTCTCAATCTGCTTAAGTTTATAATGGTTTTGCACAATATATGTAGCATGTTGTACTTTTAAATATAATTTTCGGTATATATCCCAGTTATTTTATTGTTTCTATAGACCACAGTCATAAATCATGTGTCAAGACAAAACCAAAGATCAAAACTTGTCCACTTGTAATTGCTCGCTTTCTATCTCCTGCCCCAACTACGTCACTGTAATAAAAATATTACATTATGTTAGTGGGCCAACTTTTTCCCTAGCAAAGATAGAATGCTGATATTTACAGAATAGTTTTCACGTGATCCAGTGATGAAAAATGCCAATTTTCGTCAAAATCCGTTAATTATTGACGAAAGTGTAAAAGAAACACATAGCGCCATTTTACAAAGAATCGACTTTAACGGTCATTATGTTTTTAGCTATTTTGAAGATAAAAAACTAAAAATATAGCTTGGTATCCTATTTCATCATTAAGATGAAAGCATTAAACAATAAATAGCGCGGCACAGTCCTTTGTTATTATTCAACGTCTCGAATTCTTGGCGTATCAAAGTCTTCATGTGATCGAAGTCGTAAGGTTTCTGGCCGTAGACTATCTTCGATTATACCCCCACACTGAATAATCACATGGGATTATATCCGGTGCCAGAGGAGGCCATTCGACTATCCCACGACGTTCTATCCATTCTGATAATTATCGTTTAAGAATGCACGAACATTTCTTCCGAAATGTGGTGGAGCACCATCTTGTTGCCATATTGTGTTTTCAAAATTATGATGGTTTCTAAGTGTAGGCAACACCGTATTCTACAACATTTCCAGATAACTGACGACATTAACAGTGCTGTCAAAGAAATAAGGACCCACAACACCATCCGGCCATTCTCGGTAAAACGACTTATGCCGCACCTTGTAAATATATATACCAGTGATGTAGGTCTCGAGATCGGTCTTGGTCTCGAGACCGATCTCGAGACCCAATTTGCAGATCTCGATCTCGATCTCGGTCTCCGCTATTTAGATCTCGGTCTCGATCTCGGTCTCGACAGACGCGGTCTCGGTTTTTCTCCCCGAGACCTTTCGAGACCTCTCGAGACCGTAATGAGAAATACATGTTATTGGCATACTCATGATGGTGGCTTGGTTGAACAGACACAATTCAGAATGTTTATGAAAGTTTGTAAAAGTAAGGGACTCTAGGTATTCACTAATCAGTCACCCTGTTTTGAGTTGCCACGTTTGTCTTGCGGGAGTGTGTGGGTCTGGATTTTTTTAGGTTAGCGCTACAAAAAAATTTGTCCCCCGCGCCCGTCAGATTAATTTTATTGAAAATGGAAACACTAAATAGAGAATTATTTATATATTATTTATTTATTTATTTATTTATTATTTATTTTATTCATTATACCGGTATATTTTTTATCATTAAAATTCATTATAGATCTCTTTGGGCTCAGTGGATGTTGAATTAATGTCATATATATATATATATATATATTATTTAGACCTTATGCTAATTGCCATGCCTCTGTTTATAGTACCGATATGTCAATTTATTTTTCATAGAAATGGTGTTGGAAAAATGCTATACAGGAAACTCAGGCACGGAGAATGAGCAGATACAGAGAGACAGCGCTCATTCTCACAGCAGCGATGACGAAATAAAACAGTCAAACCAAAGTTCCGGGACTAATGGCAAAATATCAAAGCTATCGGTCCAAGCAGAAGAACGTTGAAACTGGGAAGATTTTGAACCGCAGAAAACAGTTGCGGCGGTACCTCTTAGAGATCGATGAATCTCATATTTTAGACAACTGCTCTCCAATAAAGTTTTGGCACCAGAAAAGGGATAAATTCCCATCACTGGCCAATATTACCATGACTGTTTTAACAGTGCCTGCCTCTAATGCTCCAATTGAGCGTGTATTTAGCCATGGAGGCATAATAATGAGGCCCCACAGAAGTCGAACTTCAGCAGATCTTCTGAGCATGCTGATGTTCCTTAAGTGTAATGAGCGCCTATCATGCTTTAAATAAATGCACAAGTCAAACTGGGTAGTGGGTACGTTCATTAAACCTTCTGTAACAGATATAAAAGAAGTAAATAAATAAAAAGTACATATATATATATATATTCATTTTTTAATTTATAGGTTACACTTTTTGCATTCAACACACTACATCTGAGAAAGTAGTTATTAGTTTATTAATATACTTAACATAGTCTAATTTCCATAGTAGTTGCGAAAAATGCTCTGTATGAATTGGTCCACAATTAACCCACCCCTTATATCTCCAGTCTAACTATAGAGTAGATCAAGTCTAGCCTAGAGGGGTCAGCCTAGAGATTCCGGAAATGGTCCAGAGCGGGCAGATAAATTGAGGTCCACAGTAGGATTCCTCACAAGATTAGGTTAGGGCAATCTACCTTCACCTTTGTTAAGCTATGAGTTGATGCTGGGTCTTAGGCCACAATGTAGGCCTAACTTGTCTGACCCAGCTTAATTTAATGTAATTAACTGTTTGGTGTAAAAACTCAATTAGTCACTTACTTTTAGTTATTGCAGTCTCTCCCTTCTCCGGTTGTCTCATTCGAGAGCGTACTTTGCTGGTACGTCCTCTCGCCCCGTTCTTCGTTTTCGTTCCCCTTTGTTCTCTTCTTCGCGGGGCTTCTTCTACCAGCGTTGTCTTGGTTTTCCTCGGTTGGTTGAGCGGTAATGTATCTCCATTACCGAGCACGCTCCTCCCACACAGTATACAGTATAACTCTGGTGAGCAACCAATTGGTTTCTTCCACCCAGTTATTGACATAAAAGGAATTTAATGATTGTTAGATTAACTACCTACCTACTCAGTGAACCATTTTCGTTACCTCCCAACCACCCACTCATCAGTTTTCCATATACTGGGGGCCCCGGGAGATAAAAATTTTGGTGTCATTGTCACCAATTTTTGTCTGAGTGTAGACTAGCTAACTATTTAACTGTAAATGCCTGTTAATCTGATTAACAGTGCCTATCCTCACCTTCTCCTGGAGAAGGTGTAGCATTTAATTAGAAGAGAAAATATACATCCATAGGATGAAACTGTCTATGGTCTTTACCATAAGAAAAGAAAAAATGAAAGTTAGAAGATAAAATTACAATTCCCCAGCATCTATTTTTTGTTGTAAAAATAGTCGCGCCTTTAATGCTGTTTGTCGCTGAGGTCTTGTGTCTGTCAATGTTGTAGTAGGATGCGTTACCACTCCTACTGTCAAAGGAATAGTTACTGGAAGTTCAGTGTCTCCAGTTGTTACTGTCAGTGGAGAAGGTTCTCCAAAGTCCATTGTTTTGGGTCCAGACTCTAAAGGGTACAAAAGAGAAATGTCTCTTGTTGTGTCACCCGTTGAAGTCCTTAATTTGACCACTCTTGTTACCCCATCTGCCCCTGGTCTGAGTTCTGAAACTCTAGCCAGAGGCCAGTATTGTCGGAGTACTGTCATGTATGAGAACAAGGTCCCCTACCTTAATTGTGTCAGACCAATCCTTCTTAGTCATTTGTTTATGTCTCTCCCTTAGACCCATCAAGTACTCAGTTTTCCACTGTTTAATGAAATGAGCTTTAACTCTAGTTAAATGTTGTAACTTAGTCTGGAGCTCATCATGTCGTTGAGTCCAGTTTGGGTCTTCTGAAGAGTCTATATTGTAGTCCGGCAGGAGACTAACTTGTTCTCCCCGAATCAAATGATTTGGAGTTAATGGTTCTGGGTCATTAATGTTGTCACTCACATAAGTGAGTGGTCTATTGTTAATGATGTTCTCAATCTCAGCCAGGAGAGTGAGTAACCCAAATAAGTGTATCTGTTTTTTGCCAATTGCTTTCTTCAAGCAATTCTTTACTGTTTGTATATTCCTCTCCCAGATAGAACCATACCAAGGAGAGGCAACCGGAATATACTTCCACTTTATGTTTGAATTTTTTATATATAATTGTGTGATTTCATTGCTTAACAAGTCATGGATGACTTGTTCACCAGCTTTGAAATATGTAGCATTGTCAGTCCAAACTGTCTTTGGTACTGAATGTCGTGCACAGAATCTCTTAAAGACAGCAACAAAAGATTCTGCTGTAAGGTCCTCCACAACATCCAAATAAACAGCTCGTGAGGCAGCACATGTAAACAGTACAATGTACATTTTTTGTTCAGTGTCACCCACCCTACAGTCAATGCTCCTGTATAGTCAATGCCTACAGTCTCAAAGGGTCTGTTGAGAGTAACTCTCTCCTCTGGCAAAGCAGGAGGATTTGGTTTCCTATAGGGCCTAGCATGAATACGCCTACATGTGACACACTCACTCAGGACTGTTTTAACAGTGATCCTTCCCTTGGGTATCCAATAAGTTTTTCTTAATGTAGTTAGTGTCTGTGGTACCCCCATATGATATACATCATTGTGTGTTTTTCTGATTATTAATGTTGTCAAATAGCTAAATCTAGGTAAAAGGATTGGATTTTTGCTTTTGTATGACAGTTTTGATTTGTCTAATCTCCCTTTACACCTTAGAAGGCCTTCCTCATCTCTGAACAAGTTTAGATCCACAACTACTGATGGTACAGGTTCTTTTGTTTGTTTCCCATTAGTTAAGAATTCTAACTCTTTATTGTACTCTTTTTGTTGGGCTTGGCCTATCCAGTATTGGGTTGCAACTTCTGTATAATTATGATTATTTTTATTTAGCTGTTTGTTAATTGTAGCTAAACAGTTGTGAGCAAACCTCAAACAGTAGGCTGTCACCCTGACAAGTTTGTTGAAATCAGAATACTTTTCATAATTAGTGATTGGTTCAACCTTTTCATTTGAAAAGATTAAATTTAATGTCAAGTTAACTTGTTCCACAGGCCATTGGTCTGTATTACAGAGCCACTTAGGTCCCATAAACCAAGTTTTGTTTGACTTCAACAACTTGTAGGATAAACCTCTGGTCAGAAAGTCTGCTGGATTCTGTTTAGTTGGAACATAGTGAAAGTTTACTTGTAGGCTTTCATTAGCGTCAGCTATTTCTTTTAGCCTATTTCTTACAAAGATATTCTTACTATTAATGCTATCATTCCGTATCCAGGCAAGACAAATCTGACTGTCAAGCCAGACGTGGATATTAGTTATGAACACATCATAGTAAGCATCCTTAAGCAATGAAATGGTTTTAATGGCTAATGTAGCAGCCAATAGTTCCAATTGAGGTATGGTTCGGGTAGGTTTGAGAGGTGCAACTTTCCCTTTTGCATAAATTAGATGACTTTCTGTAGGGCTTACAAGATACGCACAGCACCCATAAGCTTGTGTGCTTGCATCAGCAAACACATGAAGCCTCTGGGGCTTATCCCTAAACCCACAGCACCTTTGAATTTTAATGTTCTGCACTTTTGTTAAATCAGTAGCTAACTTCTTCCAAGATTTTTGATTTTCATTTGTTATTGGATCATCCCACCCAACATTTGTCCTCCAAATTTCTTGGAGGAGAATCTTTGATTTTATTGTTGAAGGCAGGAATAGACCCATAGGATCAAAAATTTTGGAAGCCTCTGATAATATTTGTCTTTTAGTATTTGCTTCCTCATCAAGTTTAAAACCTTTAGTACAGATTGAATCATGACTGTTAGAAGTTGCATCCAAATACCAGTTCATACCTAAAGTTTTAACTCTGTCTGATGGCTCAGTAAGACCATTATTATCCTTTAAAATCTTTTTGTTTAAATCCTCATTATTTGAAATCCACTCTCTAAGTTCAAAGTTACCTTGTTGCATAATGTTTTGAGAGTGTTCATAGACTTCAGATAATTCAGATTTTGTTGTCGTTGAGATAATATTATTCAAAGTGTTGCTATTCTTACAGGTGTTATGTAGGACTGAGTTGAGGCACATAGTATTTGTTGGTCATGCACTGTTTTGGTTTAGGTCTAGGTTGTATTCTGATAGGTCACCCAAAGGGGCTATCCCTGATGGAGTCTGAATAGCTATACCATTACCTATCTCTACTATGCCCTTATGAATAAGATTAATATAATCTGCCCCTATTAGCATTTCAATGTTAGCTACTGTGTTGTTAGTGATATGTCTATCAGCTATTTTGTAGTGTTTTTTCAAATGATTTATGGTTTGTTCTAGTTTGGGTATAACCAGTTTGTTTTGTCCTACTTTAGAAATAATAACTGCTTCAATTTTCTTGAATTTACTTTCTAAATGTAGTTCCAGGTCAATTGTCTTATAGCTATTTTTGTCCGAGTTATCCTTAACAAAGGACGCAATATTGAGGTTTTGTTCATTCGGGTTTGGTGTCAAACCCAATTTATTAACTACATTTTTTGAAACAAATGTTTGTTGAGAACAACAGTCTATAAGACATCTCACTGGAGTGGTACTACCCTCACTATTCACTAAGTCCAAAGTAATAGTTGGTAAAAGAATCTCAGTGTTTCTTGTTACATTGTTTGAACAAGCAGAATGTCCCATGAAAGTGGCATTTTCTTGATTACCTTTGTTTGGGGGAGGTATCTTTTGAGTTTGAGTATTATTGTTTGGACACTTTGGTGAATCACACATTGATGAGACATGTCGTAAACTTTTACAAAACTTACACTTGAATCTTAACCTAGATTTACAGTCTTTCTTATAATGTCCCTGGCCAGTACACTTTTTACACAGGTTCAACTGTTCACATCTTTTAGCCCTTTGGTTAAAATCTGAATATTTGTCACACCCAGTACTACTGTGTTCATTACTTGCACAAAATTTGCAATGTGGTGTGTAAGTTGAGGCAGCAGTTACATTAAAGTTCTGTAATGTAGGTGTTCGTGTATTATAGTTGGTCACATTTGATTCTCCAGTATCAAGTTTTGTCTGTTTGGCTGTAGCTAGTTGGTCTCTGGGAACAGTCTTTGGTTTATCCAGTCTGGGTCTTATTTTGTATTGTTTGGTCTCTGGCCAAGGAAGGCCATAAGACCCTTGTAATAGTTTTCCCTATGGCCAAGGTAGGCCATAAGACACTTGTAATAGTTTTCCCTATGGCCAAGGTAGGCCATAAGAAAATGTTTAGCCCATGGCCAAGGTAGGCCATAAGACATTTAATGTTTGGCCCATGGCCAAGGTAGGCCAAAAGACCAAGGCTCATTGTTTTGGCCCATGGCTGAGGTAGGCCATAAGACCTTTATTGTTTGGCCCATGGCCAAGGTAGGCCATAAGACCTTTATTGTTTGGCCCATGGCCAAGGTAGGCCATAAGACCAAGGCTCAGTTGTTTGGGCTATGGCCAAAGTAGGCCACAAGACCAAGGTTCAGTGTTTGGGCTATGGCCAAAGTAGGCCATAAGACCCTTTTGAGTAACCCATGCAATCATTGCTTATGTTCAGATAGGTTGAGTGTATTTGTGGCACATGTAAAGAGTACAGTGTATATATACATATATATACACAGATTGCAAGGAATGCATGTGCCTGTTGAAAAAATCTGTTGAGTGATTCTTCCTTAAAAGAAGAATTGGATGCTTGGAGTTGTATGCATTTTAAATGCTTGTTCACTAATGTTGTTTAACTGGGGATCGTAATGAAATATTGGGCAAGAAGAAATTACCAGAGAAGAGAGAGAACAGACAAAACAGTCAAGTTTAAATTTGGTTTAATCCCCCCCAAGTACTTGTGTGTCACTCAGGTCTAAGCTTATAAGAGAATGAGACTCCTTAAATGTAAATGTTTCCTAGTTAGGCCCTAGGTTGTAGACCTAATTAGGCTTGCTCAGGTTAAGCTTAGGCTAGACCATTTAGCCTAATTCTGCAATTTTTGTTAAGCAAGGTTAAGGTTTGTAAATTCCCCACACACGGACCACCAATGCGAAAAATGCTCTGTATGAATTGGTCCACAATTAACCCACCCCTTATATCTCCAGTCTAACTATAGAGTAGATCAAGTCTAGCCTAGAGGGGTCAGCCTAGAGATTCCGGAAATGGTCCAGAGCGGGCAGATAAATTGAGGTCCACAGTAGGATTCCTCACAAGATTAGGTTAGGGCAATCTACCTTCACCTTTGTTAAGCTATGAGTTGATGCTGGGTCTTAGGCCACAATGTAGGCCTAACTTGTCTGACCCAGCTTAATTTAATGTAATTAACTGTTTGGTGTAAAAACTCAATTAGTCACTTACTTTTAGTTATTGCAGTCTCTCCCTTCTCCGGTTGTCTCATTCGAGAGCGTACTTTGCTGGTACGTCCTCTCGCCCCGTTCTTCGTTTTCGTTCCCCTTTGTTCTCTTCTTCGCGGGGCTTCTTCTACCAGCGTTGTCTTGGTTTTCCTCGGTTGGTTGAGCGGTAATGTATCTCCATTACCGAGCACGCTCCTCCCACACAGTATATAACTCTGGTGAGCAACCAATTGGTTTCTTCCACCCAGTTATTGACATAAAAGGAATTTAATGATTGTTAGATTAACTACCTACCTACTCAGTGAACCATTTTCGTTACCTCCCAACTACCCACTCATCAATTTTCCATAGTAGTGTAAAACAAATTGAAAGGGCATGAGCTTGGTCTCGATCTCGATCTCGGTCTCGAATTTTAAGGGTCTCGATCTCGGAAGGTAGATCTCGATCTCGAACCTTTGATCTCGGTCTCGATCTTGGTCTCACAGGATCAGGTCTCGGTCTCGGTCTCAGTCTCGGACTTGGTGGTCTCGACTACATCACTGATATATACACACGTGAGCATGCTTTACCCTAATTCCCCACGCCGCGATACAATTTTGAACAGCGTGCTGCTTGCTGCACGAGTGTATAGGGGGGCCACATTGTATGCATATATCTTTGTAGAATACTATACTTAAACAGCCAATATGCGATTAAATATAATATTGGTTTGGGCTTAATATATTTAGCCTACACAATTGCAATATTCTGGAATTAACTTATTTTTTGGAGCCAGGCGAATCATAATTAACTGAATAAACTGAAATAATGGTTTATTATCTTAATAATAACCGTGATAATATATATATATATATATATATATATATATATATATATATGTGTGTGTGTGTGTGTGTGTGTGTGTGTGTGTGTGTAAAAATGAACAATGAATAATTCCTACATTCATATAATTCTTATGTTCATTCGTATACTTCGTATATTTATATAATCCTTATATTCTTGTGTATATTCATATTCATATATTCATTTTGACATATAAGGTCCAAAATCGCATAACGCTGACAAGAGTTTGGATAAATTTTTTTATTTACTTTCTATTTTATAAGTGGTTAATTATTTCTTTTTAAACAACTTAATCATTTTCGTAGACTTAGCTTAATAATGTAATGTTGCTCAATTCCTGTATACATTCTCGCTTCGTTGTAAAAGATGAAGTCATGTCCTGCTTAACGTTTAATTTTTAATCTTAAACATTTAATTTTTGCTCATGTGCATGTTTGTTTGGAATTCGTGATGGGAAGGCATATTTCAATTTCCATTTTTAGTTAACTCGGCAGATCATAATAACATCAGATCGATTTAAAATAAAAATATGGCTTCCTCTTGCTTAGCAGTCTAGACCTTGCTACAGCTAAAATATTTGTTTTGTCTTTAAATATTTTGCAAAGTAAATCAGCCTATTCAGAATAAAAAAAAAACAGATCAGCATTAAATAATCATGAAGTCAGTTAAAATTTCAGTATATAAACCCATAAAATTTCTCCAATGTTCATTCTGAATTGGCTGATCTAACTTAGAGGCTGAGCATTACTTGTAACATTTTAGCAGTAAACTACAGTAGAGAAAATCTTTGTTTTATCCTTCGAGCCTTGCTCTCTTCAGATAACTTAGGCTTAAATAGAGAAAAATAATTTCCCGATACGTTACAAGAAGAATCGGGGGGACCTTTAGAAAATTTAGTCAGCCTCACAGAATCTTCCGATCCACTACAAGAAGAAATTGGAGAGTAGTATAAGAGAAAACTTCTGCGATTCCCTATACGGTACCAGATACTCCAGAGTAACAAATCCGTTGCTGCCACCTAACCAGAACCCCTGTCAACTTCGAACCGCCCAAGGCCATAGATGGAGGAGTTAACAACTGGCGACCTCTGCAACCAGAATTCTTCCAGTCTTCCAGACCCTGGAACTAGAACCAACATTCAGTTGACCGACGTGTCACGACTTCCAGTTCTTCACATCCATCATTCGACTGGTGTGTCACGACTCCAAGTTCTCCACGCCCATTCTTCGTCCAGGAACAAGTGGCCAGCAAGACACGTCTTCAGTACACGTTTTCAAGGATTTCGCCGTAGGAATCTTAAGTACAGACCCTTTTTTCAAATTAATTACTAAACATTTGAGAAGTTAGTATAATTAACAGTTAATAATTAGTATCAAGCCAAAATCAATACAAAATACAGTGAACACTCCATACACCAATGATACATTTCTTTTTATTGAAACCGAGTTATTTCCACTATTATAATTAGCATAGAATAATTTTATTTAATGTATCAATCATAATATTACCGTTCATTCACGTACATTCGAGTGAAATTTTGTTTACATTTTTTTTATTATTTTGTTTACAATTTTTAAAAATTTTTCCCCAGTTAGGCAAATTGTTGTGCATTACTTGTGTATTTCTTAGATAGAGTAGTTAGGATAGCTACTCAAGTGATCATTCTATGGATTAATATCGGTCAAACAGACCAAATTAGAATACATTAACAGTACCTTCACATATGAGCGATTCAGACGGTGCGCTTTCTGACATTGAAAATTCCCCTATACCTATTTTTCCACCTATTCCGCGCCCTTCAAACATATTTCTAAACACGCAAGCTTCAGATCAAGCACAAGCCAACAACAACAAAAACCACCCTATAAATCGAGGCCGATGCAGGGAACACCACCCCAGAAACAAGCCCCACAAACCCAGAACGCACGCCCTCCTCCTCAGTGTTTTAATTGCGATAGTTTTGGGCACAGGATGAGTCAATGCAATTATCCCCCCTATTGCTCCCACTGTCATGAACATGGTCATCGCCGTGGCGACCGAAAAAATGTGCTGACAAAGCCCGTGTAGGGTGCAGGCCCCACTTCCAGAGATCAAATCACCAACGTCCCCAAGAGCCCTACAATTCGCAGAAACCAGTTAGTCCCCAGTCTCAACAGAACCACCCACCAAATAGATCACGACCACAAGGTCAACCACACTATTACCCAATGTCCAACCCCAATATAATCAGCAAGGTCGGATGGTTCGGAAGACCCTCCAGTGTATGGTGATCCCGTAGCATATGACTCAGTTCTTCCCATAGAAGTCAGTTCAAGTTCTTTTTAGATCCCACTTCGGAGGCATCAGTTCAGCCTCCTCCCTCCTAAATAGCAGTAATAAACTCAAATACACACATGAACTACCCATTAGGATAATAGGTGCGAACCTACTAGATTTAATAATAAATTGCAGCACAGATAACCGAGATTTAACCGCTCTTCTAGATACAGGAGCACATGCAGCATTGATTAAGAAACAATGTACAGATGAGTTACTAGAGCTTACAGATTATAAATATGAAATTAAGGCACCTTCCTGCCAATTCAAAGGAGTTACAGGCACTCCCATACCTACATATGGAGAAATCGAATTATATTTAGAAGTTGGTAACGCGGTATATTCCGCAAAATGTTATATTGTGGACGCAATCGCCACCTTTCAGACAGGTATTTTACTAGGTATGGATTTCTTCAATCGGGATCAATGGGAAATTTACCCAGCCGGAAAATTAGTTAAGTGTAGAAATAGGACACACCCTCTCCATGAGAATAACAGACAGCTTAATGCTAACAGAATCAGTTTAGTTGAGATTTCCGAAAAAAATAGGAAACCCACTCCAGTTTATAGCAGTTCAGTCGGTTGCATCCAGAGGGACAACCGCCTCAGAAATCAGCCCTCAGAATAATCAGTTTCAGTTGTTGAATCCAGTAGGATCAACATAGTCAGTTTCCAGTCAGTCAGTTTCCTGTCAATCAGTTTCCAGTCAGTCATTTTTCAGTCAGCCAATTTCAGTTAACTCAGCAGTTGAGATTCGAAATCCAATTGAAACGATTTTTCAGCCAATAAGGCAAATTTTAATCACCGAACCAGAGTTAGATTCACAATTTTTCATATGCCCTACAGAGCATATGACAGTAACACTTTATGAGAAGATATGTTTCCTAGCAAGAGTAGTAAATGGTCAAGGAAAACTATTAGAGACAGATCGTACTCTTATTACAGAGAAAAGTAACTTCAAGAGAGATGTTCTTATTGCCCAAGTTCTTAGTCATAGTCAGAATTCAGCTATCCCTGCTGTTTGTTTAAACAAAGGAAAAATATTCAGAAAATGTTCTTTTAATAGATTCACAGTAATAACTGAATCTACACAGTATTAAAACCAAAAGTTAGCAGCTGACGAGGAAGCTTCTAGCAGTGGCTGTATCCTCCAGCGCGGGACACGTCAGCGCATCAAAGTCAACGAAAAAACGTGGAGCATCAACGCGAAGAAGAGGCGACGTCAAACCGGACATCAACGCGCTGGTGGCCAAACCTCCTCAAATCTTCGTACAGCGGGCAGTCTTTGGTTGGCCAGACTGGCAGTCGACGGTCTGTTGCGTGGCACAGTCAGAGTGCCGATTGGCTCCCGGGGCCGGACCTATACAACTATACAAGCGTGCTATTTTTTTTCATTTACGGGGAGCAGTTGCGTGCTAGACGTGCTCCCCGGACTACTCTTACTCTCCGACGACATTAAGACTAATCCAGGCCCCACTACAACTTACATATGTCACCATACACAAAGACATAGACACAATAGGACCGTGAGACACATACAGAAGTATAATATTAACATATTACAGTACAACGTAGATGGCCTCACAAAGAAAATCATGCAGCTTAGGGAATTCGTACACAAACAAAACATTCACACAACTTATACAAGAAACAAAACTAAAACGCACACACAAAACACCCACCATCCCTGACTTCACGGCGATCCGTCAAGATCGTACTGGGGGTCACGGGGGTGGACTCATCACTTACATACATAAAAGCATTAACTACACTGATGCCACCCAAAACATTACAAACACAATCCAAGCAGATAACACGATAGAAATACAGGCAGTTAACATTAAAACACGCGCAAAACACAACACCACACTCATCAACATTTACATCCCACCAGATCGTTCACCTCAGGTGTCAGCCAATTACAATCCACAGTTACGCAATCTAGCCTCTCTCACTAATGTCATCTTAGGAGGAGACTTCAACGATAAAGACACTAGCTGGTACCTACATAACCAAAACAACCCCAGAGGCGCCAACATAGCTACACAACTAAACAGCCTCTTCATTCTTAACAACATAGAAGAACATACACAAATACCACATCAAGCAGGATGCTCAAACTCCTCCCCAGACATAACGTTCTGTTCCTCCTCACTAGCAACACATACACACTGGAAAACAGAAAAACAACTGTCATCAGACCACCTGCCCATCATCATCACAACACGTTCTACACTCTGCCCCAACAGCCTTAGGCACACTTACAGAAATTACAAGAAAGCTGATTGGGAACAGTTCAAAATACAGACTGAAGAACAATTCACCACATTAAACAGCACACCAATCATAAACATCAATATAACACTCAAGACATTCAATCAGATCATCAATAATGCAAACAAATACATACCCAAGGGCAACATTAGGAAATACAACCCAAATTACACTAGATAAATAGCCCACCTCATAAGGCAACGTAACAACCTCAAATATAACACACAAACACCACACACAGAAGCCATAAAACAGCAGATGCAACAGCTCAACACAGAAATAAACAACAAACTTAAAGAAAAACAAACAGAAACATTTAGGGAATTCATAACAACACTAAACCACTCCACAGATACATCCAGGCTATACAAGACTATAAACAGCATTACCCACTCTAACAGCGGCATTCACACCTCACACGCGGCTATCTGTCGCAGCCAAAATAATATCCCAACATATACACAACAAGCTAACATTCTAGTTAATCACTACGCAAAGATAAGTCACTTAAACAGAGACAACGACCAGAAACATGCAGACAGACAAACAGCCAACACAAGAAAACCTACAGACTCAACACGACCGTTACACCCTTTAATACAGACCAGACCACCAAAATCATCAAAAATATTAAGAATTCGAAGGCTACTGGACCAGACAACACATCTAACATACACCTTAAACACTTGGGCCCACAGGGAATACTAGCTCTCACAAACATCAGCACATATTCATACCAACACTGTATTATTCCTAACATATGGAAACAAGGTAAAATTATTACACTAAAACCAAACAAAAATCCAACAGAACCAGCTTCCTTTAGACCCATTACTTTACTATGCACATCTTCCAAAGTAACAGAAAGACTAATCTTACAAATCACCAACCCACTCATACCACTATCGCCTACTCAACATGGATTCAGACCTCACCACTCAACCACGACATTACTCACTAACCTCATGCAGCACATCATGGATAGCATCAACTCCAGATGACTAGCTCAACGTACACTATCACCAACAATAGACATTAGTAAAGCATTTGATGTTATCCCACGCTTCCCTCTCATAAACAAAATACTCAACACAAACATGCACAATAATACCAAAAGGTGGCTGAGCAACTATCTTTCAGGAAGATACTCACATGTCACATTTAATGGCAAGTCATCCAAAAATAAGCTTTTTCCGAACGGGGTCCCTCAAGGCTCTGTTCTCTCACCAACACTGTGCAACTTATACATGCATGACATGCCAATACCCATAGATAACAAGCTTACCTTACTATCATATGCAGATGACATCACTCTAACATCCACCCACAACAACATCGACACTGCTACAAATAACCTACAAACATACATAAACAGTATACAAGACTGGCTCACACATAATAGACTCAAAGTAGCGCCCACAGAAGCAACTAACACCTTGCTAACAAGCAACACAAAAAATACACCAGATAACCCCACAGCTTACACTAAACAACACCAACATTCCACACACTCACAGGACCAAAATACTTGGGGTCACATACAACACATCATTATCTTTTGCAAACCACATTCAGGACATTAAAAACAATTGTACGTCAAGACTTAACACGCTTAGAGTACTAACAGGCACAAACTTTGGACACCAGCAGGAAACAACATCACTCGTATACAAACAATATATTCGCTCAGTTATGGACTATGCTAGCCCATGCTGGGCACCCATTATCTCAAACACACACATAAACACCTTACAGACAATACAAAACAACGCACTTTGTATCATTGCAGGCAGGGCGGATTAACATTTTCTGGGCCTTAGGCTTAGTATGTATGATCGGGCCCTTTTATTCATATACTATAAAAATTTAATTTTCATTGAGGGAGTAATGCATAATAGCGCACAAAACAAGTGTGAACGTGGTTGAACGTGTTTACAGCGCTGTGACTTGTGGCTAGGCTACAAATATCATAATTGATGCACATCGAGTGGGAGCATTTGCATAAAATTGACTGTCAGGATATTATTAATGAATTCGCAGGCAAAAAATGTCGCAAATTACAATTTTAAATATTTCTATTATTATATATGTATTTCAATTTTTATGTATCTCATTTTCCGAAATAAATACTTTTGTTTGATTGTTTTTTTTTACTTATACACATATTTTTGGCGGGCCCCTAAGACATCCGGGCCTTAGGCTTCAGCCTGTGCAGCCTATAGGGCTATCCACCACTGATTACAGGATGTACTCAAACAACACCAACAGAACACCTGCACACAGAAACAAAAATACTAAAAATTAGGGAACATTTAAACATAAGGGGAACACAATTCATGGCAGCAGCGACAACTAACCCACAACACCCTTGCCACTACATGTACAATCATGCACCAACACCTCGCACCATTAAGGTAACGCCAGAGAGAAAGTATAACCAAATACTCCATTCCATACCACGCCCCACAGACATTACACAGTACAGAAAACACACACACACACACACACACACACACACACACACACACACACACACCTAACCCACAAAGCACTGATACGACTCGGTCCGAATGTGGTCCTTGGTGCGAAGCCGCCACCCACTGACAGGTCAGAGACCAGCTGAGCAGATCGGATCAAGTTAACTTAGCACGATTCCGATGTGGACATCACCCCAACTTACAGACATATGAACACAGACTAGACAACCTCACAGACGACACCTGCCACCTGTGCCAGGACACACCACAAACAATTGAACACATTATGACAGACTGTACCGCTCTAGCACAACATAGGACACACCACAACCTCACTAGTGCGCTGAACCTCTAGTCCACTCAGGAGAGGGCGATCGGTTACCTGCGTGCCGCCGGCTTGCTCGATCATGGTGAGCTAATCGGCTAACCAACAACAACAACAAAGGAAAAAGTCCTATTGAATTAACTTCAAATCAGAGAATAGCAACTGTTTCCACAGTAAAAATAAATTCAGATTTCCCCACCAGTACTATAAATCATGTTTCCAGTTCCTTAGAGTTAAACCCTTCAGCATTAAGAGAAGAATAAAAGAAATGTCTGGAGCACTCCCCTCACGAGTCACCAGCCTTACAGGATCCCAAGCTACTGAATCACTTCTCGATTTCCTGATAAGAAATAGAGATGTGATTGCCCGAAAGGGAGATCCTCTGGGCCGAACTAATTTGTTCCCTTTCGAAATCAAGCTGGAACCCAATTCCAAATCCATTTTTATTCCTCCCTATAGGGTTCCACCTTCCCAATTAGTAAATATTAAGGAACACATCAAGGACAGGTTGGAGCAGGATGTCATTCAGCCTTCAGTTAGTCCCTGGTCCGCTCCTATGATTCTTGTTTCCAAAAAGGACAGAACATCTCCCCCTTGTATAGATTTTAGACGCCTAAACCACATTACCACCCCAGACCGTTTCCCTATGCCAAACATGCAGGAAGCAATTCTGAACGTAGGGAGAGCTAACTTCTTTTCATTTTTTGATTTAGCATCCGGTTATTGGCAAATGGAGGTCAGTCCAGAATCTCGGGCATTGACTACTTTCTCCACTAACTGAGGCCATTACGAATTCCAGGTTTTACCTTTCGGAGTCCGAAATGGGCCTGCTAATTTCTCTAGTTGATGAATATAGTCATTTCCGACCTATTAGGTGTTGAAGCTCTCGTCTATCTTGATATTATCGTTTATAGTTCCAATATAAAAACACACTTTCAACCTTAAACTGAAACTTGCAAAGTGCAACTTCTTACAGGAATCCCTGGTATACTTAGGATTTCTACTATCATCCACTGGAATTAAACCTGATCCAACAAATTTGAAGCATTGGAAAGGTACCCTGTACCTAAAACCATCGACGACGCTCGTGCATTTATTGGATTTGTCGCATTCTATCACAATTTTATCCCCCAATTTTCAAACATTGCTAAACCCATTACAAATTGTTCCAGAAAAATGCTAAATTTAATTGGGAATCTGATCACCAACATGCCTTTGAAACTTTAATCGGTAAACTAACTTGTCATCCCATCCTCCAATATCCCGATTACACCAAACTCTTTGTCATAGCCACAGATGCTTCCTCCTATGGACTGGGAGCCGTCCTATTACAGGACGATGATGGTGTGGAATTACCCATTGATTATGCTAGTCAGCTTCTCTCTGGACCTCAACGGAATTATTCCACTACGGACCGAGAAGCTCTAACGCAGCATTTCTTAACCTGGAGGAAATTTCCATCAGGGGGAAAATTTCAGGAATCCTGGTGGGATTTACGGCAGAATTTTGTTTGGTGATCATATAATTAGTGTGCATTATAAGTCTGCTAATGTTATTAAATTTTGTCTTCGAGGCTACTTTTTTCCGTATCCTGATGGAGGGGGAAATCAGGTAGGGCGAACTGGTCGAAGGGGGAAATGACACGAAAAGGGTTAAGAACCGCTGCTCTAGCGGTATATTGGGCTTTGAAAAAATTCTGAAATATCGTCTACGGCTACGATGTAACCATCAAAACTGACCATAAACCACTCACGTGTCTGTTCAAGGACAAGCTACTTGAAAGACGGTTGAGTAGATGGGCTCTGTTGATTCAGGACTTTGCGGCAAAAATCGTATACAAACCAGGAAAACTTCAAGTTATTCCAGACGGATTGTCGAGACTCAAGCCCGACACCCAAGTGAATAAGATAGAAAATCTTCCTGTGTTCGACCACGAATGTCTGCAATACTCCCAACAACAGGACTAACACACCCAGAACCTTCGGGTTCGCCTGGAACAAAAGGAACCATCGAAGATAAAAGAACAGTACAACCTAAAAGATGGGCTCGTGCATTTTAGGAACGAAGATGAAAACGACCTCGTAGAAATACCAAAGGATCTCGTAGATATAGCCATCGGACGTTGTTACGACTCACCTTTGTATGGCCACATGGGGCCGGATCACACCATCAAGAGTCTTTTGGAGCGATGCCATTTTTCCGAAATGAACAAAAAGCTACATGAATGCATCGCTAAATGCAAGTCTTGTTTAAAACATAACGGCAACGTACCGCTTACCCTGTAAACGTACCCACCGCACGCCACTGATATATATATATATATATATATATATATATATATATATATACATATACAGAGAGATGGAGAGAGAATAACCAAGAATAAAATGAAGTGAATATAAAAATATATTGCCAAATGCACACAGATATATTTTTCATGAAATTTTAACTCCCAAACTTATTAGAAATTAGGTATACTGGAATAGGAAGAGCTTACTTTACTGATGTGATGATTTGCACTGCATGGCATCAGCAAGCCGTGTGTAGTCCGGATTGTAGCTGCTGATTGCTAGCCTCAAACAAGCATCCAGGTGATCATCTGTCAGAGTGGCTCGGTATTTTCATTTGATGATATTCATGTGTGAGAACGTTGACTCACAAAGGTAGATTGATCCAAAAAATGCTGTCAAGTACATGGCAGTGGCGGCTCGTGGTCAGGTATAGTAGGGAGGCCCAAAATTGTCTCTAATATATGATTTATAAATAAAATAGATAACAGTGTTAGATGCCCTACTTTTTGTATGTCACGATCGTATAGAATTAATACTATCAAAAAATCCTCTTTCATAGTTTTTAGTGATACTACATGGCACTTTTTCTGACATTCGGATACTTTTCTTCAAGAAGTAGGTGCCAAAAGTTTCCTTCTGAAGACTTGGATTTGATTTGAATGTCGTTTCGCAGTCAAAATTTCATTCTCGATTGCAGATATGTCCAATTTAGGGTTATAACTTTTTAATTTTTTGTCATAAATATTGTTTCCTGTATCATCAATCGATGAACGTTTGCTTGAAAACAATAAAAAAGGGCCTAATTCTTCAGAATTAAAAACAAATGTCACCCCGAAAGCAAATATAGTATATTAGTATATTCGAGACAGCTGCATTGCACCATTCTAGATTGGTTACCTGATGATTATCATAAATTGTCCAATATCTTGCAACAATACCGAAAAGCACTAAATACTCTGGAAAATCACTGGAACAGAGACCCATCTGCAATAGCTATACCAAGGAGCAACCAATATTTATTATTTTATTAATTTTTTATTTTTTATTTTGGGGTGAAGTTTTTTCAAAATATATCGAAAAACCTGTTATTTTCATTGTCAGGGAGCAAACGTTCATCGATTTATGATACAGGAACATGAGAAAAATGTCATAACCCTAATGTCCATATTAAACAGTAAGGCCATTTTTGATGCAATATCATCAATGTCAAAGTTTGCAACAAATGGGAAGCACATGAATGTTGCTACATGTTCTAGTGTTGCTAAGTCTTGGAACCATCTGTTGAAGTCTGTAATGACATTCTGCAACTGTTCAACGTATCGAACCCTGCCAAACTGGTCGCATTCATTCCCCTGACTTTCCAGCTCTGACATCATGTTTCTGAAGTTCCACAGTTGGTGTCGCTGCAGCTGTGACGATACCAGTTCTAGTTTTTGTTTAAAAGCATTCACTGAGGTAATCATTTCAACAATAGTTTTGTTTTTACCTTGCAACTCTAAGTTTAGCTGGTTTAGAAAAGCAGTGGTGTCAGTCAAAAAAGCTAAATCTCACAGCCACACTTCGTCTTCCAACTCTTTGTAATATGTTTCTTTTAACTTCAGAAAGTCTTTAATTTCAGGTAAGAGATCCCTAAACCTCTACAGGAATTTACCTCTACTTAGCCACCTGACATCGTGTGCAACAAAAGGTCAGCGTGTTCTGCTTTATTTTCTTCTAGCTGAGATCGGAAGAGACGCCTTTGTGGACTTCTCGCCCGAATAGAACACACAATCTTATGGGAAATATCCATAATTTCTTTAATATTCAACATTTTACCACACAATGCTTGTTGGTGAATTATGCAGTGATAATTTAAAGAAGTTTGGAAACCTTTTGTCACTTTTGCACAGGGCGATGAATCCATTGGAGCGGCCAGTCATAGCAGGTGATCCGTCAGTTGCTATGCTCACCAACTTGAGAAGTGGGAACTGAGTGTCGTTAACAAACTCACTGAATGCATGAAAAATGTTCTCATCTCGAGTTTTCCCTCTTAAAGGTAGGATTTTAAGCAGTTCTTCTTTGACAGTCATATCTTTAAACACAATTCTAATAAAAATGCATAACTGTGATATGTCGATCACATCTGTCGAGTCATCAAACTGAAGTGAAAGGAACACGCAGTCATATATGTCTTTCTTCAGTTGTTCCACCAAATTCTCATCCATTACTTCACAACGCCGCATCACAGTGTTTCTAGATAGCTGAAGCTGGTTAATAGCAGACAATATTTCCGATTTATTACTGAAATTCTGAGACAACGACTCTGCTGCCTCTGTAAATGCTTCTTTGAATATTTCTCAATCCTGAAAAGATAGGCCCTGTAAAGATAAGCTGCTCAACACTAAGTTGAGACTTAAGTTCATTGACTTTTCTCTTACGTAGTTCACTTTCAGCTGGGAAATCACTGTCATACCGCTTGTGAATAGTTTTAAAATGTTTCTCTAAATTCCCCTTTTTGACGAAAGCGACACATGCATGGCAAATTAAACACACACATTTGGAAATTTTCATCGTAAAAAAAATATGCCGTCTCCCACTCATTCTGAAAGTTGTAAGTTTTTGTTTCTTGGCACTTGGTCCAGCACTCATTTTAACGGTGTTAATGTAATTGGACTGGAGACTGACCTTCATCACCGATTATTCCAAATGACTGACCCGTCACTTAAGTGACACATGCTCATAACAGCTCAGCTTACCGCGGTATGAAATTTTGGCAAAACTTAAAGTTAGCGGTATCATTTTCTGTGACAGTAATTAAATATCTCTCAGAATTATTAAAATTAAACTTTGTTATTTTTTGTTAAGTGACTGGTAAACACAAATATAAAACAAATAAATGTTGCTACCGATAATGGAGGTGATAACATAAAGAACGCTAATTTTTGGTAGTAGCGGTCGGGTCGTGTGCTCGTCAGTATTGTGAAATGTAAGGTCTCTGTTGCTAGGCTAAGCTACTGGTCATTCTGCGATCTACTAAAAATTGCTCTGCGATCTACTGGTAGATCGCGATCTACTTTTTGGCCACCCCTGCCCTAGACCAACGAAACCAACAGATGGAGCAAGAGCAACATATGCGTCATCCCCATCAACGAACTATAATCGTCGGTATGCGATGTTACATAAAGAGCATGAAACCGCCAAGTGCTCATCGCAAATTATACCTAAAATGGGATGACCCATATAGGATTATGAAAAACCTCGGAAAGAACGGTTACGAAATCCTCGACCTCCGAGACCATTCCAAACTAAAGATCATTCACGCTGATAATTTGAAGATAGCTACTGAACAACACCTTCCCAAATAACATCTGCCAGTTGTTCGAGCTGCCTACCCTTCAAAAAATCAAGGTATTAACAAACCCAGCAGGGACCACAAAACCGAACTGGGCACAGCAGAAACCACTACCCGTGACGAAGATTGGTACCTCGTAATACCACCAGTACTCGAGCCAGTCTCTGAACAAGAAGAGGTCCAGAACCGAGAGTCCCATCAGAACCAGACCCTGGAGAAACCTCTTCTAGAGGATCACTCAGTAGAACTCCGCCATCTCCTCCAACTCCACCATCTCCTCCGTCACCACCCTCACCGATTGATGATCGATGCACGGACCCTACATACTGGCCGCAAATGCATCAACCACGTGAATTAGAACCTTCACGAAAAAAACGAACACACTCAGAATCCGAGCTTAATGTTCGACCCCAACTACCACCTAAGCGAGGCTGACCACTCCGCACACAAACACAAACATCTATACGACCATAATCATCTACACAATCACCAACAGCTCCGTATAATTTAAGACGTAGATATGAATAAAATTGTTCCCCTTATAATAGTGAGATTACAATTAACAACTCGTACCCCTTTCTGTCTGAAACTAAATTCAAACCTACTACAAAAATCTTGAATTCCGCCATGAAACTGGTGATCATCCAACCCGGAATTCATGCCCCTAAATAGAATGATCAATTGAGTCGTTTTTAAAAATTTTCAGATGATAACCAG
Organism: Bathynomus jamesi; assembly: GCA_023014485.1. Lineage (NCBI taxonomy): Eukaryota > Metazoa > Arthropoda > Malacostraca > Isopoda > Cirolanidae > Bathynomus > Bathynomus jamesi. The sequence goes on from JAJOZX010003975.1 coordinate 199,981, forward strand.
AATAACCTTTTACAAATACTGTAACCAGTAACAATTATTTACCAACATCTGCCGTCAGTATTATCATTGTGTGTGCTATTATCCTCGGTATATTTGTAGTGGAAAGACTATTCTCGCAATGGCAAAAAAAAAAAAAGACAACCACCCCGACTTATATTATGTATATAACTCTGTATTATAAAAAACCATTAGTTATCATCTAGTTAGAATTAGTTAGGATGTTATATTATTGTATTAATATCATTCTAGAGGGAAGAGCCCTGTCAAAATGAACAATGAATAATTCCTACATTCATATAATTCTTATATTCATTCATATAATTCTTATGTTCATTCATATACTTCGTATATTTATATAATCCTTATATTCTTATTCATATATTCATTTTGACATATCAAGTCCAAAATCGCATAACGCTGACACGAGTTTGGATAAAATTTTGATTTGCTTTCTATTTTATAAGTGGTTAATTATTTCTTTTTAAACAATTTAATCATTTTCGTAGACTTAGCTTAATAATGTAATCTTGTTCAATTCCTGTATACATTCTCGCTTCGTTGTAAAAGATGAAGTCATGTCCTGCTTAACGTTTAATTTTTAATCTTAAGCCTTTAATTTTCGCCCATATGCATTTTTGTTTGTAATTCTTGATGGGGAAGCATATTTCAATTTCCATTTTTAGTTAACTCGGCAGATCCAGATAACATCAGATCTGTCAATATGCGATTTGAAATAAAAATATGGCTTCCTCTTGCTTAGCAGTCTAGACACTGCTACAGCAAAAATATTTGTTTTGTCTTTAAATGTTTTGCAAAGTAAATCAGCCTATTGAGAATAGAAAAAAAACAAAAAACTAAAAAAACAGAGCAGCATTAAATAATAATGATGTCAGTAAATATTCAGTATAAAAGACCATACAATTTCTCCAATGTATTATTCTAATCTGGCTGATCTAACTTAGAGGCTGAGCATTACCGGTAACATTTTAGCAGTAAATTATAGTCACAGAAAATCTTTGTCTTCACCTTTGAGCCTTGCTCCCTTCAGAGAACGTAGTCTTAAATAGAGAAAAATAATTTCCTGATACATTATAAGAAGAATCGGGGAACCTTCAGAAAATTTATTCAGCCTCACAGAATCCTCCGCTCCACTACAAGGATAAATCGGAGAGTAGTATAAGAGAAACTTCTGCGATTTCCTATACGGTACCAGAGTAACAAATCCATCGCTGCCACCTAACCATAGACGGAGGGGTTAACAACTGGCGACCTCTGCATCCAGGATTCTTCCAGTCTTCCAGACCCTGGAACTAGAACCAACATTCATTTCACCGGCATGTCACGACTTCCAGTTCGTCACATCCATCATTCAACCAGTGTGTCACGACTCCAAGTTCTCCACGCCCATTCTTCATCCAGGAACAAGTGGCCAGCAAGACACGTCTTCAGGACACGTCTTCAAGGATTTCGTCGTACGAATCTTGTTAAGTACAGATCCTTTTTTCAAATTACTAAACATTTGAGAAGTCAGTATAATTAACAGTTAATAATTAGTATTAAGCCAGAATCAACACAAAACACAGTGAACACTCCATACACCAGTGATACATTTCTTTTTATTGAAATCGAGTTATTTTCACCATTATAGTTAGTATAGAATCATTTTATTTTATGTGCCAATCATAATATTACCGTACATTCACGTAAATTCGAGTGAAATTTTGTTTACATTTTTTTAATTTTTTTTTAATTTTTTTCAAATTATTGATTTAAATTGACTTGCAATTATTGTGCATTATTTGTGTATTTCTTAGATAGAGTAGGTACGAAACCCACTCCAGTTTATAGCAGTTCAAGTTAGTCGGTTGCATCCAGAGGGACAACCGCCCCAGAGAATAATAGACAGCTTAATGCTAATAGAATCAGTTTAGTTCGGATTTCCGAAAGAAATAGGAAACCCACTCCAGTTTATAGCAGTTCAAGTCAGTCGGTTGCATGATTGCATCCAGAGGGACAACCGCCCCAGAAATCAGCCCCCAGATTAATCAGTTCCAGTTGTTGAATCCAGTAGGATCAACACAGTCAGTTTCCAGTCTGTCAGTTTCCAGTCAGTCAGTTTCCAGTCAGTCAGTTTTAGTTCAGTCAGTTTTAGTTCAGCCAGTTTTAGTTCAGCCAGTTTCAGTTCAGCAAGTTTCAGTTTAGCCAGTTTCAGTGCAGAGAATTTAATTCAACCTGAATTGACATGTTTGTGTCTTTAATTCAACCTGAATTTAAGAGAATTTCAGAGAATTTAATTCAACCTGAATTGACAGGTTTTTGTCTTTTTGCATGCAATATTTGCAAATATAAATATAGTGAATTATATATTTTATTGTTTGTACCAAACAAAACGGTTTCTGCAAAGTATATGAAAAATTGAGAATTTTTTTTTTAAATGGGTATGTAATTTTTTTTTATTTTGAATTGTCTCGCATTGTTATAACAGAAAACGAAATTTTGGATTGATTTTCAGTTTTATAGTGGACTCCTAAATTAATTGTATCTAACTTGTCGTGTATATATAATAGTTCGTGCGTGCGTTTGTTTGTTGACTCGTGAAAAGGATTTTTTTCCTTTTTACTCTCGCTCTTTCGCGTCGGTACGCAAACTTTTTTTTTCATTCTTGGTTTGCATTGGTAAAGCGTTGATGCGCAAGGTTTCGTCTTTTTTTTTTGCGGTTATTGTGTTGGAACGCAAATAGTTTTTTTTTTTTTTTTTGTGCTTTTTCGGTTTAAATTAAAATGAGTTCGTACAATTCGAGTAATATGTCGAAATCGACAGGCAAATTTTGCATCTTCGTGGGGTGACTTTATTAAGTGTTTATTTAAACTGAAATAGGTAATGTCACGCTTAAGTTTTTTCGTTTCAATTCTGTTGTGTACAGAATATACGGTATTAGGAATAAGTTTTCTTTCTTGTTTTTCTTTGTTTCGCTTCTCCTTCCTCATTTGTAAGTTCATTTTTCTTTCCTTCGTCGTTTTTTTTTCGGAAAAAATGGATAGATGTAATTATTTGACGAGTAATATCCCTAAGGTTCCAATTTTTAAGGGGAGAGAATAAGTAGACGAACTGAATGCGACTACATTAAGGAAGTCGGGATGGTCGGAAGCTTTCTGGACCCCGCACGAAACCATCGATGATGCAGACGATGAAGTATGTTCGCATGTTTCGGAAACGCCTTCTTGGGCTCACGAAATGGTGCTTTTTGACGAGAGCTCACAAATTTTCAGGAAAACTTATGTCAACAACCAAGCGGTTTTGGCTCTTGTTGACGACTGCTTTCAGGCGAATTACATTAAACAAGACGTATACAAGAAGTTACTTCAGACGGCTACGGGAAATTTCGATTTGCTTACAGTACCGGAGAAATTATTCTTCCTATTGAGTTTGATTCAGTCCCTTATCTGACCCCATTTGGTTGGTCATAGCTGAAGGAGAATGGGACGGAGATTTAATCCTGGGGATGAATTTCTTTATTACGCACGATTTCTATGTGGCTAATAAAGAAACAGGCCTAATTCGAAGAGAGAACCCACCTTTCGAGTATGTGTGTCACCCCAACTCTTCGCTCTTCTCGACTGAGGGTGAAAGAATTGTGTCAGAGAGCCCGAATGACTCCCTGGAACCAGCTCAAAATAAAGAGGAACTGCTATTAGATGGGGGAAGATTCTCCATCAATCGTCAATTGTTCCGTTCCAGTTCCGGCGAACGAAGAACTAGAAAGCCAACATACCGTTGGTAATTTTGAGCACGAAGACTCGAATGTCTTCACAGTAGACCCCTGTGACTCCATCAAGAGCGAATCACCCCCTTCGGTTACAGTTAGGCAGGAACTTGAAGTTCCCAGAGTTTCGGTTATTCCAAATAAATCTGAAGACTCATCTCCTTTGAGTTCCGGTTTGGTCATTTCGCTTGAATCCCTATCTAAGGAAGATGACTTGATTCTGTTCTCAAAGGTAGAAGATTTTCTACCCAATTCCGAGACTAAGCCTACAGGTGCCGGGAGCGAACCCGAACCTATTCCGCCGTCGGAAGTTGTTCGTACGGAAAGGCAAGCACGGAATACATTTGTCCATCCAGTTAGTTTGTGTAGCATGGACGATACGCTGGGTGTCCTCAGTACGACGAGGGAAGTGCCCTATGAAGAGGCTGTCTCAAACCCCACGACGGAAGCGCTCTATGAAGAAACTGTCCCAGACATCACGATGGAAATTCTCGATGGGAATTTTCCGAGAGATCCCCCTTCTTCCTCTAATTTACGTGAGGGCACGAAGAACTCGCCTATGTCCCTCGGACATAATGCAAGCTCGGCTTATGACCTCGAGTCTCATTGTCTTAATGAGGTTCAAATCTTTTCACGCGTCAACAACGCGTCTTTGACGAATTCGGAAGAAAATTGCCACTCTTCTCTTTCCATCAAAGAGAGTGATGCATCTTTGCATCGGTCTACAGAACAACGTTCATTCGATTCTGTACCTTCTAGTCAGAAGGTTTGGAAATCGAAATTTTGCAGTACCATTTCAGACACCCGCAGAAAGTCTTCTCTTTCTCCTACTAAACAGAAGACTTATCTTCCTCCTGTTTCCCGTCCGATGAAACAGAATACTAATTTTTCTCCTGTCTCCTTGTTGGCCACTCCTCAGGTTAAACCACGGGTCAAGAACCTCGGCATTGACCATAACCTTCCTTCTCCTTTTCTAAATGTTCCTTTCTACCACCATAAAACAGCTTTTGGGAATACTTATGTTCAGAATTCATCGGCTTTCTTCGTTCTCGTCATCTTAATCTGTGTTTCAAGTCCTTTCTTACCCTTCTCTATCCCTATTATCTCGCAGCCCGATAGGCCACCGCCCTTCAAGGCTATCTCCAAGATTGGCCCCCAGTCTTTCAGACTCCTGCATGTTCCTGAATATTCGATTGGTCACAATTTTCTGGAACCATCTGCCACTTTGATTTCAGAAGCGGAACCTCCAAAACTAAGGTCACTCGCGTAGCTCCAAAAGGGCCGAATACACGAAACGAAGAACAGTAATCATAACGTCGGTTTACCCCAATTACAAATTGTTTCTTTAACCGTACTTCCAGTTCCACAGCAATGTCTACACGTAAACCTTTCACTGCACAATACCTTGAAATTTTATATCTTCCCCGCTATAGAGTTTAGTTAATTCCAAAGTTCTAAAAAAGTTCTCAAACGACCCATATCCTTTCAAAACCTTGCAGAAATCGTATCAATTTCACTTAAGTACTTTTCCAATAGTTCAGTGAAATTCATTTCTCTCAAATTTTGTTTTCATAAAGTTGATAAAAATCGCGTTTGATTTAAAAGTGTATGCACACGGTGAACTTAGACCGGTGTAAAAAGTGGACCTAGACAAATCAGACTCCAAGTGCTCAAGGACACACAAGTGACCGTTAATTATAAGTGTTCATTAGTGCATAAGTATCGATTTTAGTGTAAAATTTAACTGATAAATATAGTGGATTAAGTAAGAAGTAGGTGTATTTTATTTCACTATTTTTTGCGTTATTTATTTAATTAAAGCATATATTCTGACATAATCCGTCAGTTGGCTTAGAAGGCTGAATTGCCAGATTGCGCTGTTTATTTAATTAAAGCATATATTCTGACTTATTCCGCCAGTTGGCTTAGTAGGCTGAGTTGCCAGATTGCGCTGTTTATTTAATTAATGCATATATTCTGGCTTAGAAATCCGCTTTAGAAGCCAGCCAATTGATATAATTGAATACCGTGTACAAACAAAAAGGAATAAATAAAACGCCAATACATCATTCTGTTTATTTAGGTGAATTAATGGAAATAAATATACAATGGGGTGTGTGTATATATATATATATATATATTATATATAATATATATATATATATATATGATCAAAAAATAATAGTAGCATCATGAACAGGAAATATATAATCACAAATATACAAAACGTTGTATTATCAAAATATTAGTACAGGAAAAATATATACAGTTATAATAAATATATAATAAAAAATATACGAAACGTATAATCAATTGCATATTAGTACAGGAAATATATATATATATATATATATAAAGGGTGATCCAGAGAAATGGGACCCAAAAGAAACCCCTGTAACTCTTAAAGTATAAGTCCTTTTATAAAAATCATACGCATCATTCGAAAGAGGATAGTTACAAGTTTGTACAGGATTGTATAGGTTTTGACAATACAAGACAAGATAAGATACAAAACAAAATAAAAGTGTTAGTTAAAACTAACCCTTCAAGATGACTGCATGGACTGTGGAACAGCTGCGTTTCATAACTGAGCAATATTATGAGCATGGAAGAAGTGTAGTTTCAGCTCAAAGATCTTTCAAGACAAATTTTCAGATGTCAAAATTACCTTCTAAGAGCTGAAACTACACTTCTTCCATGCTCATAATATTGCTCAGTTATGAAACGCAGCTGTTCCACAGTCCATGCAGTCATCTTGAAGGGTTAGTTTTAACTAACACTTTTATTTTGTTTTGTATCTTATCTTGTCTTGTATTGTCAAAACCTATACAATCCTGCACAAACTTGTAACTATCCTCTTTCGAATGATGCGTATGATTTTATAAAAGGACTTATACTTTAAGAGTTACAGGGGTTTCTTTTGGGTCCCATTTCTCTGGATCACCCTATATATATATATATATATATATATACTTTATGTTCTACGGGTTATATTAAATAATTAAAAATAATAATGCACGAAGCGTATAATCATTTGCATATTAGTACATGAAATATATACACAATTTAAATATACATCCTTTATGTTCTACGGCGCAAAACGCTAAACTCACACGTAATAGAGTCTACATCCACATCGCTATTACTTTGTACGACGTGGTAAAACCGTCCAAGCAACACTTCACCGTTTAACTGATACGGAAGCCTAAACTCGACATAAATGACTTTCATATCATTCAATACTATTTTCGTGCCTACTTTACATCCGGTTGGCAAGTTATCTTTAAACACGGCTTGAATACAATCAAAAGCACTCACAAAGAGGTCATCGTTAACCACAACATCATTATTAGATACAAGTTTATAAACAAGCCTTTCCAATCGAGGTTTTTTTCTTACCGTTCCGAGCTTTTCAATCGTGAACTCTTCTTCACTCTGCATAGCGGCAATTGAAATAATCTTCCAAGTCGTAACGACAGCTATTCATTATATAGAGGTACAGCTCTTCAGGGTAAACAGTGTAGGTGAGCTCAGCCCGGTACCGCTCAAGGTCTTTGCACCAAAGTTCAGGATATTTCGAAGAACCTAAACCTTTTAAATATGCATCCAGCTCTAGACCATTCTCGCCCTGTTCATTCCTACATTCGATAAATCCGTCGAGCAGAGCGGTGTATGCATATTCAAGAACCGTGTCAAAATAAATCATATCCGTAACACGAGCGTCTAATATAGGCTTCAGCTTGCGGAATCCGACGATTTCAAACATTCTGTCGAGGATGAAACGGTTTCATGTAGGGACAAGAACGTTGTTATCAGATGCGTTCTTCCACATCAGTCGTATATCAATGCATGGCTGTTCGTTATTTATACACAACGTGCAAACAACAGCATATGAGGGGGCATCACTAATTTGCTCTCTTCTTGTACCTACACCTGCAGGTATTTTATAACGATCCTTCCCCTACTTCTCAACTATCACGAAGACTCTATTCATCTCCTCAACACTTAAATAAATAACATTACGCTTGCTTGCTTGCTTGCAAATCGTTTCAAGTACATAGCTAATGGTGCCGGTTTCACGCCTGAACACGCGCAATGACTTCGTCACGGAGACATCGTACGAGGCGTTGAGAATGCTTCTCAAAGGAAGTTCCATCGTGTTAGCACGTCCGCTCGGTTCAAGCTCTGAGATGACTATGAGCCACAGGTGGACGGATCGGCTCGACGGATGGAGTGAGTCACGCTGATGAAACGTGTATGGGTTTGTTCGAACTCGTATGTTTCGTGAGGTATACGGGTGGGCGGCACGCTGGGGGGAACGCGTCACACTGCTAAAGCGTGTCCAGGCTTGTTCCGACAAACAGAATTTTTCGAAACAATATCGACTTTAATGTTTTATCACTTTATCACTCACCAGACGTTCATTTCCACAAACTAAACATCTTCACAGTCCGGCGCACTATTTGAGAGAAACATATGTCCATATTTATCCTTTTTGTTTAACAAGCGATACTCGTCTCTAAAGTCTGTTAAAAACTCACACAGCCCATTAGCCACAACCTCACTACAAACCTCATCATGATATATCATATATTAATATAGTGGTAAAAGTACTTAAGATTCTCCATGATGACAAGATTTACATTCTCACCCGTAGGGTACGAGTAGTCGGTATGGTGTAACATGAAATAATATCGCTTGTCACACCACTCATCAACAAGACTCACTATCCATAACTGTTGCTTATCTTCTGAACGTGTTGCTTCTTCTACTTCGCGGTATATGTGAGCCTTTATAAAGCTTAGGTCTATAATATACTTCAATACATCGTCTGTACTACGAAATCCTACAACACCCTTGCCAGAATACCCGTAGAATATTTGAACATCTTGATCCTTCGCACGGCTCAATGTAGCTTTAAAAGAGGCAAAGGAGGAGGGAATAAGGAGTTTTTCAGTATCCACCACATCTTGACTCTTTGCCGAATACCACTTCATAAATGTTGAACACGCAATATTAAAGGTACCCATTACTATTTTTCTTCTACGCGGGAGAATACACGTCTGAGTTCAAGGGTATGCAGAGGTGAACTGAGCACGCAGGGATAGAGGCATGCTCAGGTAGCGGCGTGACTCACGTTGCCGGTCTTACAGTGGGCGGGGCTTAGCTTTTTACTGCACACACACACACACGCATGCACGCAAAGAAGAAACTGAAACGCTAATCGAAACACGATTTATTTAATAAACGAAATATTCAAGGTGTATATATTTACAAATATGTGTAATAAATAAGTTAACAATAGACATATCAAAGATTATGGTATCCAAAGGGCACGGTATCATAGGTACCAGGCACCTGGTAACGTTTCCTATAGGTGTTACGGCACACCTTTGTACGCCTAAGTTCCTTCACGCGCCCCAGCTTCTGTGCCCGAAAATTGTGGGTACCTACAGTCAGATGGAGTAGCTGGTCAGCCTCATCTTCCATGCACACTAGTTCCATCAACGAGTCAAAGTTAACGACTCGACGGTTCGCATGGTTAAGCGTGATACCCTTAGCCTTCACGATATACTTCGTATCATCCCCTACCCTCACCAGTACCCCATAGATTTTTGGCCCTGTTGACACAAACGAGTCTGCGTATGTGATGTCTCCATACTCATCCTTGATCTCGTCTGTTAGCTCTCCGAGGAACTCCCCAATAGCGGGCATGTATTCACCTTCCCTCGCTGTGAATATCACGCTATCTGTGTCAGCGTACAAAACCCTCCGCTCAAGAGAATGCAATAGGCCCCAAAGTTTGATGCGTGCGTAGGCTGTTGTGAAGCTGGCTACAGGAATGTCTGTAACCCGTAAGGTATCTGTGGCCAATTCGGTATTGTTATACTTTATTATGTAAGTATTACCTACATTCACAATCTCCATGACCTCTTTATCGGGAGCGTTTGCATAATCCCAGACTTCACTATAACTTTGTGCCAAATGAACGTTACCTTTGGCAGTATTCTGTGCAAATTTTCCCCAAAGACTGTTTAGACACAACTTTGCACTAAAGCTCTTCCCAGGGTTCTTTACAATTTGGGATTGGTCAAGCTGTATACCTTCACGGTCACGGTAACGCTGAATATAATCCGTTTTTTCATCTTCGGTATCAACCCCTCGCGGATATCCTGATGCCTCAACCTTATCCTTCAAAAAAGTGTTTATATATGGTGTGAAAAGGTTGGGTAGCTTCTGAAACCTCCACACCTTATGTATCTTCATTATTCTATACCCATGGCGAACGGCTAGGGCCAGCTCAGGGCTTGTATATACACCTCTGATCTTACGCTGGTTGGTTATATGATTACAATCACCGTTGTTCTCCTTTGCGCACTTCACGCACAGGGGAAACATGAGCTTGTGATCTATAACGACGGGTAAGATCGGCATCCATAAATCGCGAGGAGGGGAGCACGTCTACGAAAGAGAGTCCAAAGTAGTGCTCATTCAAGTTGGTTGAAAACTCCTCGATGGTTGGTATGGTGGGACCCACCATTTTTTCAGGTGCACCTACGGGGTATGGATTGTTCTTCATCACGTAGGGGTATAAAGAACATAAGTCGTAGTAATGGAGTTTCACACCCTCCGTAGGCGGAAAGTATAGCTTGAAGGGGTTTGTACCCCTCCAAACAAGCTATCACCGCATTTAAGAGGATCCAGCACCATTGAACGTTTGATCGTGTTTATTTCTTCACGGTACTGTCCATCTGCCTCCATCCGTGCATCATACTCATGCTCCCACAAGACTTTGTGAGTGAACTGGGAGCCTATAAGTTGATCGCTGGTACGGGTCCAAGCAAGACATTCGGCAGGAGATCTACCTGGAACTGTTGTAGTATCGGTCAAAATCTTCACGTTCATCTGTGCTCATACATTCATAGTTAAAGTAATGTTCGGGTGGAGGTAGTCCTACGTAATTTAAAGTTTCGCTAGTGAGGAATGTGTGAGGGAAATATCCTTTTGAAACTTCAGCGGCTACGCCCATCAACTTGGGTAGCTTTGCTAATTTGCAGGGTGTGAATAATAAAGTGTCTTTAAATTGTATATTACCTCTTATTTGCGTCTGTATTAGTTTGTTGCCTCTTTTAAAGGGATTACCTGTAAATATATCAGATGACTCATGCTCAAGCAACTCCTTATAAAGGAACTGTGTCAAATTTCGCCCCGTTATGGCCCCGATTGGTCATTTTTTTTTAACTTGTCCGCTAACTTGACAATATAGGCCACAAAGAGTTTCACAGGGCTATCGTGGGCATTCGTTTTAAAAACGTTTGTCCGTTTTCCACATTTGTGACACTCATCACACTCGCTCTCCATACACTCATCACAGATAGTCTTGCTTACAAGTAAATGTGGAATAACCTCTTTGGTTTCAGCATTCGTATATGTTTCTATATCGTAGTACACAGTTATACAAGGGTTGTTTTTGAGCTTGGCGTCTTTCATATAATATACATGCTTTACTGCAACAGCCTTATATTTCTCGTGGCATGTAAAACAGTGAATTTCATCACATTTGTGCTCAAACTTTCCCCAATTATCCATCATATGAAACATACCACATTCACAGATTCTCATTTTCCTGCACTTGCTAATTTATTTATGGAGCTCAAAACAGTTATTATTGAAAAATGTGCGTCTACACACATCACAGTCCCTCTTCTCAGCTTCAACTACACGGCTTTCACATTTGTTGCTTTTACGCTGTTCACATACCATGTGGCAATCTTTACAATGTTTCACTATATCATCCGCAAACTCGAGACACCCCTTACACAAATCATGATGTCGTCCATATTTTCGACTTTTATCATAATTCGCGTAAAGGTCCCTTATATTACGGATGGGGAGATACGTTGCCCCTGACAGTCCTAAAATAAGTAGGGGTCTTGTACGATCTCTCACACAGCTTTTTAAAACATACACAGTTCTACGACGATCATCCAGTCCAAATACAACTATACGAACATTCATTTCCTGTTCTACCCTTCTCAGCTCTTCAGGACCTATATCACAGTCAAACTCAAGTTTACAGTCTACAGCTAGTTTACGGGCACGCTCCACAACCGTAGGCACCCAAATTTTTTGGGCCCGTGTATTTAGTACAGTAAACACACGAGCTAAGACGACTGCTATAAAGCTGCAACCACGATCGACGTTCATATGCCGTCTATAAATAGCCTGAGAATTGAAGTTAAGAGTATAAGGTGTGGCACTATGACCCGCAACACGGAATACACGGTCAATATTTACCGTGAAGTTGTCCATATTGAAGGCTATACTACTTTGAGAGGCCTGCATTATACGGCCTAATATATACTCTATATCTTCAGCTGCCAAACGTCTGAACGGTATTACTACCCAAAAATCATCATCTCCGTCATCTAACCCGACTCCAAAGGACAGCCGCGTCCTGACTTCACGTTCGTCGCGGTTCTGAAGGGCAAACTCTATAATACGTTCAACTATGCGCCGTAGTCCGTGTTCAACACCATTTCTATACATGGATCTAGGATCAACCCTGACTATATACCGATTTCTAGTCAAGGCCGGGGTGGGGGTAGTGGTGCGCACCAACTCGAATGTTATGCCATCCTCAACAGAACGGGAAGCTGCTGTGGAGGATGTACCCGGAATTGAATAAGGGGTTATATTTGAGGAAGGCACTATTGTGGGGTTTGTGTCCTAAGACGTTGAGGGTTGGGGCTTTATTACATGTGGTCTAACAACCGGAGCAATTCTGGCACGCTTTATATCTGACGTGGAGGGTTCTTCATCGCGCCTCCGCTTTGAACTGGCGCGTGCTACAGGTGTCGCTCGTGAGGGCTCGGCGGCGGGGAAGGGTTTTGTAGCTGTACGGTCAACGGGCTCGTCTGTGATATCGATGATGGGGTGCTGTACATCGTCGTCATTCACGGTTCTGTGGAAGAAGAAAACAAAATATCAGGAGCAGCACTCAAAATTTGTAATATTTTGTAAATGGCCAACTTAGGGGCGTGACGTGTTAAAAATGGAATCTGTAGAAAAATTCAGGTTCACGGGTCCATCCACATATATTATATCTGGCCCTACAGGATGTGGTAAAACTGTGTTTATGCTTAAAATCATTAAAGTAAAGGGAGAGATGTTCTCAAAATTTGTGCATAAAGTTATATGGTGTTATTCGACATACCAATCAGTGTTCAACGAGTACCAAGATGAAATCTTGTTCCACAAAGGTTTATATGAGGTTAATTCGTTAAAGGGAAATGAATATACAGTCACTGTAATTGACGATTTCATGTTGGAAATGGATAAAACGTTTGCCGAGACATTTACAGTGTTCTCCAACTATCTTAACATAAGCGTGTTCATCAATCAGAATCTATTTTTCAAAAATAGATACATGCGCGATATGTCGCTAAATACACAGTATATAGTCTTATTTGCGCAACGTAGAGATGTATCACAAATTGGGGTATTAGCCAGTCAAATGTTCCCGAATCAGCGTAAGGCGTTTTTGGAGGTTTATAAAGAGGCCACAAACCAGCGTTATGGATATTTGCTTTGTGACTTTCACCCACGAAACACGCTTAGGGTGCTTCTAAGAACGAATATATTCCCAAGCGAGCATGAAACGGTGTACATTCCAGAATGAAAATCGGCTGAAGAAATATCGTGAATTAATAAAAATCTATCAACGATTGCCCCGGACGCTGCAACAGATGTTTGTTAAAAATATCGACTCTGACTTTTTAAAATGCATCTGTGAAATCTGTTCTAATGTTATAAAATGTAATATGCCAATGAAACCCTCTCAAAAGACTCGCTTACGTCGCTACAAGAACATAATACGAGCGCTCGCTCATAAAAATCAAACTGTGGGCAAGAAAAAGCGCATTATTGTACAAAGAGGAGGCTCATTCCCACCCATCTTATTTTCAGTTTTGGGTCCTTTACTGACTAGATCAATATACTGAAGAAGGTGGTTGTGATTCCGCACGAGGTGTATGCTTCATTGCAAAGTTCAAAGACTCCAGACACGGCTCTAGAACTCCGTAAAAGTAGGCTTAAAAGAATGGAAAACGAGTTGCTAGCCCTATTAAACAGTGAAAAGTCACCTGATGAGAAAAGGATCTTGTACCAAGAGGCTTTGCAGAAATTTCTTCATGAGTACGAAGATTATAAGCATCCTACAGAGCTCCTCGTGGTTATTAGGCACAGCGCGAGTAGTGCTGAGTATGGCGACACAGGACCTGGCCCCGACGATGCCCAACCAAAGAACAGCGGAACACAACACATCGAACATGTGCTAAAAAACAGCTTCCCACATACATTGAGGAATAAGGTTTAAGTCTTTATAATCTATTGAGTAAGGATCCCATCATACAGTGGTCCGATACAGGCGAGGTCATTGTTGAAGGAACAAGGGCACAAGGATCCAATATCGTTGATATTGTTCATGATCTGGTGAGAAAGTGGGACAGACCCTCGAACAGGATGGAAGCATATTAAAGCAGGACTACAATAAATAATTGTCCCCAAAACATTGATAGGTAATCTGAATAGGTTAAAAGACTTGGATCAAGTCTCGCATATGTCACAACTGAGTACGCCATCGTCCCCAGCAGTAACACCTCTGAAGAGGAGAAAGAAGAGAACAAACGGCCAGCCTTAGCCACGTGCCTCTAAAATGCGCAAATGGCTAACATATTAAGTAAACGCTATTATGACATTTCTAACCCCGCCTCCTATGGTGGCGTTAATAGACTGTACAGAGATGTTTACGGTGTAAGGAAAGAAGATGTTCAGCGGTTTTTGCGGGAACAGGACGCTTATACACTTCATAAACAGGTGAGAAAAAGGTTTAAAACGACCAAGACAACAGCTGCTCGATTGACTCTATTTGGCAGGCGGATTTAACAGACATGCAAAGATATTCAGTGTATAACGATGGTTACCGCTACATCCTATTCATAATAGATGTATTCTCTAGATATCTGTGGCTAATTCCCCTGAAAAATAAATCGCCTGAAACAGTTGCTAAAGCGACCAAAACGTTGATGTTGAAAGAAAACAGGATTCCTGGCTATTTTTGTACGGATATGGGGAAAGAATTTATAGGACGCGCTTTTCAGAACATGCTGACAGAGTTTAATATCAGCTATTACACTACCAATTCTATACATAAGGCTCTTTAGCTGAAAGAGTTCAACGTACCATAAAGGAACGCATGCACCGCTATTTTACACATAAAAACACATACAGATATATAAACGTTCTCGGTCATTGGCTCATCTACAACCGTTCACACCATCGCACGATTGGCAACACCTAACGAGTTTTAGAAAGAGGTACGCGCCAGAGGTGAGAAGAGATGGACACACCACCACACACTCTGCGCGTTTCAAAATCAATGATTATGTAAGGCTGTCACGTTCGGGAAATAAATTCGCGAAGGGATTTGAGCAAGGATGGACACGTGAGATTTTTAAAGTTAGGGCTATGAGACCTAAAGGTGAGATGATGTATTACGTTGAAGATTTGAATGGGGAAGAAATCGCAGGAGGCTTTTACCGCGAGGAGTTGCAGAAAGTGCATTTAATTTAGGAAAAAAGTGTTTAAAATTGAGAAAATATAAATTATAGGAAGCAAAGGTTCAGGAAAGAGAAAAATGTACCTGGTGAAATGGCTGGGTTACCCAGAAAGCTTCAACACCTATATAAAAGCTGATGCAATAATGAAGCTTAAATAGTATGCAACATGGCCTAACCATTTCTACGTCACACTGTCCTCTTCTCTGTCTGTACATCCTAACAACACCCTCGCCAACTTTGTGACAGAACTCCACGGACCCATTGAATTGGAGCGTGATTCGTATGAGGTGGGGTTATGTGAACTCCAGTTAGCCACCAAATTTTTAACTCTTGAAAATGAAAATCATATTTCTGATCATTAGAAGATCGATGAGTGCGAAAAATTAGGCATAACCTTAGACAATACTATGCGTTCAGTCCTGTTCGGTGAGGAACGGTACTATAGCACAAATGTATCGCTAGGAATCGGGCATTATGATACAGCCATGGACATTGTGACGGGTTAAACAAGAGTCTTGAAAGGTCGTACCTGACATACGATTTACTTTTTGAAGTCGTAAACATAGACACGCCTGCATGCACATTGAAGTTAAAGTCAACGCTTAGTAGAAATATTAAAGATAAAGAGCTGTTCACAATTGTGGCTGAGGGCCGATATAGCGCAGCTCTCCAAAGAGATACCTTTCACGAGGCACAGCATGACTTGTCCAGCTTAATGTATCAATGAAGATGGAGAAATTGGGTGAAAGCTCCCCGCCCAGACATGTGCTATATTTACAGCAATATCGTAGAGCACCAATTTGTTGGGGACACCCAGGCGCGCCTGCTGCGCATTGCACACATCCCCAACCATAGAGGGAAAAGTTTGAGCATTACATATGACAAGCCCCATTATGTGAATGTTGCGACTAATCTATTAACCAACATCTCGATATATATAAGAACGATTGAGGGAAAAAATTTCCCATTCGGTGATGGGAGCTTAACAGTGAAACTACACTTTTCGTTTATAATGACTCGAAGACCATTCACAGTCTACCGAGGGTGAGGTACCAGCGTGGGAGTGGACTTGGATCCATTTTTTCATCCATACTACGCACCGCTGTCCCACTGTTGAAGAGGGGTGCCAGGTACCTAGGGCGGAAGGCGTTACAAACAGGTTTTAACGCGGCAGAAGACATAATGGGTGGAACTAAGCCTAAAGAAGCTCTAAAAAAACATTTAAAACGTACACGGGATGAAATCATCAAAGATGCAAAGAGAAAAATGCGTGGTGGCGGAAAGAAGAGATCTGCCAGGAAGAAGGGGTTACCATCACGTGGCGCTAAACGTAAAAGGAAATAAAAAAGAAGTGCTCTAAGCGTATGAAACCTATGGCTGATCATTTTTTTAACTGATATAAGCTGAGGACACTACTCTCACGAATCATAGGTTGACTAATACTTGTCGAGGGAGGTGGCACTATTTCTGACTCGTCATGGCGCGTTTCATCCATCCGTGTAGTTCACAATGCTGTAAATCGGAACTGTCCCTCTTTGATATGCCCCCACTCAGGTCTCTATTGAGCATAGCGACTTTATTACAATTAACCCATTAAACACAATTAGTTCACCCAGTGCCCCTATAGAATTCGTGATACCCAGCTCAGGCCCTTACTTTTTTGACCCGAGCTGCATGCACATGTACGCTAAACTGCGTATAGCCCATTCTGATGGAACGGACTGCGATGATAGTTACTCTGCCTACCCTGAAACCAACTTTTTACACTCCATATTCAGCCAGTGTGAAGTGTATTTAAACCAGGTTAACATCTCGGCAGGAACGGGGTACTACCACCTACGAGCCTATCTGGAAAATGTCCTCAACTTTTCAAAAGAAGCGAAGGACACCTTTTTAACCGCCGAGGGGTATTACCACACTAAAGATGAAAATGGAATAAAGGATAAATTTAAAAATTCTAAAAAAAGATATATGAATGTTTTGGACGCCTGCATACAGACTTCACATTCCAGGAGAAGTTGCTTATGAACGGGGTGGATATGAAGTTGAAGCTTACCCGCACGATTCCTGAGATCTGCATAAATCTGGGGTCTGATCAAGAAGAGGCGCGAAACCCGTTGTGATCACATCATGGAACGTATTTGCGTATACGCCGAGTGAAATTAAGTTCCCCGAAACAAATAGAAATTGAGAAAGACTTAATACACGCCACAGTAAAATACCCAATTAACAGGGTACAGATCAAACTATACACGGTCCCCGCAGGGTTGGCCTCGAAGCAACTAGAAAACGTGGCCCTTGGAGTCCTACCTAAAAGGATATTAATTGGAATGCAGGACCACGCCTCGACGAATGGAAAATATAAAAAGAGTGCCTTTAAATTCGAGAATTTCGGCCTTAAAAATATTACTCTATACGTAAATGGCATCGCTGGGAGGGACCATGATTACGGACTACTCATCAGACGCTGTGTTCCCGCTCTGCGCGAGAGCATATAGTAGTCTGGCTCATAATACAGGCGCCTGTGACGAACTTGGTTTTGGTGTAACGCAGAAAGAATTTGTCGAAGAATTTAACATTTATTCATTTGATATTACGCCTGACTTGTCTGCTGGCGCAAATACGCATTTAAGTCCACAGCAGAGTGGGAATATCTCAGTCAGGTTGGAATTTGCCAAGCCTATAGACGCGCCTATAAGTGTACTCGTGTACCTCGAATCACAGGCACTAATAGAAGTTGATCGTTTCAGGAACGTGATCACAGAATTTTAAAATGGATGCGAATACACTCCAGTGAGTAATGAAAAGTGACCGTTTCACACGTTCAAAATTTATCGGTGTGTTTGCGAAGAATGAAATATTGAAGCTGCCAAGTACGAGAAACTGGTACGGGATTATCGTTAACACCGACATTGTAAGGGGTGAGGGGATTCATTGGTTTGCAATCTATTTTAAAAATAGGGAAAGAATGTGCTATTTTGATTCACTCGGATTTCAGCCCTGGAATGATTCGGTAATTGTACAGTTTATCGCGCAATTACATGTGCCTGATATTGTTTGGTCCCCATATCGTTTCCAAGGATATTATACTGAAACATGCAGATTGTATTGCATTTTATTTCTCATGCACATGTCACGTGGGAAGGGATTTATGATTTTTTTAAAATTATTCGATTTGTGCGACGCAGAGATAAACGATAAAAGTGCATGCAAACAGATAAAAAAAAGGTTCCCATATGTTAGTACCCCCTGTAATGTGTAAAGGTGTGTATCTCTATTGTGTAAAGTTGTATATACTTTTGTAACTCTAGTCATTAAGACCTATTTAACGGATACTGACCCCGTTTTGTACATGTTTTCTACCATTTAATAAATGAAAATACAATGTGTTTTGTTCTTAACCTCAAAAATACTTACATTATTTCCTCGATGACGTGGCACTCGCTGGACCGAATGTGTACCAATAACTCGACTTCTGTATTCAGGTCACGGGGTTGGCTGGGTGGAGAAGCCCCCATTTAATTTATCCTCCTTTCATCAAAATTAGCTATAGCACGCCCTAACTCCGCCCCGGTCCTGTAACGATAAATAAAAATAAAGAGAAATGCCACGAATTTAAATGCAGATAATTCATAAAAGTTTTGGCTGGGTGTGCTATGCACCATCTGCCTGCAATGGCACTCGAACCCTGAGCCAAATCTTAATAGTTTTTAATATTTCTATTGTAAGTTTTATAAAAATCCTACAAGAAATGTACAAGTAAAAAACACACCATATATATATATATATATATATGTGTGTGTGTATATATATATATATATACTGAAATAATCCCGAAGGAAAGAGAGAATAAAAAATATTTTTAAAAACGCGTTTATAACCGCCTTTTACGGTTAGGTTATATTGTTAAAAACGAGAAAGAGCCCATGGGATAGTTTTACGTTAGAGTAACAACAAATTGTGACCATAAGTAGATATCCTGACAGTTTTCGAAAGATTAGCTGGGTGTGCTATGCTCCTTCTGCCTGCAACGGTCCTCGAACCCGGAGCCAAATCTTAATAGTTTTTAATATTTCTATTGTAAGTTTTATAAAAATTCTACAAGAAATGTACAAATAAAAACACACCATATATATATATACTGAAATAATCCCCAAAGGAAGCAGAGAATAAAAAATATTTTTGAAAACGTGTTTATTGACGTCTTTTATAACTTAACACCGATTGAAACATTATATATAGACCGAGAATAAACAAACTATTTTTCAAAACAATTATTATGGCACTTATAAGATAAGTCACCTACATTTCATCAGCCTCTTCAATGAGCGGTTCTAGCATTTCATCACAATTTTTCGTAACACTCTGGGTAGATAAAAGTTCATCCCGATCTATAGCAATGAAGAGGTGGAGCACCGTGTGGGCATAAATGTCTTCGTCCTCAATCAGATCGAGGGAATTGTACAATGATAACTGGCTCATGGTGTATAAAGCCCTAAGCGAAAAATGCGCGAACTGAGGCTCTGAGTTGAAATTCTCCCTTTATAAGGGGGCCTGTGACCAACCCACAAAACACAATCGCTAGCATCCTATTGGCTAGCGGTGAATTTTTGGCGGGGCTTGACGCATAGACCTGCATAGCATAGCAACCAAACAGAGGTCCTGGGTTCCTCCCCACAGGGATATGGTTGGTTGCCCCGTGAAATCTGGGGCGTGTCAGATGTCTCGATTCGTGGAGAGACGCGAAACGATTTGATTTTCGATCTTGTATTCGAGAGAGAGAGAGAGAGGGAGAGAGAGAAAGAGAAAGAGAGAGAGGTAGAGAGGGAGAGAGGGAGAGAGAGAGAAAACGTGTTATGGCAGTAACATTTTACCTGTACATTCTCGTTTGTTGGGAAGGGATTTTGTGATATTGGAAGATATATGTTTATGGTGCCTTAAAACATAAAAGGGAAGGATATTTAACTACCCATGAAGGAATGACAAAGATGTGTGATGTTGTTAAATATGATATCGAGCGAACTGAAATGGCTCGACGTTGGTTAGTATAAATTAAAGTGCATATCTTGTCGCAAATCTTGGAAAACCGAGAACATCCAATAAAACAGCAGATGTTTCAGATTTTATTTTTAAACGTGGACGAAGATAAATATAGCTGTATATATATATATATATATATATATATATATATATATATATATATATATATATAAGTTCAGATTAGAAGATCGTTTATGGCATGTAATTAAATTTTTGTTGTGGAAAGATAAAAAAAGCTTTGGTCAGCATGGGGCTTAATTGGGACAGAGAGAGAGAGAGAGAGAGAGAGAGAAATAAACAACATGATCGAGTGTTGCAATAACGGGGAATAACGGGGTCCTGCCCCTACGAACAGTGGAAGGATGTTTACACTCCACCTTAGAGTTTAACACGGATCATTAGGACGTCCTGGCGTACAATCACGATTTTTTAGATGAACTATTTTCCGGAAATTTGCATATATAGGCTCGCCTTTGCCCCCCGTACGAAATGTTCGAACCATTACACTCCACAGATCATTAGGTCACCCTGGTTATCAGCCGCGGAAGGCCGCACCCCGGGTCTCGAACCCGCCTCCACCTTAGAATTTAACGCACATAAACGTAATGGGTGTGTATACTGTGCCAACTGGCTAATGGTGCCCGGAGGCACTGGCTGATTAAGCCACCTAGCTGATGATGCCTGGAGGCACTGGCTGATGATGCCAACTGGCTGAGTAGGGGTCCTATAAAACAACGGCGGCTCGGCTGAAGTCTTAATATGCGCTTGGCAGCTGCTAGGCGAACACCTCTCCTCCTCTCTCCTCTCTCTTAGGTTAAGTCTCCCCATTTGGGGGGTTCATTGCAGCTTGGTGGATAACTCCGCCTCCAAGTTGCATAACCCCTTGTTGCAACCCCATTTTGGGGATGGCTTGCAACAAAGGGGGTGGGGGTTGGCACTGTGGAGTTGGGGTTGGCACTCTTGCAACATTATGCAACATTTGCAATTGCATTGCACTCTACCATTTTGAGGGCGTACTACTGTCTCCATATAACACTACATCCAACTGCTGTTGTTTGAGAGGATATTCAAACTAACCCTCTAGTTCCAACTCTGGGAAGGGAGCCATGTGGAGAAGGTTTTCCACAGGAAAATAAATTTTTTTAAAATTTAACAATATCATTGTTTGTCTAAATTAACGTATGAATCCTTTTATTCTGTTTGCATAAATTAAAGTATTAATCTTTGAATTTTTTATATTTTATAACTCGCCTCGATGCCCGAGTGGATCATCTGGCCTCTTTCTTAACCCTAACGACTCCAGTGTGCCAAATCTATAATCTTAAACAGAGATTCCTAAATTCTAAATGTTCTTTTCGGCTAATATAAATCACATTAAGGAGTTAAGTGTAGAACCAAAATTATATAAATTCCTTTGCTAATATCATTGTTAGGCAACCTTTGCAACCTTAAGAATCTTTTGTAAACGTGGCACTATGGGAGTTTCTCCAGGGCAAAGTGCAAACACTTTGAGAGGGCAGTCGAAGCCTCACCCCTTTTGCGAGTCCGTGCCTCGCCCTTTGGGCAGCCGGTTCGGCTCAGGTCCTTGGTTCATTAATAACTCTCTAAGCAAGTGTCGTACTAAGGATTTGATTTTCTAATTACTGTGTACTGTAACTTAACCAACCCGACTTATATTGTGTATATAAATCTATATTATAAAATCCATTTGTTATCATCTAGTTAGAAGTGGTTAGGATATGAAAATAAAAACCCACTCTAATAGACAGAGTTTATTTCCACAACAGTTTCGACGCCCACTGGCATCCTCCTCGGGTGGATACAGAAAAACGAATGAATCAAAACAAGAGGGAAAAACAGTCCAGGGACCGACCGTTAAGAAATTCGCACCTAGGTTAGATCCCATTCTCCCGACACCGGAAGGGCATTTTCTTTAAGTACATTCGCACAAATTTAAAACTATCTTCCTGTTCTAAACATACCGATTCTATTATTTTTTTTATTTTTTTTACATAATTATTACATTTATTATTAAATTTATTACATTTAATATTGCATAATTATTTATTACAGAAATTATAAATTTATTATTACATTGGTTATTACATTGTTGTTTATTATACAGAACTTATAAACCGAAAAACGAATGAAAAAGGCGATTAGGAAACAATCCAGAGACCATTGAGAAATTCGGACCTAGGTTAGATACCGTTCTCCCGACACCGGAAGAACGGTAGCCAAAATAATCATGCTATAGATTGGGAATCAAGTAAGGTACTTTATAAATGTAATAATTATGTCAAAAGAAAAATAATAGAATCTGTGTGTATAGAAAAAGTAGATAATTTTAATTTGTGTGAAGGTACTTATAAGTTAGACCCTTTAATGAGATTCTTGGTCAAAAAATCCCTTACGGAGTTGTGGGAACGTGTTCGAACCTAAGTGTGAATTTCTTAAAGGTCTCTGGATTGTTTCCTTACTCGCTTTTAGTAAATGTAATAATGGAAGTAATAAATGTGGAAATAAATATAAATGCAACAGATGTAATAATAAAGGTAATATTATAAATTTAATAATTAGGGTAAAGGTAATAATAATAAATGTTAAAAAATGTAAATGCAATAATAAATGCAGTAATTATGTCAAAATATTAGAATCTGTATGTATAGAACAAGAAGATAGTTTTAATTTGTGGGAATGTACTTATAAGCGGGCCCTGTAATAAAATGCCCTTCAAGTGTCGGGAGAACGGTATCTAACCTAGGTCCGAATTTCTCAATGGTCTCTGGATTGTTTCCTAATCGCCTTTTTCATTCGTTTTTCGGTTTATAAGTTCTGTATAATAAACAACAATGTAATAACCAATGTAATAATAAATTTATAATTTCTGTAATAAATAATTATGCAATATTAAATGTAATAAATTTAATAATAAATGTAATAATTATGTAAAAAAAATAAAAAAAATAATAGAATCGGTATGTTTAGAACAGGAAGATAGTTTTAAATTTGTGCGAATGTACTTAAAGAAAATGCCCTTCCGGTGTCGGGAGAATGGGATCTAACCTAGGTGCGAATTTCTTAACGGTCGGTCCCTGGACTGTTTTTCCCTCTTGTTTTGATTCATTCGTTTTTCTGTATCCACCCGAGGAGGATGCCAGTGGGCGTCGAAACTGTTGTGGAAATAAACTCTGTCTATTAGAGTGGGTTTTTATTTTCATATTTTGACCTTCACGTAGAAAAAAGTGAAGTTTTTTGCATTTATTATGGATTCCACGATCAGACGCCATCTATTCGCCTTCTTCTTAGTTACCTTTCCCCAACTTATATCTTCCTATCGTCTATATGAAAAAACACTAGTGGCTGTGAAGACCAAGAAGCTGCAACTCAAGTTCCTGCAAGAGTGCTTAGTGGAGCAAGTGTGCCCGAAGTCCTTGATACCGTTTACCTTCAGGAAGGACCATACACCGTTTCCGAATTTTGCCAGGGAAATTTTGAAGGAACGTATTCCGTGTGTTAAAAGAAAAATTGACCATACGTATTTCAAACTAAGAAATTGTCTACGCGACCTTAAATCGCATGTGTCGTGTGAACTACTTGTGGCGCTGTTTGAAACTGCAGATTATAAATGCGACGTGGAGACTAGATGCACTGAACAACGACTTAACAGAAAGCTAACCTATTTATGTGATGAAAGTGCTTGGTCAAAGTGTGCGGTGGAAGGTTCCGTTTTAAATTTATCGACATATGTCTTATCCAAATCCGAGAAGGAAGTTCTTAATTTAGGGCTGTCGTTTGCCCTTAAACCCGATAAAAACATTGTTTTAGATTTTGTGTCTTCCGTAGTTAATTCCAGGGTGGATATTCCCTGTTTAAATGGTTTGATTATGAGCAAGTTTCTGGAACATTTCAACTCAATAGACTCTATTCCCAAAAGATTCCGGTTAGCTTTAGACAAGCTCAGGAAGAACGAAGCAATATTTGTCACTAAAGCGGACAAAAGTAACACTGTGGTTATTTTGGACAAGTGTGATTATAAACAAAAAATGGAAGCGTTACTTAGTGATGAATTCACCTACACCAAAGTGAGATCGTCCCCCCTAAAGCGTCTTTCTGCCGAATTCAACAAAACCATCAGGAACTCATTAAAAGTGTCCCGGCGATTAATCCTAAAAGATTTCTACAGATTAACCCCAAACTCTCCCACATTTACGGCCTACCCAAAACCCATAAGATTAATATACCACTCCGTCCCATTATTTCACACAGGGGTTCCTTTAGTTACAGGTTATCTAAATTTCTTGCAGATAAATTAGCCCCATTAGTTGGTAAATTTTCAGGCTCGCACATCACTAATTCCTGTGACTTTATTAACAAAGTTATGTCCTTAGATTTAAAACGGGGAAGAATGATCAGTTTTGACGTTGAGTCCTTGTTTACGAAAGTTCCCATTGATGATGTACTTAGTTTTTTAGATAGAAAATTGCCAACATGTAACGTAGAACTAGATATGCCCACATCTGTATTTTTAGAACTGATAAAACTCTGTGTCACCAATAATGCCTTCTCCTTCGGTGAAGAATTTTATTTGCAATGTTTTGGTATGGGAATGGGGTCCCCTTTATCCCCAATACTGAGTACATTATACATGGAATATTATGAGTCGGAATTGTAGCAAACAATATGTCCCAGGAATCTAATTTGGTTTCGTTATGTAGATGATATTTTCTCATTTTGGCCTGACCAATAGAACAACTTTGACACTTTCTTTCAGTCATTAAATAATCTTGTTCCCTCTATTAAATTTAAATATGAATGGGAGAACGACAAACAATTACCCTTTCTAGATGTTTTGGTCATTAACGAAAGCGGAAAGCCCAATTTCACGGTCTATAGAAAACCTACTCATTGTAATTCGTACATTCATTATTTTTCATATCATGATGAAGGGGTTAAAAGCTCAATTATTTCTTCCATGTTTCTAAGAGCACTCAGGATTTGTAGACCACATTTGCTGGACCCGGAAAATTCAAAGATTTGGAACATTTTTAAGGATTTAAAATATCCCGAGTGGTTTATCAGAAAGGCGTATTTTAAAGCCAGAAAATCTTTTTATGCCCCTCGGGAACCTTCAGTTAACCAAAAACAATATTTGAGTTTGCCTTACATTGCCGGCTTAGAAAGAGTAAAACCGTTGACGAAAGATTTTAAGTTTGCTTTGGCGTTCAAATATTCGTCTACCGTGAAAAGTAAATTGGTTAGGAATAACGTTGCAAAAGAGGAACAAGCCTGTGTCTACAGCATTCCCTGTAAAAGTTGTGATTTAGTATACGTGAGAGAAACTGGAAGAAATATTGAAACCCGTATTAAAGAACACAAATATGCCTTCAGAAGTTGTAATACTAATAATGCCATTTTTTATCACGCCAGCCAAAATAATCATGCTATAGATTGGGAATCAAGTAAGGTACTTTATAAATGTAATAATTATGTCAAAAGAAAAATAATAGAATCTGTGTGTATAGAAAAAGTAGGTAATTTTAATTTGTGTGAAGGTACTTATAAGTTAGACCCTTTAATGAGATTCTTGGTCAAAAAATCCCTTACGGAGTCGTGGGAACGTGTTCGAACCTAAGTGTGAATTTCTTAAAGGTCTCTGGATTGTTTCCTTACTCGCTTTTAGTAAATGTAATAATGGAAGTAATAAATGTGGAAATAAATATAAATGCAACAGATGTAATAATAAAGGTAATATTATAAATTTAATAATTAGGGTAAAGGTAATAATAATAAATGTTAAAAAATGTAAATGCAATAATAAATGCAGTAATTATGTCAAAATATTAGAATCTGTATGTATAGAACAAGAAGATAGTTTTAATTTGTGGGAATGTACTTATAAGCGGACCCTGTAATAAAATGCCCTTCCGGTGTCGGGAGAACGATATCTAACCTAGGTCCGAATTTCTCAATGGTCTCTGGATTGTTTCCTAATCGCCTTTTTCATTCGTTTTTCGGTTTATAAGTTCTGTATAATAAACAACAATGTAATAACCAATGTAATAATAAATTTATAATTTCTGTAATAAATAATTATGCAATATTAAATGTAATAAATTTAATAATAAATGTAATAATTATGTAAAAAAAAAATAAAAAATAATAGAATCTGTATGTTTAGAACAGGAAGATAGTTTTAAATTTGTGCGAATGTACTTAATGAAAATGCCCTTCCGGTGTCGGGAGAATGGGATCTAACCTAGGTGCGAATTTCTTAATGGTCGGTCCCTGGACTGTTTTTCCCTCTTGTTTTGATTCATTCGTTTTTCTGTATCCACCCGAGGAGGATGCCAGTGGGCGTCGAAACTGTTGTGGAAATAAACTCTGTCTATTAGAGTGGGTTTTTATTTTCATATTTTGACCTTCACGTAGAAAAAAGTGAAGTTTTTTGCATTTATAGTGGTTAGGATGTTATATTATTGTATTAATATCATTCTAGAGGGGAAGGCCCTGTAAAAATGAACAATGAATAATTCCTACATTCATATAATTCTTATATTCATCATATAATTCTTATGTTCATTCGTATACTTCGTTTATTTACATAATTCTTATATTCTTACTCATATATTCAACATATCAAGTACAAAATCGTATAACGCTGACACGAATTTGGATAAAATTTTGATTTGCTTTCTATTTTATAATTGGTTAATTATTTCTTTTTAAACAACTTAATCATTTTCGTACACTTAGCTTAATAATGTAATTTTATTCAATTCCTGTATACATTCTCTCTTCGTTGTAAAAGATGGTCATATCCTGCTTAACGTTTAATTTTTAATCTTAAGCCTTTAATTTTCGCCCATGTGCATGTTTGTTTGGAATTCGTGATGGAAAGGCATATTTCAATTTCCATTTTTAATTAACTCGGCAGATCATAATAACATCACATCTGTCAATATGCGGTTTAAAATAAAAATATGGCTTCCCCTTGCTTAGCAGTCTAGACTTTGCTACAGCTAAAACATTTGTTTTGTCTTTAAATATTTTGCAAAGAAAATCAGCCTATTCAGAATAAAAAAAAAAGCAGATC